>CM046943.1:144098961-144672848 GCA_025698515.1 Gossypium sturtianum
GTTGTACTTCGTTCAGTTACATGTACTAACGATTAACACTCCTAGAGATTTACTATATTCGGCTCTTAATCAAACCCGGAATCGACATATCAGAAAGAGAAAGAAAATGGCCTTATACGGCCAAACACTTACCCAACACCCAAGATCGTATCAACTAATGTAAGATCACCCTCGTCACTAATATCTTGGCTAAGAGGAGTGAGCTGAGCGTTAAGGGAGAAAAGATCTCTACTAACACCTTAAAAGAAAGAAAAGAGAATTGTCTTTAGATGTTTAAATACACCCGTGCTCCTGGCTCTCCAATGAGAGAAGAGAGGAAAAAATAAAATGTGATGAGAGCAGAGTGAGTATCTTTGAATTTCTGAAGATGGTTTAAGAGAAAAAGAGAAAATCAAGAAACAATGGGTTAGAGAGGTTCATTAAGATTTTGGGAAGAAATGAAATGATGGAATATTTTGGGAGATAACTTCTGCATATATAAATGAAAAGAAGAAAGAAATCTGAAGAGCCTTTCTGCCACTGAACACAAAATGTAAAGAAAACTAATTACAAAATTCGCAAATAGAGTTGTTTGGGGTTGTTTTAAGTCAAAAGTAAGAAAATTTTAATTAAATGCCTGGGCTTCTAAAAATGCATTGTGTTTTTATATGTGCATTCTAAGACACCAAACTTCCAACACCAAACCGCCCACACTCCCCCAAACCTCACCAACATTCAGCCATATCCCCAAATCTCACTCCCAACCACAAATTCAAATAAGTTTGAAACAAGTCACCTCCACTTTTGCTCTCCACCAACCAAGTCGTACCACTTGATTCAAGCCCAAGGAGGAATTTGAACTCCATCCAACCTCCTCCTCACTTGGGCCCAAAAAACTAAAATGGGGACTTCTGCAATAACACTAGACCTCCACTCCATGTAGATGACGCCACACTCAAGCCCCCAAGTGACGATGCCTCGCTACTCCACTCAGCTTTTCTTTTCTGCTCAAGAACACCAAATAAAACTCTTATACCCTCAAACCCAAATGCCACCCGGCTTAACACCCAAAATCAAAATTTTCCCATTCACTCAGCATGGGCATTTAGATTTCCAATTAAGCTTCTCAAAACATAGAAAGAGCCAATGCGAAAGACACTAGACATGATGCACATCATGCACAAAGAAATGTGCTCTAACCCTAGATATTACATGTTAAGTTTATGACTCTTACTTTAGTAATTTTCGCTTAAAGGAGGAGAGTTAGGCTATTCTCTCATCTTTTCCTAAGTGTGTTGAAATTTTCTAGCCCCTCTTTCTCTCACTACAATTTCTCCTAAGTAAAACTCCATCTTTTCTTCCTCTCCTTTGCTATATTGTCGAGTCCAAACACTCTTTGATCCCTCATAAATTTACACCTAATCATGACTCCCAGGCAAGTAAGCAATCAAGCAGCAGATGAAGGTAAGGTTAAGTATCATTCAAATTCTTTTTCTTTCACTAGTTGTTTAAAGAGAAGCGGTCTAATCCCCTATTCTTGTTTTTTTTTTGGTCGAATCATAAGGGGTCTCTTGTTTCTGCAATTGTTGAAAATAATGATCGAATGATCTAAGGTGAGATAAGTATATATTTTGGTCGTATATTATGCTTTTATATGTTAGATCTAAATATATGAATTATAGGAATTTCTTACTATCACTAAAGTGAGCAAGGAACTGATTTTTGAGATCTCATCTCAATGTAAGTGGTTATAATCTACCAAGGTTCTTTTTCTAAATGTCTAGACTCTATTTGTTTTAATCTGTAGACGCAATCAAATCAAATGATTTATTACTTAGCTTGATATCAAGGGAAGAACACAATTTCGGATTTGATTACCAACTCAAATCTCAAACAAGGTAAGTGTTAGTAATGGCATTAATCTAGAGGGGATTTGGTTTTAAAATCGAAAAGGTTATTAATATGTTTATGTATGGTGGGGCGAACATAGGAATTCAATGTATCTAAAGCTCTAAATCGGGATTTTCAGGATCTCAAGGAATCTATTCATAACTGTGTGTGTAATACACATTAACTTTCGGATATATCATATGGAAATTATTTTAACATATGAATATGCATAAGAATGTGTATCATGGCTATACTATAAATATGGTAAAAGTACTGGTGCATAGCTTCCTACTTTTGATAGGATTTCATGAATATGTATATTGTAAGTCATGGAATAATGAGAAATTAAGTATGTTAAAATGATATAAAAATATATGGAAGATCTGTGATTCATGTGAAAGGGGGAAGAAGGTGTTGACTTTGGTCCAATTAATCTTAATATGGTGACTACTTACTACAAATTTGAATATGGCAACTTCGGGTTACATTATCTCGAATTTGGCAACTTCGGTTATAATATTTGAATATGGTGTCTGTTCGTACACACACCATATGGGCGATGAGTACGCCGAACGCGGCAGTCGATCGCCTTCGATGGTGTGTAAGCGGATGGAGGGTTGACTTAGTAGTCCTCACTTCGCAGGATCGGCAAATGTACTGTGTGGTGTGTAGCTGATGGACAAATAGGCTTGGGTTTGGGTTGCATCATTCTTTTTATGAATATGTCTTGATATGTGAACATGCATGCCTCAATTGTTGAATGTTAGTTTGTGTACACATTGAGTCTGCGGACTACTCACTGGGGAACATTTTTCGTGAGATGATCAAAGAATGGACCGGCCTTCTGCAGGAGCTAAAGGTGGCCATGCAGATAAGCAAAGGAAAGACTTTTATTACTTGGGATCGTTATTTATATTAAGTACTTAAATTTTATTATTTTGGGGTTTTGATTGATGTAATCATGCCATAAGGCCCAAGTGAATTTCTTTATTTCTTTTGCTTTACTAATGGATATTATGTCACTTAACTAATTTTGGATGTAAGTAAGTACAAAATTACTTTTCTTAAAAAAATGAACTCAAAAATTCTTTTTGTTTACCTTTAATTAAATTGGATTTATAAAATTAAATAAATGGGTTTCTTTAATCTAAGCCCAACCCAAAACGAAAATTTTCCGGAAATACACAAATTCTCTCTAAGAAACAAAGAAATTTGAAACCGGCTTACTCAAGGAACATACTGTGATCCTGCCTGCCTGTGCTCGTGGGCTGGTGTGGGGTGTTTCAGCATCGTGAGCCCAGTTTTAAATCTCGTCGCGGGCTAAGGGCCCAAACATTTTTAATTCGAGCTCAAATGATTTTCTTGAAATAAAGTAGGTATTCTAGCATGACACCTAAGTCTCCGACCCAAAGTCCACCGTGGCAATTCTAACTTTATGTGTGATTCGTGGATTTATGTAGAAAAGGCATGGAACGTAGAATAGAATGATAGGAATATGAACCTCAGGGCTAGATTACTCAAACACTGTAACCACATAAGACTTAATGCACTAAACAAACCTATGGCTAAGTCACAGACAGCTTAGGTGTGGTAATCCCCAGACGCATGTTCAGGATTCGATCCCAAGAGTCTGTATTTAAGCAAATCCCAGTGACTCACCTCCTCTTCGCAGAATCCCACCCTGCGCAGGGAGTTTCCTGGCCTCACCTTAACTCGTGAGGGGCTCACGCTGGGTGTGGCAACCTGTATGCATGTTCAGGAATGGTTTCTGGATGGGAGCTTGGTATTTAAGCAAATCAAGGCGTGACTCACCTCCTCTCCATTCGAATCCCACCGTGCGTAGCTTTGTCCCAATTTCGACTCAAAGAGTGGTCTGCACATAAGCTAAACCTAATGACTAAAACCCAAAGGGAACCAGCCATGTTTAAAAAAAAAAAAAAAGAACCCATAAAGTTTAAGCAACTTTTGGAATATCCCTAACTTACTAAATTTTACCAATTTACCCCCGATGGTGGAAAATTACCAAAATACTCCCGAGGTCAAAAATTACCGAAACGCTCGATTCCAAATTTTTTTCCAAAATTACCCCCGTAACTTTTTAAAATTTCCAAAATACTTTTGACAAAATCACCGAGGAACTCTGCTTGAAAAAATTACTTAAAAATGCCCCCAGAGGATAAAATTACTTAAAAATACCTGGTAGTGGAAAACAATAACAATGAAACTACAACATTTCTCTCAATGAATGAAAGTTCAGTAATTGTTTGGCTCGGGATGGATGAATGAATGAAAAGACTCTGTGCTTGTGTGGAATAGCTAAAGAACCACTCCTAAAACTCTTTTTCATAAAACTCCTTCGCTGAGCAATAAGTGGAACAAATGATCAATCCATAAAACTTTTAATCGATCTCGACGCATAGAAATGAAGCTCCAGAGACGTGGTCATCGTGGGACGAGGTAGAGGAAGGATGATCAAAGCCAACTCGTTAGATCTGGGTCGTGGTTCTAACATGCGAGATACCACCGCCACTACCCCACCCCAGCTGGCACGTGTGGAGCAATAAGCTCGGGACGGAAGATGCTGTCGCAGCCGGTGGCCGCGAAGTTTGGAGTCGGGTGCGTCGTTGGTGAGGAAATTCAGAAATTGAAAATCAGGCTCGAATCTGGCCCGGAAGCCAATGGAGCCGCAGATGTTTCGTGGAGGTTTCGGAGTGGCACCTAAGATACCGAGTATTGGTCAGAAGCGACGAGCGTGATAATGGATGAGCTTGATCCGATCCTCGAGGAGAAGTTGAGTGGATGGTGGCATTGTTACGCTGCATGAAGCGCATCAATGGTGGTTAATCGTATCGGGATGGTACCACCGCCGAGGATCCGACTCGGGAGTATGTTAAGGAAGCATTTCGCAAGAGCTATGTGGGAACCAGATGCATGCATGACAAAGGAAGGTCGGCCGGGTTCGGCGGAACAAGTCTGGCAAAGTATGAGTATGAGGTCAATTTCGAGGTTGAGTCGACATGCCGCAGGAGAGTAGTGGCAACCTGAGCATGAGTCACTGCGGTCCGCTTTCTGAGGACTCGCTAAGTGGATGATCTAAGATTGTTGATAGCACCGCGATCGTAGAGCGGAATTTTCTCGCGTTAGTGGAAAAAGGCCAGCGGGTCGGTGGAATTAAGGATTCGTAAGGCGTAACACCGACTAATAAAGCCGTAAAGAGGTTTTGGATTGTCCGGATCATCCGAGAATAAGAGGCCCAGAGTTGATGGGCCGCGTAAATCAACAAGCCAGCACGGCCGCGGCCGCGACGCCTTGTGAGCATTAGGAAAGAAGCACTTGGGAGAGGCCGAGAAAGACGGTGGATGTTTCAAATGCGGGATCCAAAGTGACCATATGCTTAAGGATTGTCCCAAACAACCGTGATGAGAGTCGACCAACAACTCGTAATATTAATCAGCCGGTAGAGGTGGACAGCAATTTCGCCGAATGAATGGACCAACCATGGAGGAAATGGTTCGTAAAGCTGAGGGACGAGTACCCAAGCGTAGACGCCGGCTGTGCAGATGTAGGCAAACCAAGGTTGGTTTATGCAACAAGGCCGTGGAGGAGGAAGATGTGCTTTATATGACAATGGGCACATCTCCTTATTTCTCGAATAATTCCTTTAAATGCTTTGCTTTAGCAGATGTTAGCTTATTCTTGTATTGCTGGTAGTGACTCAAAACCTTGGATGTGAACCTAGAGAATGTGCCTAGAAAGTAGTGATAGTTCTTTAAGATCAGAGTGCCAGCAATAGCGTAGTGGGGTGAGTTGCACCTGCACATTGTTCATAGTAAGCAATTTCATGACGCTAAATTATTTTAAGGGGGTAGAACCGTCAACATCCTCGAAAGGCCTATGCATTTGGGCTTTAATTGTACGAAATGACATGTCTTAAGCACTATGAATAAATTTTTGGTATTTTTGGAATTCTAGTAAATGCATGAAATGGAAATGAACATTTTGGAAACTCCGAGCATTTTTTGAAACTTGAACATTTTTGAAACCTGAATATTTTGGAAACTTGAACATTTTTGAAATCTGAACATTTTTGGAAATGTTTCAAAATGGAAAGTGAAACATTTCGAAACTCGAAATGTAAGAAAAATGGCAAAGTTACAGAGAGCCGATCGAAATTTTAGAAACTTTGAAATGACCTCAAAATGATGAGTTTTAAGGTTTAGAATAGGAAATTAAGGCAAGGGGCCTTAAAAGGTAAAAGTTGGTAAAAAATTGGACACACAAACATGCTAGGAAAAGTGGCATCTAAGATGGCACCAATTTATGGCTTATGGAAATGGCGCCACATGCAAGGTGTTGGGCCTCGAAGTTCCTGAGTCACTTGGGAAGCAAAATAATGAAGGCTATATTTTTAAGCCTCCAGAATATTGGAGGTGACTACATGCTTCTAGAAATAAAGGTGTTTTTATTCTCATTAATATGAATAATAAGTGATAAATATAGGATTAATTTTTAATATAATTATTTGAGGAGATAAAAGATGGATTAAACACTTTTATTTTTAAATAAAGAGATAATATTATCACAAGGAAGAGTGGTGGCTAAGTCAAGGACTCATGGCTCAGTAATTTCTGGCAGCAAAGGAGGAGAGTTAGGCTATTCATCATCTTTTCCTAAGTGTGTCGAAATTCCTAGCCCCTCTTTCTTTCCTCACAAATTAAATTTCTCCTAAGCAAAACTCCATCTTTCTTTCTCTCTCTTTGCTTATTGTCGAGCCAAACACTCTTTCGATCCCGTCAGAATCTCCACAGCCGATCTCTGCAAGTGGACTCTAGTGGCAAGGAAGCAATCGCATAAAGGCATTAAAGGTGCAAAGGTTAAGCATCATTCAAATTCTTTTCTTTGCTAGTTGCCGAAAAGAGAAGGGTCTAATCCCTATTCTTGCTTTTTTTTTTGGCCGAACTGCAGGGTCTCTCGTGTTTCTACAATTGTTGAAAAAACAAGGATCAAGGATCTAAGTGTGAGATAAGTATATATTTGGTCGAAGGTTACGTTTTATATGTTAGATCTAAATATATGAATTATAGGAATTTCAATATCACTAAAGGGAGCAAGGAACCGATTTTTGAGATCTCATCTCAAGGTAAATGGTTATAATCCGCCAAGGTTCTTTTCTAAATGTCTAGATCTATTTGTTTTAATCAGAGACTAATCAAATCAAGTGGATTTAATGGTTAGCCGATTTCAAGTGGAAGAACACAAATCTTCTGGATTTGATTACCAATCAAATCGCAAACAAGGTAAGTGTTAGTAATACCATTCCTAGTAGGACGGTTTTAAAATCAAAAGGTTATTAATATGTTTATGTATAGCGTAATCAATATAGGAATTCAACAGATCTAAAGCCTAAATCTGATTTTCTTAGATCTCAAGGAATCTATTAAGTAAAATCGTGTGTGTACTCACACTAACTTTCAATATATCATATGGAAATTATTTTAACATATGAATATGCATAAGAATGTGAATATGGCTAAGTAATTATAAATATGGTAAAAGTACCTGTGCACGCTTTCCTACTTTTGATAGGATTATGAATATGTATATTGTTACATGTGAATAATGAGAAATTAAGTATGTTATGCATGATATAAAATATATGGGGTATCGGGATCTATGTGAAAGGGGAAGAAGGTGTTGACTTTGGTCTCACTAATCTTAATATGGTGACTACTGGCCTAAAATTTGAATATGGTAACTCGTGTTACATTATCCGAATTTGCAACTTCGGTTACATTATTTGAATATGGTGTCTAACGACACAAATTATATGGGCGATGAGCACGCCGATCGCAATGAACGCCTTCGATGGTGTGTAGCGGATGGAGGGTTGACTTAGTAGTCCCCACTGGTGGTGATTGGCAGGTACTGGTGGTGTGTAGCGATGGACAAATAGGCTTGGGTTTGGGTTGCATCATTCTTTTTATGAATATGTCTTTGATATGAACATGTATGCCTGAATTGTTGAATGTTAGTTTGTGTACACATTGAGTTCTGTTGGACTCACTCTCGCTGGGGAACATTTTTCGTGAGATGATCAAAAGAATGGACCGGCCTCGGGCAGGAGCTAAAGGTGGCCATGCATAGCAAGGAAAGACTTATTACTTGGGATCGTTATTTATATTAAGTACTTAAATTTTATTATTTTGGGGTTTTGATTGATGTAATAAGGCCATAAGGCCCAAGTGAATTTCTTTATTTCTTTTTGTTTACTAATGGATATTATGTCACTTAACTAATTTGGATGTAAGTAAGTACAAAATTACTTTTCTTAAAAAAAAAAAAAAAAAAATGAACTCAAAAATTCTTTTGTCACCTTAATTAAATTGGATTTATAAAATTAAATAAATGGGTTTTTAATCTTAAGCCCAACCCAAAACGTAAATTTTCCGAAAATACACAAATTTCTCTAAGAAACAAAGAAATTTTAAACCTAACCATTTCAAGGAACATACCGATCCTGCCTGTGCTCATGGGCCAAAGTGTGGTGTTTCGCTTTGTATCAGAGCCCGCTTAAACTTCTACTGTGGGCTAAGGCCCAAAACGCTTTTAATTCGAGCTCAAATGATTTTCTTGAAATAAAGCAGTATTCTAGCATGGCACCTAAGTCTCCGACCCAAAGTCCACTGTGTAAGTACCCTAACTTTTATGTGTGATTCTCGTGATTTATGTAGAAAAGGCATGGAACGTAGAATAGAATGATAGGAACATGAATCTTAGGCTAGATTACTCAAACACAGAACCACATAAGACTTAATGCACTAAACAAAACCTATGGCTAAGTCACTGCAGCTAGTGGTGTGGTAAACCCCGTGACGCATGTTCAGGATTGGATCCTAAGAGCCCGGGTATTTAAGCAGCCCTAGTGACTCACCTCCTCTTCGCAGAATCCTACCCGGTGCGTAGCTTCGCCCACCCTAACTCGCAGGGCGCTCGGGCCAGGCAAAACTCTGCGGCGCATGTCTAGGAATGGTTCTCGGGCATGAGCTTGGTATTTAAGCACCGCCATGAAATTTTGTTGAAATGTCGTAATGGTGAAATAGTCCGGTTGAATCATATAGATTTGATAGTAAAACTAATATGATTTTAGCTATGTCACCAAAAATATGTTAGAAAGGGTTGTAAGGATTTGATTAGCTTATATATTTGATTTTGTGGCTTCAAAATTGAAATTAGAGTCACTTGATCATGCTCTGTGGAGTTCTCTGTATTTCCAAAAAGGTTACCAAGGTTACCCCCAATTAGAGAGGTGTTGAATTTGCTATTGAGTTAGTATTGGGAACTTTTCCGAGCATCGATAGTCTGTGATAGAATGGCACCTAGAGAATTGAATGAGTTTGAAAGATACAATGGTAAGAATGGATAGATAGAGGATTTGTTAAGCCTAGTTTTTCTATCTAGGTTGTAGCAACCTGCTTATTAGTGGTAAGTTAGAAACAGTGGTTTCGCCATAAATTCATGATAAGTAAGTTCATAAATGTTATTATTTAATATTTACTTGAGTCAAATATGATATTAAAATAAATTTTGAATTGACAATTTATGTTATTTGAATGAATAATAGGTTCAAGTAGTATGATCCTAAAATTAAGTGGTTTTAGAAAATAAGGTATCGACTGCTTTATTATTCGAGCCATAAATATTTTATTTAATATTTATGGAGTGTTATTAAGGTTGTATAAAAGTTTCAAGTAAGAAATTTTTGAGGTTTACATAGTTAATTAAATGAAAAGACTAAATCTTAAAAAGAGTAAAGTTGAGTTCTATTAGTTAAATGTGTCAAATGGCTATGGAAATGAAAGTAATGGACTTGGATGGTAATTATACCATATATTTAAATTGAGTGATATCCATGGATAGGTTGTATGGTAAATTTTATGAATTTTAAAAGTTATATTAGTAATTAAATCTAACCTAAAATGATTATCTTCTTCATTCCTCATTTCTCAACCAATAGCTATGGTGAGGGGTGTAAAAGCATTTGACCAAGTTTATTTGTTGATGCATGGTATGTGTTTTAACTTCGCTTTTTAATGATTTTTTATGTTTTAGGCTCGTATTAGCTTAATCTAGCTAATCTGGGGTCAATTTGTGAAATTGTTAAATGTCTAGAATTTTGTCATGGATGAATTTGAGATGTTATTGAAAGTTTATGGTAGAAAATTTGCTTTTGCTGCTAGATAGACTATTTTGTAAAGTAGTTTTTGGTAATTTTAATGTTTAAGGACTAAAATGTAAAATTAGTAAAAGTACAAGGACTTATTGTAAAATAACAAAAATATTGGCTGTAATAGGTTCCAAATAATTTGGCTCAACATGAAATTGAATAAAAATGGTTAATTTGCATGTTTTGGGCTTAGGGACTAAATTGTATAAAAGTAAAATATTTGGGACAATTTTGTAAAATGTCAAAAAGGACTTAATTGCATAAAATGAATTGATTTTTCTGTTAGAATTAGTGGAATTGAATGGAATTATTATTTTAGATCAAGAACAAGTGAAAATCGTGAAGAAGAGAAATTTACCAAATAGCCCTTATACATCGTCGTTGTCGCAATTTAGTCCGTAAGTTCATATGAACTCGTAATCACTTAAATATTGTTTAAATGGAATGTTATTATGTTGTTTGATGTAAAATGAATCAAAATATTAATGTATCAAAGCTATGATGAATTGACGTGATATCGAGTCCCGATTGAACCTTAAGAATTTTTAGAATACAAATGACATGTCATTAGGGGACTTCATGTTTTGGTGCCGGTCTTGAATGTCCTATTGATGGCTATTAGTGTCCTACATTTGTCATGCGATTCTCCACACTGCGGTGAGCAGCATCGCAGTAGCTTATATTCTCGATGCACACTGTGTGAGCATTGATGTAAAGGAAAGGTTATGGTTATTTGTAAAGGCACACTTCATGTGAGCTTTCCCGAGTATCCGATGAAATTCTAGATGGTTTAACTAGTAAGAAAATAAATGGAATGGTAAGTGATTTAATGGAAAGGTTCATAACTATATGGAAAAGTTGATGCTTATGTAATGTATCGTATGAAATATATTTATGTTATAAATGAGTTTATATGATTGTTAATAAATCTACTAACATGTGAGCTTGATGATGCTTGAATAGGATTATATTAAACTCATGGTATTGGAAACGTAAGTAAGCAAATGGAATGAATCATGATAGTATGGTAACGATGATGAATTAAATGTTATGTTTATACATGGTTAATTTCTTATGTATCATGAACAAGTATACTAACTTGTGAGTTTGATGGTGTTATATAGGCTTTTATTAAGCATATGGAATTGGTAAAGGTTTATACTTATTCTATAAATTTCATTATTGAAATGGCATGTTAGTTTAAAGTTTATATGAGCTACTTGCCATTCATTGCTTACGAGTTATTTTCCTTGTTTTATAAATTATCGAAAGCTCCGACTGGCTGGAAGCTCGTTTGAGATCTATCACACCGTCCGGCTGACAATTTGTTAGTTTTTTGAGTAATTTGACTAAGGTTTATAATGGAATGTATAAGGTGATTTGTAATGGTATTATGGTGTATGTGTTAATGGTGTTTTGGCTTGTATAAGCTTTGGAAAGCTATGTTGATTTAGTACACTTGATGCCTCATTAAGTGAGGTTGTTTTGGTAGCTTTAAAGTGCTTGTTTATGAGGTTCTCTTGGCATGTTGATGATGGTTTGAAATGGTTAATTGTGACATATTTTAGTTCATATTTGAACTAGATTAGTATGTATGGAAATTACAATATTAACATGTATAGGATGATTATGTAGATGGTAATTTGGTAGGTTTGTAATTTTGATGTTTATATATGGTTGATGGACTTATAATGCTTGTTTAGGTAAGTCCTTTTGGTCATTTTTGAGAATTGATGTGTATGGCATTTTGGTACAATATGTTTGCTTGGAAATGGTCAATTATGATATTTTTAGGCACATAATAGAGTGAAGTCTTTATGCATGGAATTAGGTAATGTTTACATGTTTTGGTAAATGTTGTATTCTTATAATTGTGGTGCCTTGAATGATATATTGTTAGTTGAATTAGGATCTTGAAATGGCATTTTGATGTGTGTTTGGGTGATGTTTAGGTCCCTTTAAAGTGTGCTTAAATGTGTTGAAAGGTTATGCATGAATTGGTTTTGAAATGACTTGATTTTAGGTAAATTTTGGGTCCATAGGCCTAAGACACGGCGCAGAGACACACTACTGCAGTGCAGGACCCTCGCTTTGCAAATTTTGCATCTTTTTGTAAACTTATCAAATTGTTTCAAATTTGTCCCGATTTGCTTCTAAGATATTTTTAGGCCTCATGGCTCGGGATTTAGGATAGTATGCATGTGAATGAATGGTTTATGATGTGTTTAAATTATTGAATGATAAAATGGTGTTTTCGATTGTGTAAAGTAACGCAATCAGAACCCTAATTCGACGATGGAGACGTTAGGGCGTTACATTTAGGGTGCCTATGTAATCGCTTTGTTAAGAAGAAAGACGAGTCAATGTTGTTATGTATCGATTATCGATACTTTAATATAAGTCAAGATCAAAACAAATATCCTTTGCCACGATCGATGATTTGTTTGATCAATCAAAATGTGCGACAATATTTTCAAAGATTGTTCTCCGCTCTAGATATTATCGCTATGAGTTAAAGATTCTAATGTGCCAAGACTTCTTTTAGAAACTGTGTACTGATATTATGACTTTTAGTTATGCCATCCGTTTAACCAATGCACCTACTGTATTTTTGGATTTGATGAACATAATATTATGGCCGTGATCTAGATAGATTTGTAGTGGTATTCATTGATGATATTTTGATCTATTCCTTAGATGAAATTGAGCATGCACAACATTTGAGAATAATTTTGCAAACTTTGTGTGAGAAATAGTTATTTGCCAAATTTAGCAAATGTGAGTAAAGTGTGAGTTTCGCTTTAAAAAAGTTGGATTTTGGGACATATTGTATCGATTTTGATGGTATTAGAGTGGATCCGATTAAAATATCACTATCATTGTAACACCTTATACCCGTATTCGACTGAACAGCAGGTAATGCATGCTACTGACATAAATTCAAACAATCATACAAAACCAAGATATGAATTTCATCCAAATTTAAAACTTTTCATTTACAATCATGTCATCCCTATTATGGGCCTACGAGGCTCAAAACATGCATCGGGAGTGGTTCGGGACTAAACGAGAACTTTAGAAAACTTTTACTTAGAAAATTTTCATAATGAAACAGTCCCACGCCCATGTGGTGAAGGGACACGCCCGTGGCATATCACATGCCCGTGCTTCGTGCCGTGGTCCAAAATAGGGACATTCTCGCTTATGATGTCATCATCAAAAGAGGTCACACGGCCAAGTCACACGCCTGCGGTGCTTAGGTCGTGTCCTCCACACTACCGAGACACACGCCGTGTTCTCGCCTGTGCCGAATTCTAGAAATTCCGCTTTACCTAATTTAAGGTGCAGGGACACACAATGTAACACACGCCCATGGGGCTGACTGTGTCACACACGCCCAGACACACGCCCGCAGTCTACCCGCATGGAAAATTACAAGGCTATTTTCCAAGCCATTTTGCCACCTCTCACTTGCACATACTCACACAACATCACATGGCACAATCTTAAGCATGTAAATGCATTTAGACCAACCAAACACAAATAATAAAATATCATATCAATATCATCATATACATACTCTTAACATCATACTTTACCGAATCCAAACAAATCAAGTCATATTTCAGAATGCACCGATTTAGTGGGCTAGTCGTAATGTTGATCTCGTAATCACTAATTCGAGGTTAGAGAAAATTATTTTCATGTTATGTTATGAGTTACAACATGTTTATGAGGATGCATGGAAATTTTGGTGCCTTAATTTTAGCGATTTCTAGTTAAATTGTGAAAAGGACTAAATCGCATAAAGTGCCAAAGTTCTATTTTAATTGCCAGAGGTGCCAAATAGTCATAGAATATTAATTGGAGGTCCCAAATGTGCAATTTGGCCTTGTTAAATGTGTAGACTCAGCCATAATAATGCATAGGGACAAGTGCATTTATTATGATGTTTAGTTGGTGATATTAGTTGGAAAAAGAAATAAAATAAGATGATATAAGTAAAAGTTATCATCTTTTATTTCTCTTTCTTCTCCAACCAAAAATATCAGCCATGAGAGGGTTTTGATGCTTAAAATTTCAGCAAGCATTTCTCCTCACAAGTAAGTGATTTTGATGATCTTTCTTGATAAAATTGTACTTTTGGAGTCCCCAAAGCTTAAGCTTTCTAAAGAGGAGACTAGTTTGTAATATGGTTGAAAGTCTAGGGACTTCACATGAGAGAGTTTATGTTGTTTGATGAGTTCCATGAAATAAAATGAATGATAGGATGATGAGAAACAACTTTTGTGAAAGGTGTTGTCATGAAAACACTTATTTGGGACTAAAATGCAAAAGTTGTAATTTGTTCATTAAGGCATGAAATTGATGGAATTGAGAATAGTTGTAAGAGGATTTAATGTTCAGCTAGGCTTGTTTAACAAGAAAATGTGATGAAAATTTATTTATTTAGCCTAGGGGCAAAATTATAATTTTGTTAAAGCATATGGGCAAATGGTCATTTTTGCCTAAGTAGAGATTATGTTGTAAAACAATCATTAAGTGATTAAATGAGTAAATTTCATTGTTTTAGATCAAAGAAAATGAGTTTCTGACCTAGAACGGATGAAAAGAGAAATATGGGCAAAAGTCCTTTTACATCTTTCGACATCGAGGTAAGTTCATGTGCAAATGTTGAAATTAATGTATGAGCTTATTTAGTATTTCAATGTTGTATGGAATGTATATTACTATATGAATGTATGAAATGTCTCTGATGAGACGTCAATGGAATTGAATTTAGAGTAATGGGAAAGGTGTATAACACGATAGGACGATGGGTAAAGGTTTCGAGTAAGACCATATTGGGATATGGCCCTCTGTAAGAATTTGTATAAGACCATGTCAGGGACATGGCATTGATATGTAGTGTATGTAAAACCCAATTGGGGTAGAGTGACAACGAGAACTATGTGCATGAGAATTAAGAGAGTTATTTAACAATTCGAATGATTCATTGTATATGTGAATGTATGTGGTTGTACCATGAGTAGCACAAGTATGTGTAGAATTGAATTGAGATGAATTCAATAAACGACGAACCCCTAGTGGGGTATGTGTATTTGATGCACGGTGTGAATGAGAACTAATATCGTAGAAAGTTAAGTAAAAATGGAAACATGTGAGGATGTTCTTGAATGAACATTTGAAATAGAGTTATACTTGTGAATTATTATCCATGAATGTAAATAACGGTAAGCTATATGTGATATCACCTTATCGATTGTTGATCGATGGGATATGTGTGATACCATCACTTATAAATGATTGGTGGGTTATACGCGATACCTCCCTATTAGAGATTCAATGGTGGGCTAAGTGCGAAACCACCGAGATATTAGTAGCATGAGCGGCTTATTGAAAATTCTTGATGTGTTGTTATATATGACCTTGTGACGATTAGTGCAGGAACATATGCTAATTAAACGAACGAATTGTCTTGTGATATGGTAAGAAGGTGGTAAGAGATTGAATGAGTAAGTTTCAAGAATGGTTGAGTAAGTAACTATGAGTTGATGAGAAAAATTCAACATATTGCCTTGGGGATTGTGTATATTCAGTGAATATCAATATTTGTCAAATTATACAGATGAACTTACTAAGCATTATTGCTTACTCCTTTACCTTTTTCATCTCTTATAAAGGTTATATTAACTAGCTCTGGTTGGAGGTCACGAGATGTTTTCACACTATCGAGCGCACCTTTGGTATAAGGTATCAAGTCCTTAGAAGTCATGGCATGTATAGGGCTAGTACTTGAAGTTGATGAGGTCTAATTATTGTAGCCATATGTGTTGGCCTAAATGAGTTATGGGACCATTGTGTTTAGCCATAGATGATGGCCTATGTTGTTTGTAATAATATGGAAATTAGTTCTCCTTGTGTATGGGATAAAGGTCTTATTTCTTTTATAATCAAATGTCTATAGCTCAAGAGTAATGTTGATACTAAGTGTAGTTATGCGATGAGGTATGAATGTATGCAAATGTGGGTTGAAAAGGCTTGGTAGATAGCATCTAAGTGCTCACACATCTGATGGACACACGGCGTGTTCTAGGCCGTGGTACATCCCGCACCTTAGTGCCTTGGGTTAGAATAGAACACGGCTGATCACACACGCCGCTTGTTCAAGCCGCGGTGATACGCACCGCCGGCAGACATGGGCGCAGCCCTACCGTGTGTAATAAGTCAAGATATCAAGGTATAGTACACGGCTCTAAGTCCACGCGTGTCAAGGCCGTGGGTAATTAGTCGCTTTCACCACGGCCTAAGACATGGGCGTGTAGGGGTGCACACGGGCGTGTCCTAAACCGCATGGGCTTGTGCCTTAACCGTGGGGCATTTGGCAGAATGCTTGGGTTTTTAAGCACAGTTGTTGAACATGGGTGTGTGTGTCTACATACGGGCGTGTCTCATTCTACACGGGTGTGTGGCCCCTATTTCAAGGAAAAGTTTCTTTTAACTTGTAAAAGTTTCCAAACGCAAGCTTAAGGCCTCGTAGGCTCACGATACGAATGTCTTGACTAAGAAAGAGAAGTTTTTAAATTGAAATGAAATTTTACAGCCCGTAAGTGTACGATTAAGTAGTTAGAGCATAGTAATATCTCATATCCGATCTAAGCCTCGGACTCGGGTATGGGGTGTTACACATTCAATAATAAGACTATTGGGCCACATTCAACCATTGGGTCTTTAGTCCATAAACTGCAATCCATCACATATACCAAATAAGTACACACCACGTCACAAGACATTGGCATATGCATATGAATAAAGATATAGGCTTATAAACAATTAGCCAATATAAGCCAATTCATATGGCTACACATTACATTAAACCTTTAACCATTACAAGCCAATACCTTTGGCTAAATCATAATGACACAATCACAAAGTGACTTATTCCCTATACATGCCATAAACTTAAGAGGTCTCAGATTCACTTTTACCCAACGATGACAAATTTGATAGTGTGATAGCATCTCCAAAGTGATCTCCAACTCGAGCTAGCATAAAACCCTATAAGATATGAGAAAGGAAGGGGAGTAAGCTACAATTTTAGTAAGTTTGTATGCAAATAATAAGCAACTTATTAACAAGTTTTTCACCAACCCTCGTAATATGTTCTCAAGGTAATACAATCATAATTGCACAAAATTTCACTATTTACTTATGTTCATCTCAAGCTATCTACTCAAGTCACAAATACTAAATTATTTATATCTTGAGCTACGGAACTGAAAATTAAGATCCGTTAATTTTTCCTAAAACTAGACTCACATGTCTTAGTACCATAAAATTTTCAGAATTTTTGGTTAAGCCAATAAGTACAGCTTTATTCATTAAAGTCACCCCCTTGCTTTCATCGTCCGATAGTTCGACCCCTCTTCACTAAAAATTTATTATCTCCTCGCATTTTAATTCAGATGATGTTCCCATTTATTTATTTTGAAAATATACTCATTAAGGATTTTAAGAATGTAAATTATAACCCATAATTATTTTTGTACAATTTTTAACTATTTTCCCAAGTCGTAATAGGGATTCCAAATCATTCTAACTCGTCTCACAAAAATTCAAATATCTCGTAATATGAAATTCTTTTGCTTACACCGCTTTCTTTTATCTCGTTAACATATCATCATCCGAATCAAAATATCATGTAACATACGCAATCATTAGCTCATCTACTTATATGATCGCACGCTTTATTACTCTTGGATGAATCGACGAGCTACTACATCGAAGTCTCGCATTAAAACTTCAGATAAACTCTAGATTACCCAAAGACACTAATTCTATCTCGTAACAATAATAATAACAGGAATCAAAGTTGATCATTGATTTCAGAGTTTTAAATTTATAATGATCGAACTCGAACTAACTATAACAACGATTGAGGCAAGTGCACCTATCGAATAAAGAGTATAGCTTTAGGCAAGACCGGATTGTCGAACCCAAAGGAACCAAAAGTACTAATACTAACTTTCTTTTTATTATATAGCCTAAAATAAGTGAAGTTGTTATTTAATCTAAATTTAACTAACTACTAAGCTAAAGACGCAGAGACAAAAAGAATGAATTGGGGAAATGTCGTTGGAAAACTCATTGATTAAGACGATACCCTTAGGAAGAATCCACCTAGACTTCACTTGTTATCTAACTCGAACTGCAGACGCATTTATTCACTTGACTTGATCCGTAAGACTCCTAATGTATATTAAACCTCTCTCAAAAGCTTAATAATGTCTAACCCTAGGTTGATTAATTGAAATCTCTTTCTAATTAAAACCCCTAGAATTGCATTAACTCGATCTATGGACTCCCATATTAGGTTTCACCCTAATCCGACAAAATCTCGCCACCCTATCTCTAGGGCGCGATCAACTCTCGCTAATTATGCTAGATCTACTTAAGTAGGGACTTTGCTCCTCCACCTAAGCACATCAAACTTGAATCAATATCCCAAAATATTAACACAAGAATTAAGAACACATAATTAAGAACAAATCAAGTATTTATCATATAGTCAAAACAAACGATAACAAGATTCATCTAGTTTCATCCCCTTCTGTATCTCAAGGGTTTAGTTCATAACAATAAAAGCAAACATCTCGTAAGAAAAGATAAAACAAAACATAAGAAATCCCTAAAACCCCCGAAAGAATTGAAGGAGAGATCCGCCGCCTTGAGTAGAATTTCGCTTCTTGAGATGGATCAACCGGCCATCTTCGAGTGTTTCCCACAATCGACCTTTCGCTCTGGCTCCCTGGCCTAGCTCACCGCTCTCTTCTAGGTTATACTTAGGGTGTTTATATAGGCTTTTAAAATAGGTTACTTTGCCCCTAAGTATCCTTTTTCGAGTGAAATTACTCTTTCTCCACTACAGTGACACGCCATGGCACACGCCTGCGGTGAATCGCCTTTAGGCCATGTTCGTGACTTTTTAATGAGGTGACACGCCCATGTAAATCGTGATCGTGCCATGCTCTAGTCTATCAAGGAGACGCGCCGTGTTGGCTCAAGTCCGTGCCGTGTCGATATTTACTTTGGCCCGATTTGGTCCTGCTTTTGAGCCCGCTTATCATTCTTTCCATCCTCCTGGTGCTTTCTGAGTATAAAACATGAAAAGAAAGGATTAAGAGCACCTTTTTACATAAATCAATGGATAAATCATCCAAAAGTATGCTAAATGTGGGATTAAAATATGTTACTTTTACGGCTTATCACATACCCTCACACTTAAGCTTTTGCTTGTCCTCAAGCAAAATTCTCAACTTATAATTAAAAGGAACTTTCCATGATTCAATATTCCTATCAACAATGTCTCATCATAATTCATAGATAATTTATACATGGATAATTTAACTCAAAGAGTCCTAAAGATTCAAACAATATAAGTCATATATTTGTAGCACAAAACATAGGTGTTTCTCATCTAAATAATTACTCGATCCAAAACCTACAAGGATTGACATCCTCACAAAAGATTCACTCAAATCACTCAAAGTGTTTAAGGTTGTAATTAAGCACTCAAATGTCAAACCCGAAAAGTTAATCCCATAGGCTTGCATGAAAATCAAATCTCCACCATCAGTAATATGAAATGATGCACAAATCAAAAGGTCTTTATTAGGTTGTAACCGGCTTAAGTTAAGGTATGGATAAAGGCTGAATTAGAGGGTTAGAATCGAGATCAACCTGAAAAATTACCTAACTAGAAACAACGAATCTAAAAATAAATAATTACATGAATTGAAACTTTGGAACTAATAATACGAGCTTCTTCTTCAATAAATAGACTTTAATCAGATAAGCTCGCTTTTCATCATACTAATACCGAATATACTTGATGTTTTTTTAAGAACAAGTGATCAAATATTTACAATAATAAGGAAGTACTTTAACAAATGAAATATAGAACATAGTTAGGCAATCGCTTCAAAATCAAATCTCACAAAAAGGGTAGTCAAGAAGAATGGTGATAACAAATACAGATCGGGTTTTGAGTTAATATTAGTGGGTGAGTCAATAAAAGGGTTGTTGGGATTAAAAGGGGTTCACTAGGGGTTAATTATGAAGGTAGGCTTTTATGGAGTAAGTGGGTTAAATCCTAGGTGCCTTTATCATCTCTCAGATATCAAATCAAAGGTGTGGTCTCGACATGTATAATCGATGCAAGTTCTAGAATAACAGTTCAATGTTGACACACTCATAATCAAAAAGTGAGCATGAAAAAGAATATATGCTCTAATAAGGCTCAAAATCTCACAAAATTATGGGTATTTGATGTCATCCTCAGAAATTTCAAACTTCAAAGTTATATTTAAAATTCAGTAGACAACCTAGAAAAATTTTTAATTTCTAAAAACTAGACTTATTATGCTTGATTCTCTAGTATCTTAGAATTTAATTATCAATACACAATTATCAATGACTTAATCTAAGACATATCAATAAAAATCATAAATCATGGAAATTTCATTCTAATGATAATATGAGAAATTTACTTTAAGACAAGGATAAATTCAGGGATTTGAGAATAATGCAAAAAGTTTGGCACCTAATTTCAGGAATTTGAGAATAATGAAAAAATTAGGCACCTTTTTAGGTTGTTCACCCCCCCACACACTTAAGATGTACATTGCCCTCAATGTACAAAGATAGATAATAGCACGATAATAATAAAATCATCAGATATGGGGAAAAGTGAAACTTCCTGAATTATGGATGACATCCTTGGATAGAGGTGAAAGATACGTTGGAGGTGTCATCTTTTGTTGTGGCGTGTTACACTAACAAGCTCTGGCTAGATGAAGAAATTGGGTAGCTCATGGAGGATTAGCCAGAATTATTAAGACAAATTTAAAATAAACTAAATATATAATTAAAGACAAGAAAGATAAAGAGAAAGAAAATAGAAAGTAAAATAAAATTAAAAGAAAAGATGGATGGACTGAGGGTCCTTATTGTTGGATGGTTCATGAGGTGGGTGTGACTCTAAGCCTCATGGAGGTGTCAAGTGCATGAAGTGGCGTGATTCCAAGTGTACTCAAGAACCTGACACTAAGACACTAAATTAAAATAAACTAATTTAAGCATAAGATAGTCAAAGAGAAGGAAAATAAAGGAGAAGATAAAAGTAAAAGAAAAGATAAATGGTCTCAAAGATCCTTGGCTTGGTGAGTGAATGAAGCGACCGGCATGAACTTATATAGTTCGGTCTCCCTCTGGGAGACTATGCTTGAGTCCTTCCGCTTCTTCAACATTTAGTGTAGCTTAAGGGTTTTGGGAATGTATTGGAGAAGAAAAGTAGGGAGAGGGTTGAGAAAGAAAAGAAAAACTAAATGGGCTGAATGGGTGAGAAGAAGGAGGGGTGGGTGGTTTAAATAGAATTCTCAAGTCAGTACATTCCCACGCCCGTACCATGGGCGTGTTGATTCATATGGTCGCCTCCACGGTCGTGTTATGCATCGTGATCGCTTCTTCCACGCCCATGTCCCGTTGCAACGCCCCGTGTAAACTAATATGTCGACCACTACCGCATCGCACGCATCGACCGTGGCATTTTGCTCGCGCTCGCGGGTGGTGGTTGGAGTTCGTGACTTAAAGATTTGATTCTTTCTCGACTTGTACCTCTTCTCGCCATTGTCAAGACGGAGATTCTCGACTCCACACGCGCCACGCCACTACCGCCGTGCAAGGCCGTGTGGGTTGGAAATCGCACTTTGGTTAGTTTAAAACCAGGTGTTTAAGACTAAGAGAAGGGAAGAAAATAAAATGAAAACAAATAATAAATTAATTAGGTTAGTGCTCTGGTTGCCTCCCGAGAAGCGCTGCTTAAAGTTTTAAGCTAGACTTTCCTCGATTTGCAAAAATCAGGTGGTTTAAAAATTTGAATATCTTCCTCATGCTATCGCTTCTATTTCCTTGATAAAGTTTAAGTCAAGAAGCGTTTATATTGAAAGTACCAAAAATAGGATTACTTACCTCGACTGTCTGATGGGAAAACATCATGGCTACCCTAAAATGGATTTCTTTGTTAGTGTTAGGGTCAGGAGGAGATATTCGAGGGTCTGCTTTATCAATCAATACTTGATCTTCGATTTTGAAGTGGTTTGTTGTTCCTATGAGCTCTTCTGGGGGATCCTTCGATTTTACTTTGTGTGGTTCCGGTTCTTCTTTGAATTGTGATTTCCACTCTTCTAATTTGTCATCCCTAAAGCTTCGCTCTTATGTACTTCTTCTTTGTTGTCATGGGGTCCATGATTCGGCTCAGGTTTGTAACCTTGTGGTGTTTCCTACGGTGAAAGTTGAACAACTTGGTTATCAACTGAATTTACTTTCTCACCTTCATCAATTGTTGTCCCGGTCGAGTTAAGAGCTTGTAAACCGATCGATTGGCCACCAACACGGCGTATGAGTTCTCCCGCACTCAACATCAATTTTTGTTCTAGCAGCTAGTAAAAAGGGTCTTCCTAAAATTAAGGGAATCGAATTATCCTCATCCATGTCTAAGACAACAAAATCTATCGGGAAAACAAATTTATCAATTTTTACAAGAACATCTTCGATAATACCCTAGGAATTCTAACAGCTTTTTATCACTAGTTGAATGCTCATCCTAGTTTGTTTGGGTTTCCTAGACCTAGTTGTTTAAACAATTTATAAGGCATGACATTTATGCTTGCCCTAAATCACCTAACGATTATCAATAGGTAAACTACCAATTAAACATGGAATTGTAAAACTCCCCGGATCTTTTAATTTCGTGGTAGTTTATTTTGCAAGATTGCCGAGCACATATGCGCTTAGTTCCACGTGGTGATGCCTCGTCTATCCTTCGCTTGTTCGACAAAAGCTTTTTAAAAGTTTTCTAGAATCGCATCCATGAAAGGGCTTCAAGTAGCTGTAAGTTAATATGTAATTTCTTTAAAAGTTTAAGAAACTTACCGAATCTGCTCCTCTCAGACGTCTCTCTTCATCGCCTCGAGATAAAGAATGCGAGGTTGGTACTTTTTGATTACGGCTTTGGCTTTTCTTGTGTTACCTTAACTTTACCTTTCTACCTCATTTTCTTGTATTGTATTGGGTTCATCTAACCTTATGCTATCATGAGTCGTGATAGCTTGGATTTGCTCCTTTGGGTTAATCTCGTTGTTGCTTGGTAGACGCCCTTGCGGTCGCTCGAAATTATCTTTGCAAGTTGTCCAACTGCCTTAGTAAGTTCCCAACTTGACTTTCGATCCCCTTAATTGATGCCCGTTGATTCTTAAGGGTGGTTTCAGTGTCTTGGAGATGGTTATCTGTGGTCGCCATGAATTTTGTTAGCATCTCTTCAAGGTTCGGCTTCTTTTCCCGTGGATAGGCTGATTTTGGAAATTTTTGAGGAGGTTGTTGCCTTTGAATTCCTTGATTTCCTTGTCCTCCCCATGAAAAAATTTGGGTGGTTCCTCCAACCTGGATTATAAGTATTACTATAAGAGTTATTATTAGATCTCAAATTATTACCTATATAGTTCATCTGCTCGCCTCGTGTCTTGGCTGGTAGGGTGGGTATCAGATTCGCCATGCCTCCACTTTGCGTCGTGATCAGACATCGGATGTACCGCCAAGAACACAAACTATCGCTTTTTATTCATCATCTCTACCGTGTTGATAGCATGGTTACCGTGATCGAGGTTGAAAACTCGTCGATTTTGTTGGTTTTGTCCTTGTAACTCGCCACCGATAGTTATTTAGTGACATCTCTTCAATAAACTCAGAGGTCGCTCGTGAGTTCGTTGTTCAGGTTCCACCGTGGTCGAATCAATTAGTTACCTCGCTGAGGGTTTTACACCGTTATAGAAAGTTTGGACTTGGAGCCACAAGGGTAAACCATGGTGCGACACCTTCTCAAGAGATCCTTGTATCTCTCCCATGCGTCAGATAATGTCTCTAAATCCATCCGCACAAAAGAAGAGATATCATTCCGTAATTTGGCTGTTTTGGCTGTGGGAAATATTTTAATAAAAAATTTCGCCATTTGATCCCATGTAGTGATTGGCCCTCGTGGTAACGAAGTTTAACCACTATTTGGCTTTATTCTTTTTAATGAAAAGGGAAATAATCAATAACTTGATGGCATCATCGTAAATGCCATTTATTTTGAAGGTATCACAAAACTCTAAAAATTAGCTATATGAGTATTTGGGTCTTTGTCTTGTAAACCATCAAATTGAACAAATTGTTGAATCATTTGTATAGTGTTAGGCTTTAATTCAAAATTATTATTAGTGCCTATAGCAGCCTAACAATACTTGATTCTCGCTTCCTGTTAAATGAGGTTTAGCATAATCATACATAGTACGCTGAGCATTATTTTCTCGCCACATCTTGTGGTGGTGGATTATTCTTGTCCATCCTTCAAGAGGATTGGATCCGCTTTTCGCTTCTTTTTCTGTGTAATTTAGGGCTCGCCTAATTTTCTCGATTCCTCGCGAGCTGTAGCTTCAATATCACCTGTCAGATACTAGTGGTCCTCTCGGGTTCCTTCTAGTCATAAACTAGAGGTACCGCTAGGAAAAGAAAGAAAGAAAATTTAGCAAAGTTAAAAATAAAACAAAAATAAAAATAAAAATAAAAGTAAATTATGGAAAATAATGGCTAAAGTAATAAAAATAGAGCTTTCTTAATATTTTAGTTCCCAAGAACAAGGCGCCAAAAAAACTTGATCGTTGATTTTAAAGTTTTAAATTTATAATGATCGAACTCGAACTAACTATAACAACGATTGAGGCAAGTGCACCTATCGAACAAAGAGTATAGCTTAGGCAAGACCGGATTGTCGAACCCAAAGGAACCAAAAGTACTAATACTAACTTTTTTTTATTATATAGCCTAAAATAAGTGAAGTTGTTATTTAATCTAAATTTAACTAACTACTAAGCTAAAGACGCAGAGACAAAAAGAATGAATTGGGGAAATGCTGTTGGAAAAACTCAGTTGATTAAGACGATACCCTTAGGAAGAATCCACCTAGACTTCACTTGTTATCTAACTCAACTGCAGACGATTTATTCACTTGACTTGATCCGTAAGACTCCCTAATGTATATTAAACCCTCTCTCAAGCAAATAACGCCTAACCCTAGGTTGGTTAATTGAAATCTCTTTCTAATTAAAACCCCTAGAATTGCATTAACTCGATCTATGGACTCCCATATTAGGTTTCACCCTAATCCGCAAAATCTCGTCACCCTATCTCTAGGCACGCGATCAACTCCGCTAATTATGCTAGATCTACTCTTGAGCATGGAATTTTGCTCCTCCACCTAAGCACATCAAACTTGGAATCAATATCCGTAAATATTAACACAAGAATTAAGAACACATAATTAAGAACAAATCAAGTATTTATCATATAGTTCAAAGCAAACGATAACAAGATTCATCTAGTTTCATCCCCTTCTGTATCTCAAGGGTTTAGTTCATAACAATAAAAGAAAACATCTCAAAAAAAGATAAAACAAAACATAAGAAATCCCCCTAAAACCCCCAAGGAATTGAAGGAGAGATCTCACTGGCCTTGAGTAGAATTCCGCTTCTTGAGATGGATCAATCGGCTATCTTCGAGTGTTTCCCACAATCGCCTTTCGCTTCGGCCCCTTGGCCTAGCTCACCGCCTCTTCTAGGTTATACTTAGGTGTTTATATAGGCTTTTAAATAGGTTACTTTTCCCCTAAGTATCCTTTTTCGAGTGAAATTACTTCTCCATGATAGGACACGCCATGGCACACGCGCGTGAATCGCCTTTAGGCCGTGGTTCTGACTTTTAATGAGGTGACACGCTAGTGTAAATCGTGATCGTGCCGTGGTTCTAGTTCTATCAAGGAGACACGCTATGTTGGCTCAAGTCCACCTCGTGGTCAATTTTTACTTTGGTTCGACGGTCCCTGCCACCGCGCTTGCGCTTCTTTCCATCCTCCGGTGCTTTCGAGTATAAAACATGAAAAGAAAGGATTAAGAGCACCTTTTACATAAAATCAAGGGATAAATCATCCAAAAGTATGCTAAATGTGGATTAAAATATGTTACTTTTACGGTTTATCACAGTCCAACTCAAATTTGAATAGCAAGTCGTTTCACACTCGCACTCGCTTAGTTCACCACTCTTTATCACATTTCGATCTTCCCGCTCACAAAGAAAGCATCGCTAAGCTTTTAACTTAGCTAGAACTAGTCCATCATCAAATAAGATCAATCAAGTAACCAAGACTCACAATAATAAACAAAGATTTTCCATTCAAGCATCTCAGAACCATACTTGCTTTCCAAAAGGTAAGTCGATAATTACTCACGCCTTTTAACATCTCAAAACATTCACGTTGTCTTAATTTTAGATCTTTCATGACATTAGATACTTTAACCCATTAGGATCGTGAAGCATATGACATTTTTCGTTGAACATACGAAATCATCCAATTTCACAACACGTATATAAAAGTGGCCGTCTCTAAATCATTAGTCGAACAGCTTCTTTTCATGTGACTTTAACCTTCCAAAGTGCAAACTACTTCTTTACATTCTTGTATTAAAACATATTCCGATCTGCTCAATAGTACATCATTGAAAAATCGCAATTTCTTACTCAATTCAAACCGAACTCGTAACTAGAGCTTCTGCTAATAATACTTTCAACTGTTTAGAACTTTGTTAACATGCATAGATCATTCAAATTTTCATAAATGTGATGACTTTATCAATCGGTACAACTTTAACTCATAATAACATCATTCGATTAAAACAATCCAATAGACATATCTCTCAGATCATACTTTCCGTAATATAATTTCTCATTCGACTATCCGCTCTATATACTCGTGAATGCACAAAATTCATTACTATACTTGAGGATACTTTAAATACACATAACTCAATTGAATCGAATAGCCGAGACTAGCTTCTTCTTTATCTGTGACATTGCATAATCTATGTAATCTTTAAAACATTCTTATATTTCTTCTAAAGCTATTTTCACTTTCCAAACTATTCTCATCTCTCAGATACATTACTAATTATTTCATCATCGAACTCTTTAGTTTCACACTTATGAACTTATTCAACATAGTTCTCGTAAAATTTCATCATAAAGCATCACCGGTAAGGGGGTGAGGTCGTAAAGCCTCTAACTTGACTCTCATAAATACACACATATGACTTAGCATTCATCATTAATGTAATATCATCATAATCATATAATTCACTCTGCATAATTTAATATACTTATTCATTTTTCGAATGTTTTCGCCATCCACAATTTCAAAAATGAATTTACTTTACTAACATTTGTCAAATTAGAGAATGTCTTATGTGTTTGAGTACGCCGCTTACTTGATGCCATACTCCAACTATGGTCTTACACAAAGTCTCATATCGATGCCATGTCCCGCATATGGTCTTACATCGATCACAAATGTCATAGCCCAATGTATGGTCTTATACGTTATTACAATGCCATAGTCCAACTATGGTCTTACACGCATACACATGTACCGCCATGGTCCAACCATGGTCTTACGCCCACAATGCCCTAACCCGCTTATGGTCTTTTCATCGAAATGCCATAGCCCACCTATGGTCTTACATTCCATACTTTGCCATGGTCCAACCATGGTCTTATCCATCAATTCATCATTGAACGATCGCACTCATTTCCCTCAAGCAAGTAACAAAGACGTAAAACATAACATCATATTATCGTAATTTAACAAGTAAACATAAAATTCAACCACATTAACATACCGATTACACTTATTCAAACAAGTGTACATAAACACACATTCCGCCAATTTGTGTAAGTGTACTTATCATATTCACTTAATCAAATAGGTTGGGCACATACCATCATATGCATGTCAAGCAAACATGAATGGGCTTATCACTACATAAACTTTCATTTTATTCCATGTTTCACATTTCTCAACTCATGGTTATCTCACTTCGTGACATTAACACATACATATCATGAACTTCTATTCATACCTTTCTAAGTTTTGTCTCATCACAAACACATTTCAATCACCTCAATATCATTTTTCAAAGATTATCAAAAATAGCTCGGTTGGAAGTCATCTCTGTCTTAACAAAACAATTCCGTTAGAGCCGAGAGATATCACACTATCATGAGTAGTAATATGGCATGTATAGCTAAACTCACATACGCTAGATTAGTCAGAGAATCGACTAAACCATAGCTTTGATACCACTAAATGTAATACCCTATACCCGTATTCGATGCCGGAACAGGGTATGGGGCGTTACCGGACATAAATTCAAACAATCATACAAAACCGAGACATGAATTTCTGTCCAAATTTAAAAATTTTCATTTACAATCATGTCATCCCTATTATGGGCCTACGAGGCTCAAAACATGCATCGGGAGTGGTTTGGGACTAAACCAAGAACTTTAGAAAACTTTTGGGATACTTAGAAAATTTTCATCATGAAACAGTCCACACGCCTGCAGGGTGAAGTGGACACGCCTGCGGTGGTATATCACACGCCCGCGTTTCAGTCGTGTCCAAAATGGGGGCATTTTATTTATGATGTCATCATCAAAAGAGGTCACACGCATCAAGGCACACGCCATTGTGCTTAAAGCCGTGTCCTCCACATACCGAGACACACGTCCGTGTCTCCACTGTGGTTCAACTCGATATTCTGCTTTACCTAATTTAAGGTGCAGGGACACACAAATGAGCACACGCCCACGGGTTGATCGTGTGTCACACACGCCTAGACACACGCCTGTGTGTCTACCCGTATGGACAATTACAAGGCTATTTTCCAAGCCATTTTGCCACCCTTACTTGCACATACTCACACAACATCACATGGCACAATCTTAAGCATGTAAATGCATTTAGACCAACCAAACACAAACAATAACATATCATATCAATATCATCATATACATACTCTTAACATCATACTTTACCGAATCCAAACATACCAAGTCACATTCAATAATAAGACTATTGGGCCACATTCAACCATTAGGTCTTTAGGTCATAAACTGCAATCCATCACATATACCAAATAAGTACACACCACATCACAAGACATTGGCATATGCATATGAATAAAGATATAGGCTTATAACCAATTAGCCAATATAAGCCAATTCACATGGCTACACATTACATTAAACCTTAAACCATTACAAGCCAATACCTTTGGCTAAATCATAATGACACAATCACAAAGTGACTTATTCCCTATACATGCCATAAACTTAAGAGGTCTGTATTCACTTTTACCCCACGATGACAAATTTTTTGATAGTGTGATAGCATCTCCAAATGATCTCCAACTCAAGCTAGCATAAAACCCTAAAAGATATGAGAAAGGAAGGGGAGTATGCTACAATGCTTAGTAAGTTTGTATGCAAATAATAAGCAACTTATTATGTAACATCCTAAAATTTGGAATTTTATGCGTTGCATTATTTTGGTGCTAAGCTAGTTAAATTATTAATTGTGTATGTTTAGGGGATCTTGAGAAGGCTCGGGTTTATTTGGTCCTAGTAAAAAAATTGGCATTTAGCACTTTAAGGAGATAGAGTAAGTGATCTTAAATCTTATGGAAATAAATGAGTAAATTGCTAGCATAATTGAACAATTGGTAAGAAGGATATAGCGCCACATGAAGTACCTTGAGGGAAGAGGTTCAAATCCCTTTGTGTGCAAATTTTGACTATTATTTTTGCATTCTTTTCCTAAGTGTTGGCCAAGTATGTAAATAAGGCAAGGTGGACTTTTTTATTTTTGGCAAGATGGCTAAGGAAAATAGGAAAGAATGAAGGTGAGGAAAGAAATCAAGAAAAAGGGGAAAGTAAGGGGAACATATGGCCTTTTTTCAAGGGAAGTGTTATGGAAAGTGTGGTTAATAATTTTTGACCATTATGGTCATGAATGTGGATAGTTTTGTGGTTAAAGGGAGGTAGCCGAATTTTACTTGGTGTTTTGGTAAAACTATAGTGTTTGTTTTGATCAAAAATACCTTTAGCTTTAATAGTGTCATTTTCTCCAAATTGCTACTCTTTGTGAGTTTTAGTTTTTCTTTTCTTTTCTTCTTTCTTTCTTCTTTGCCGAAACCTCCTAGCACATTTGTGCAATTTTTCTTCTCTTTTGTTTGGTCAAAACATTCACCTCATGTTCATCTCCCTTTGATAGCTGAATCACCTAGTATCCATCCAACCTTCCATCCTTTTCTTTTAACCACTACTCTAATCTTTTCTCTTCTCTAAATCGACACCACCATAAAATCACATTTTCTTGTTTGATTATCCTCCATAGCCGAATATCAATATTCATTTTCTTCTATAACCGAACCTTCATCTCTTTTCTATCTTTTCTTCTCATCCGTATTTACACTCAATCCTTGATTAATCGGTAAGTGTTCATCTCAACATTTTTTATTTTCTTTCTCTTAATACCGAATCTATGTTTTGGTTTGGGATGGTCATTTTGGACCGAGAGCATCACCTTTTTATCTCTCAAACAAGATCTTTTCTTCTTCGTAGTGATATAGTGGAAGGTCAAACCTTGATTCTTCCAAGTCATCGATAATCGCTTAGAATCGGTCCTAAAAATTTTTAAGGTAAGGAGTTCTTCAAGGATTTTATAAATCGTCTTATTTCGTTAAAGATGTTATTGGAATAGTGGTGATTAACCGATTATAATTATAGGGATTAAATCGCCGATCTATCCAACCGCTGATCACTCGTAATTAGTGGTGTTTCGGTCTTTACCCTTTGACAATCCATATTTTATCGTAATATCGATCGATATAAGATCTAATCGAATGGAGGCTTATGGCACCGATTCGAAAGGAAAGTCGAGTGGAGATCTCAAAAGGAGCGGATTAGCGATCCCTACTCCTAAATTCGCCGAAGGCGCGTGATCGGCACTCGACTTTCCACCGGTTTGTGGACCATCATCAAGTGAGAATCGACTATTCAAGGTCGTTTCACAATTTTGAGGCATCGCGATTTGGGATTTTCCACCGGTTGTGGACCGTCAATCGGGGAAAACCGACAAATCGTGGTCATTCACGCTTTCAAGGGAAAGTACCGTAGATCGCTCATTTTAGTGTTGATTAATAAATCGCGTATGTCGCTAATCAAGTGTTATAATATTTTAGGTGTCGATTTATCAAGAAAGCTTAGTGCTTACCGTAATCGTGTGTAATCTCACACCGCTTTTTGCGTGGGTTTAAGGTGATTTAGTATCGAAACAAATCGCTATGACTAAATCGTAATAGGGCGTAAATCGGAAAAAAAAGGCCTAAAATATATTATTTTGATAAAATTGACGAAATTGGTGGTATCATTGTGCAAATTGTGAAAATACCCCTAAAAGGGCCGAAATACGAAATTGCTTATGGGCCGAAGTGACATATTGCCTTATGGGCCGAATGGACGTATTGATTAATGGGCCAATCTGATATTTTGCTAAATGGGCCAATCTGATATTTTGCTAAATGGGCCAATCTGATATTTTGCTAAATGGGCCAAATCTGATATTTTGCTTAATGGGCCTTTTTGATAAATTGTTATAATGGGCCATAATTTTGTAATAAATATCCGAATAAATTACTGTTGTTATATTGTGATTTGTTATGCATTATATACATAATTTTGCATGGGATGGGATAATATTGAAGAGAAGTTCTGGTGGCTCGCCACATATTTTGGTGGCTCGCCACAAATCAGATAGTGGCAATGCTAATGATATTCTGTTATTATGGTGGCTTGTCCACAATTTGAATTTGATATAAATGGCATAATGCCTGCGATTGGTGTGTTGGCGGGGTGGGTTGACTAAAGATCCCCACAGGTGTGATGGATGTTACGTGTGGTGTGTAGCGGATGGATTATTAGGTTGGTTTGGGAATTGCATTTCATTTACATGATATCATCGATACATTATTTTGTAAATGGACTTAGATCCAAAATATTGCTAAATGAGATTCGTGCCCGGTGGACAATGGTAGGGGGTTATACATCGAGTTCTAGTAACTCACCCTGCTTTTTCCTTACCCCTTTCGTAATGATCGTTGATGGAGACTTGGGCCATGGATGATTCGGTTGAGGCCATACTACAAAAACGGTTTAATTTGGAATTTGGATTTCTTTTTAGTACTTTTAATTACTATACTATTTTGAGTTAAGGTTGTAATAAGGCCTCTGGATTTATTTTTGTTTTATTTATTGTTTGACGAATTTATAATTTTCTCTAAGTACATCTAATTGAGATTTTTCTAAAAAATTAAATAAACGTTTTCTTCAAATGGATATACAAAAAGGGTTTCATAATAAACTTTCATAAATATATTTTTAACTCTGAAATTTCTCAAATAATTTTCATCAACACTTTTCAAAATTATTTCCAAATTCTTCTCGAACTATTAACGATATTTCCAAAGTCACGGTTTATAAGATTTTTATCTCAAATTTATCGATTTATCAATCAATATTTATTCAATAATACATTTTAAATAATTTCTAAATGGGAGTTGTTTTAAATGATTTTAAATCTAAATCTTTTTATGTACAAATGAAAAAGGACTTAGTAGTATTTTCTCATGTGACATGTCGATCCGTCTCTTAACGCATGGGTCGGGTTTGGGGTGTTACATATTAACATGTTTTTCACCAATTCTTACAATATGTTCTCAAGGTAATACAATCATAATTGCACAAAATTTCACTATTTACATATGTTCATCTCAAGCTGTCTACTCAAGTCATAGTCACTAAATTATTTATATCTTGAGCTACGGAATATAAATTAAAATCTGTTAATTTTTCCTGAAACTAGGCTCACATGTCTTAGTACCATAAAATTTTCAAAATTTTTGGTTAAGCCAATAAGTACAGTTTATTCATTAAAGTCACCCCTATTTCACATTTGTCCGGCGCTTCCACCCCTCTTCACTAAAAATTTATTATCTCCTCGCACGGGATTAGGATGATGTTACCATTTCTTTCTTTTGAAAATAGACTCATTAAGGATTTTAATCATATATATTATAACCCATAATTATTTTTTTACAATTTTTAACTATTTCCCAAGTCGTAGTCAGGATTCTCAAATCATTCTAACTCGTCTCACAAAAATTCAAATATCTCAGAATATGAAATTCTTTTGCTTACATCGTTTCTTTTATCTGAAAATAGACTCAATAAGATTTAATTTCATATCTTATTAAACCTCTAATTCGATTTCCACCATTTTTGGTGATATTTCAAAGTGATACAACCTGCCATCGTCCAAAATCGTTTTTATTGCTACATTTATCGTATCATGTTTTCTTTGTATTAATTCTCATTTACACACATATAACACTAAAGCATATCCATAGTTAGCCATGCCAATAGCTAGTCATCATCAAATATTTAAAAGTCTTCATTGTAACACTTACTCCATATCAACCTTACCAAAGTTCGATCACATATCACATACCAGACTCATTTCTCGTAAGTTTCACATATGTACCTGTATCACTGATTCGAAAGGAAAGTCGAGTGGAGATCTCAAAAGGAGCGGATTAGCGATCCCTACTCCTAAATTCAAGCGAAGGGCAGTATCGGCGATTCGGGACTTTCCACCGGGTTGTGGACCATCATCCGGTGAGAATCGACTATTCAAGGTCGTTCACAATTTTGAGGCATCAGCGATTCGGGATTTTCCACCGGGTTGTGGACCGTCAACCGGGGAAAATCGACAAATCGTGGTCATTCACTTTTCCAAGGGTAAGTACCGTAGATCGTTCATTTTAGTGTTGATTAATAAATCGCGTATGTCGACTAATCAAGTGTTATAATATTTTAGGTGTCGACGATCAAGGAAGCTTAGTGCTTACCGTAATCAGGTGTGTAATCTCACATCATTTTTCGTGGGTTTAAAGTGATTTAGTATCGGAAACAAATCGCTATGACTAAATCGTAATAGGGCGTAAATCGGAAAAAAAGGCCTAAAATATATTATTTTGATAAAATTGACGAAATTGGTGGTATCATTATGCAAATTGTGAAAATAACCCTAAAAGGGCCGAAATACAAAATTATTTATGGGCCGAAGTGACATATTGCCTTATGGGCCGAATGGATGTATTGATTAATGGATCAATCTGATATTTTGCTAAATGGGCCAATCTGATATTTTGCTAAATGGGCCAATCTGATATTTTGCTAAATGGGCCAATCTGATATTTTGCTAAATGGGCTAACTGATGTTTTGCTAAATGGGCCAACTGATATTTTGCTAAATGGGCCAAATCGATATTTTGCTTAATGGGCCTTTTTGATAAATTGTTATAATGGGCCATAATTTTGTAATAAATATTCAATAAATTATCGTTGTTATATTGAGATTTGTTATGCATTATATACATAATTTTGCATGGGATGGGATAATATTGAAGAGAAGTTCTCGTGGCTCAGCACATATTTTGGTGGCTCGCCACAAATCAGATAGTGGCAATGCTACGTATATTCTCGTTATTCTCGTGGCTTGTCCACAATTTGAATTTGATATAAATGGCATAATGCCCGCGATTGGTGTGTTGGAGGGTGGGTTGACTAAAAATCCTCACGGTGTGTGATGGATGGTACGGGTGGTGTGTAGCTTGATGGATTATTAGGTTGGTTAGGAATTGCATTTCATTTACATGATATCATCGATACATTATTTTGTAAATGGGCTTAGATCCAAAATATTGCTAAATGAGATTTAGGCTCAAGTGGAAAATGGTAAAGGGGTTATACATCGAGTTCTAGTAACTCACCCCGCTTTTTCCTTACCCCTTTCGTAATGATCAAAGTGATGGAGACTTGGGCCATGGATGACTCGATGGAGGCCATACTACAAAAACGATTTAATTTGGAATTTGGATTTCTTTTTAGTACTTTTAATTACTATACTATTTTGAGTTAAGGTTGTAATAAGGCCTCTGGATTTATTTTTGTTTTGTTTATTAATTGACGAATTTATAATTTGCTCTAAGTACTTCTAATTGAGATTTTTCTAAAAACATAAATAAACGTTTTCTTAAAATGGATATACAAAAGGGTTTCATAATAAACTTTCATAAATATATTTTTAACTCTGAAATTTCTCAAATAATTTTCATCAACACTTTTCAAAAATTATTTCCAAATTCTTCTCGAACTATTAACGATATTTCCAAAGTCACGCTTTTTATAAGATTTTTATCTTAAATTTATCGATTTATCAATCAATCTTTATTCAATAATACATTTTAAATAATTTCTAAATGGGAGTTGTTTAAAATGATTTTAAATCTAAATCTTTTTATGTACAAATGAAAAAGGACTTAGTAGTATTTTTCTCATGTGACATGTCGATCCGCCTTAACGCATGAGTCGGGTTTGGGGTGTTACATTTTATGGTATCGAGCCCTGGTTCAAAACTGGTATTGTGGTTTGGGTTCAAAAACATTTTTTCAAAGCTATTTTGAAATGAAAAAATTTAGAACGTATGTTTTTACTTTTAAGTATGACACCACGTATTCGGCACCAAGTCAAGTAAGTGTATGTTATTATTGTATGATTATAATGATTATGATATGATTGTAGGAATACTCTAGAACTTCTAGTTTTAGGTATTGAAACCGTAGAGATTGAGACTATAGGATGCGACATTTAAAATGACTTTACTTCTTATGTTTTATAAAACATTGTTTAATAAACACTTAGAAATACTATATCGATTCATAAGAATTTTAATCGATTAAATCGAATTACCCAATATGAGCGCTAGAGGACGTGGACGCGGTAGATGTGGCCGTGGTAGAGGCCGAGGCGCTAGAGTTGCGTCTGAAGCGTCGGGACATATGCGAAAATGGATGCACTGCGTCACACCCGTGGATCGAAATCTGGATCACAAGACCGTATAAGGGAGGACATCGCTCTGTCCCAAGCAATGTTACGAGTCTTGGAAAGGGTTGCTGAGGCTAAAACTGGGCCAGTAGCTCGTGGGTCAATTTCAGAACGACTCAGATCAAATGGTGCTGAAGTTTTTAGGGGTATCTCGGGTGTAGCCCCAAATGTCATGGAGTATTGGCTCGAGGCAGTGGAGTGAATCATGGATGATCTGGATTGCACCGCCGAGCAGAAACTGAGAGGAGCTATGTCCTTGTTGAGAGACGAGGCGTATCAATGGTGGCTTACTGTTCGGGAAGGCACTCAGGCCGATCGTGTTACCTGGGATTTCTTTAAAACTGCATTCCAAGGAAAGTATGTCGGGGCTAGCTATGTGGATGCCCGAAGGAAGAAATTCCTAAATCTGGTCCAAGGAGGTAAGATCGTGGCGTACTATTTATGCACTTCTACGCCCGAGTCGTTATGCCCGGGGTATAGTGCCAACTGTGTAACATCCCAAAATTTGAGTATTATTTGTGTTGGCTCGGGTATGAATTTTGTGTGTTAGCATAGTCTTGTGAAGGCTTGATTTTATTAAGGAAGCTAGAATAATTTTTAGTATGGTTTATTTAATGAAGTGGATTATGAGCTTAGCACTTAAGTTAATTTAAGTGTTAATTAAAGAACAAGAGGAGTAAGTGGCAAGATGGTTAAGGAGCTTGAAAGGTTGCTTTGAGGTTAGAGGTTCGAGTAGCATGTTTAGCATTTTGAAGGCTTATTTTTGAATCCTAGCATTTATGGACTGGTCAACCATTGTTTATGATAGGTTGGACTTTCATCTTTTGGCAAGTTGAATTTTTGTTTAAGGAAAGCTTGAAATTGGGGATAAGAATCTTAAGGTTATGGAAGGGTGGGGAGACATAAGGCTTGGATTTAGGATGATGTTTTGGAAGGTAATCCTAGGCCTTTAGTGGATGAATGTGGACGGCATGGGTGTCTAGGGGTGGCCGAATTTTGTAAGTAGCTTTGGGGGAATAGTTGGTCAATTTTTTCCTTTTGAACATCTTTTTGCATTTTTGTTTTCCTCTCCAAAACACTCTCTTTGGCCGAATGTTATTGTGCATTTTGGTGCAATTTTTGCTTTTGGTTTTAGCCTTATTTTGTGTGAACCAAATACCATTTCTCTTCTTTCAATTGTTCTCTTGAAACCGAAACAACATTGGAACTTTTGTGCACTTTTCTTCTTTGGCAAAATAGTGTTTGGCCAACTCTCTCCCCACATCTCTCTTTTCTTCATTTGACTTTTGTTTAATCACATTTTCTTTCATCCTCTCTTGGCCGAATCTTTACCCATCTCAAATTCCATTTCTTTTTCTTTCACTCAAAGTTTAAACATCCATTACCATTCTATTTTCTTTCTTTTTCACTTCACCATAGCCGAATTTTTCTACTTCCTTTAGTATTATTTTGGCCGAATATTCAAGGGTAGACTCTCTTTGATTTTTCTTCAATCGATTTTGGAAAAGGGTAAGTGTTCTTGGCCGCTTCTTCTTCAATTCTTTTCTCGCCTCTATGTTATTTTCTTGTGGACTAAGGCCGAATCTATGGGCATTGGTTTGCAAGGTTCTAATCATTCTTAGAAACCGATTTCTTTTAGGCTCTTCTGACGTTGGAAGCAATCAATCTAAGTCTCGATTCGTTGACAATCGCTTTTGGGTAAGTTTAGGTAAGACTTGGTTTTTCAAGGATAATTATCTCGATTTAGTGTTATGGCCGAATGGCCTTTGTTCATAATCTTAATATTGGCCGATTGTAGGACAAGGTGATCTAGTGGTAGATCGGATTTGGACGTTAGTTATTGCTTTGGTGAAAGGTGTGTATCTTACACACTTTATAACTTGGTTTATATATGTATATTTGTGTGTTATAACTAATCATATTATGAAAGTGGGTAAATCGATGAGATTCGGATATGATACCATGATGGTATGAATGAAGATTCTGTAAGTCCGTTTCAATATGTTGTTAATACATGTGGATTGAAATCATGATCTACGATTTATGATATATTTGTTATGAGATACATATCAAAGTTTATTGACATGATTTGTTTATCTATTGCATTGGTATGGGCAATATAAGAGGAGGGGGAAGATTGATGATTCGTGTCTTCGGACACCAGTGGTTTGGCACCACCAGTGGTTTGGCACCACCAGTGGTTTGGCACCACCAGTGATTTGGTATCACATTCATGTCTTCTGACACCGCAGAGGTTTGGCACCTCATAGCGACTTGTCCCTGTGGTTAATTCCACCGTGGGTTGGCCCCACTTTTGAGATATGGGATCGTCTGCCAGTGATTTGGTATCACACGTGGGTTGGCCCCACAACTTGATGATTCGTGTCTTCGGACACCAGTGGTGTAACATCCTAGATTAGGGGTTATGCGGTTGGAGCGTAACTCAAGTGTTAGTAGGCTTTAAGTGTGTTTGGTGAGGTTTTAGGAGTTTTTAGAACCCAAGGATGAAGGGAAAGCTTTGGGAAAATGTTGAATTTTAAGTATAAAAGGGGGAGCCGGGTGAAGGAGCCCTTAAGGAAAAATTTGGGAATTTCTCGACATGAAAGTCCAGTGGTAAAGTGGCTCCCATGCGCCACTTAAAGGCCTGGAAGTAACGCTAGTAAGGGCTTGGGTTCGAATCAAGGTGGCAACAAGGTGTTTTATTTTTTTGGGTTTTGGCGTTAAAAGGAAGGAGGCCTTAAAAGAAGTCAAGTGAGTCTATGACACAAAACTGGCGCCTTGGCAAAGTGGTTCCCATACGCCACTTAGGAGTTAGAGGTGAGGATGGGCGCAGTTCGAATGGTCGAGCAAAGATTATGCGTTTATTTTTATATATGCGGTGATGGGCTTAAGTAGGAAGGCTTTAAAAGTAAATGATGGGGTTTTATGACATGAAAGTCAATTGGGAAGAGTGGCGGGGCGTTAAGGGAGGTCATTGGTCGTTGCCTTCACCAGTGTCTGGTTCGAACTCCTGGGCTGCACTTTGGGTATTTTTTTATTTTATTTCTTTTTTCAATCTGTCTTTGGCGTGAATGGGAGAGTGTTGGTTCAATTTTGGACTCTCAAATTCTACTGGAAGGGTGTTGTAGTAGTTTATTTTATTTTGAATTGTTTAAGAGGTGGATAGGAGATAAATATTAGTATTTTATTATTTGAAGAGGTGATAAAAGTAAGAGATGAATATTATTCTTTTGGGTGATAATTAAGTGGAATTATCACCAAAATAAGAGGGTGTTTGCCGATTATTGGACTCCTTGGGGTCATCTATATTTTATTTTGTTACAAAGATAGAAGTGCCCAAAATTTCCAAAGAAATTCTTTTCTTCTTTCTCCCTTCATTGTCTTTGCCGAATTCAATAGAAACCAATTTCTCATAAGGTACTCCGAGATTTTGATGTACTCGATACAACCTCTAGCAATGATCGGTTTTGGGGCTAAATAAGGCTTCGGGTTTGTTTGGAAATCAAATCCGCTCAAGGTAAGATCGCAAGAGAGCCCTTGGTATGAATTTTGGTTTTTACTGAATAGGCCTTTGGTATTAACACTGATAATTGGCCAAAGGTAGGGTCAAGATCTAGCATCGTAGATCGGCTTCTCGAGATCTAGGAATTACGATAGTAACAGGTGTGTAAGATCTCTCTACACACTTTATTAATTTACATGTGTTATTATTTGCCTTAGATCTTTTGTTTGTGGTTAGCTTGTGGCATAATCATGGATATCGGGTAAGTCCCCTAACTTGTAATTTTTGATATATGTTTGCATGCCATCACATGATGTATAATACTATGACATGATTTATGAAATTTGATGTATAAGCATGTGATGGTGGGATTGATGAGAGGAGGGGATGAATTATGGATCGCCGTCAGTGGTTTTGACCACAAGATGGGTTGGCCCCATCAGACTATTTTGTGACCTATGGTCATCAAAGTGGTTTTGACCACAACGATTGATTATTTGCGACTAAGTCCCAAAGTGGTTTGGTACCACCAGATGGTTTTGACCACATTTGATATATTGTGACCTATGGTCATCGGTGGTTTTGACCACACGATGGGTTGGCCCCATCATTTAAATTGTGACTTTAAGTCATCGTGGTTTTGACCACACGGGTAGAAAAGGAGTATGGATGGCTAGTTGGGTTGCATGAGCATGTTTATTAATGAATTGTGTATGAGATGTATTTTCCGGGTGGGGATTTACACATTGAGTCTCGGTGACTCACCCTTTCCCTTAACATTTTTGCAGATGAGTAGATCATGAGATGGAGCCTGATGGACTCGAGGTGGCCATGCAAATGGAAATTTTAATTAGAAGAACTTGGATTTTGTTTTATTTTATTTAATGTTGGTTTTATTTTAATTAAGTTGTAATAAGGCCTCCCGGATATAATTTTTATTATTCTATGTTTTGGATTAATTTGTTTAAACTATTTCTTAACATTAAATTAAGTCCACATGTTTTCTAAAATTTTAATCGCAAAATGTTTTATCGTGCCATCGGGCACACCTGAATCGGTAATAATCGACTTAATGAATATTTTTAAAATAAACCTAAGTATGGTGCTTATACACCTCAAATGTTTTAAATCGGACACTATCTTTTATCAAAAGTTAATTTGGCCTAAAGGATTTTCAAAAAGAAAAAAATACTTTCTCAGTAGCACACCAAATTCGGTCGTAGTGTTTGGGCCGGGTTTGGGGTGTTACAAAATTGGTATCGAGCCCAGTTCAAAGCTCTACTGTGGGGCCCAAGGCCCAAAATGTTTTAGTAGGCCTTTGAGAAATATTTTGGTTTTGAATAGCATGGCACCGAGTCTCCCAGACCTATCCGCCCGGTAAGTACTCCTAACTTCGTATGATTTATTGTCCGTAGAAGGGTAGGAAGCATGGAACGTAGAGATAGTGATAAGTGCTTTAAACCTTAGGACTAGTTACCCCAACAAAAGACATAAGACTTTAAATGCCTAATTAAACAAAACCTACGACCAAGTCGAGTTAGGGTGTGGTAACCTTGTGCGCATGTCTCAGGATTGGATCAGGAAGAGCTTGGTACTTAAGCAGCCCCTAGTGACTCACCTCCTCTTCGCGGGATTCCTACAGTGCGTAGCTTCGGTTCACCCTAACCAAGAGGACTCGGTCATCGGCTAAACATACTAAATAAAACCCAAAGGGATTAGCCATGTTTTATGAAAACCCTAATTTTAAAATCATTAAAATATATTTTTAAATAGTAGGACAAATTTATTCTTGGAAAATTTCAAAATATTCTTGATTTATTAAAATTACCAAAATGCCCCTAGTGGCAAAATTACTAAAATGCCCTTGGTTTTAAAATTACCTTATTACCCCGATTTCAATAAAATTCTCTTACTTTGCAAAAGTACCCAAAATTATGTATTTCAAAATAATACCCGACTTTTGAAATTTACAAAATTACCCGACGATTGACAAAATTACCAAAATACCCTGCGGTTTCAAAATTTCGCTATACCTCAGCTTTGTCAAATTTTGAAAAATACCCTCCGATTTTGTGAAATTTTAAAGTGTTTTGAATTATTAAAGTTTTAGAATTTCTCCGGTTTATTACTGAAAATACCCTCAGAGGAAAATGACGAAAATACACAGGATAGAAACAGATGAAATGCCCAAGAGTGAATGTGTATGAAAGGTATTAGGGAATGTGATATTCAAGTAGAATAGTGAACTCGAAATGAACCTTTGTGTGATCGAAAGAACAACTTATGAAAACTTCATTTCATAAAATTTCTCATGATAATCAGGTGGAACAAAATTCGATGCATAAAACTTTTTAATCGACTAAATCGCGTTGTAGAAATGAGTTTGAGGGGACGTGGTCGTCAGCGGACGTGGTCAAGGTGGAATAACGACTTTAATAAGATCAGAGTGCGCAGCAGATGAAGTAAGTGTGGTAAGTTAGGATGTACGGATGATCGTTAGTAAGTAATTTTGAGGACGAAATTATTTTTTAAGGAGGTAGAATTGTAACATCCTAGATTAGGGGTTATGCGGTTGGAGCGTAACTCAAGTGTTAGTAGGCTTTAAGTGTGTTTGGTGAGGTTTTAGGAGTTTTTAGAACCCAAGGATGAAGGGGAAAGCTTTGGGAAAATGTTGAATTTTAAGTATAAAAGGGGGAGCTGGGTGAAGGAGCCCTTAAGGAAAAATTTGGGAATTTCTGGACATGAAAGTCCATGTAACATCCCGAAATTGGGCCTAGTAGGATTGGGCCTTTAGCTTTAGAAAAAAAATTTGAGTATTATTTTTGTGTTGGCTCGGGTAGGAATTTTGTGTGTTAGCATAGTCTTGTGAAGGCTTGATTTTATTTAGGAAGTTAGATAATTTTTTTTTTAGTATGGTTTATTTAATGAAGTGGATTAAGTGAGCTTAGCACTTAAGTTAATTTAAGTGTTAAATTCTAACACATGAGGAGTTAGTGGCATAGTGGATAAGGAGCTTGAAAGGTTACTTGAGGGAAGTGGTTCGAGTTGCTTGGAAAGCATTTTGAAGACTTTATTTTTGTATCCTAGCATTGATGGACGGTCAAACTCTAATTATGATAGGTTGGACCTTAAGTTTTTAGTAAGTTGAATATTGGTTTAAGGAAAGCTTGAAATAGGGGATAAGAATCTTAAAGTTATGGAAGGTTGGGGAGACAAAGGGCTTGGCTTAAGGAAGATGTTTTGGAAACTCTTTCAAGGCTTTTAGTGCATGTATGTGGATGGCAAGTGTGGCTAGGGGTGGCCGAATGTTGTTAGGTGGTTTGGGGAGGATATTTGGTCAACCTTTGGCATTTGTGCATCTTTTGGCATTGTTTTCTTTCTCTCCAAAACTCCCCCTCTTTGGCCGAATGTTTTGTGCATTTTGTGCAAATTTTGCTTTTGGTTTAGCCTTCATTTTGTTTGAACCAAAATGTTATTTTTTTCTCTCATCTTTGCTCTTGAAACCGAAACCTCACTTGGCTTTTGTGCATTTTCTTTTGGCAAATAAGTGTTTGGCCGAATCTCTCTCTCACATATATCACTTTTCTTCTTTTGATATTGATTCATAATCACATTTTCTTTTATACTCTCTCTTGGCCGAATCCTTCTCCTTCTCAAGTTCCATTTCTTTTCATCCATTTCCATTCTATTTCTTTTTCTCCACTCTAGTCAAATCCTTTTGTTATTACAAATCAACCATAGCCTAGAAATTCCCTTCACCATTTAACCATATTGCCGAAACTTCCCACTCTCTTTTTGAATTGTATTGGCCGAATATCAACAAGGGTAGGTCTTCATTTGGTTTTCTTCAATCGGTCTTGAAAGATAGACTCTTTGGGACTTTGGAAGCAATCGTTCTAAGCCTCAATTCTTTGACAACCGTTTTGGGGTAAGTCAAGTAGTAAGGATCTTTATACTTGTTATATCGTTTTAGATGGACTACTAATCGATTACATTTTTTTGGGGACTCTATCTCTCGTTTATTATATTTTTTCCGTGAACGTTAAATTTTTGGGGCAATCAAGAATGGGTTCGAAAAGAGCGATTAATAGTGTTTGGAAGAAGGGTGGATCCGCTATACCCTCAAATTTCAAACGGCGGTCATGGTTTCGGTAGTTCGAGACTTTCCACCGGGATGTGGACCCTCTGCACGGCGATAATCGCTTATTTGAAGTTGTTCGCACTTCGAGCCATTGTTCGCTCATGGTTCTTCATCGGGTTATGAACCATCAATCGGAGAGAAATCGCCTATAGTTATTGTTCGAGATTCCGAGGGTATCGTTGAGCGGGAAAGTTTAGTTATCACTATTATCAGGTGTGTAGCCTACACTAAACTTCTAATAGATTAATAGCATTATTGATAAAAGTTGTTAATAAAGAAATATGAATGATTATGGCTTCGGGTATCATTCAATGGTACAAATAAATTGAGGTACGTTATCCCTTAGTACTATGTATAATTTTAATATGAGACATATCCGATTTTGTTATGATTTTGGGGTAATGTACATGGCATGATATCTCGTGATCGTTAATAATGCTATAAGCATGAATATGAAATGTGTATGATTCCGTTATGAATGTTGGGGTTATATGGCATGATAATGAAATAATGTGTTTAATGCATGGGCATATGGGTGATTTTGATAAAGGGGAAGTGTTCCGGTGGTTTTACCACATTATCCGGTGACTTTGGTCACGATATTATGAATCCGGTGACTTTGTCACAATTATCCGTGGCTATGCCACGATTATAAGGGCGATGTGCATGTTGATCGCAAAGAATCGCCTTCGATGGTGTGTAGCGGATGGAGGGTCGATTTAGTAATCCCACGGTGTGATTGGTAGGTACGGGTGTGTGTAGCGGATGGATATCTAAGTTGGGTTCGGGATTGCATTTCATTTTATATGTACATGTGATTATCTCGATTTGCTATATTATGGGCTTATGGCTAAATGTGATTTAAATGGGCTTTATTGCTATGATCGATTGGGTTTTTAGTGTCTTTGTTACACATTGAGTCCATTGACTCACCCTTGATGGGATATCTTTTCTCGTGATTCGTGAGATCGCGGATGTGGAGAGGATGAACTCGAGGGGCCATGCAATAAAATTTGATTTTACAAGAACTTCCATTTGGGTACCTTATTATATTTTAATTTGGGTTTTCATATTTTATAGATTTGTAATAAGGTCTCTTTAATTATGGTTTTGGATTATTTATATGCTTTGGGATTTATTCTAAACATGTTTAAGTATATCACTTGATTAATTTAATAATTGAGCTAAAGTTTTCTAAACTATAAAAACGCTTATGGTATTTTATCTTACCATCGTGTAATCTAAATTGTTGATAATAAAATTATAAATTAAGTGTTTTCTACAACTTAAATGATTTCCAAAATTTTAAGTTTCTACATTCAAATGCAAACGGTTTCAAAGTATTAATTCGAGTTTTCTTAAAATGAAACAAATGTTTTCTAACCTATGATTTATCCACTTAGTCTAAAAGTTTTATTTATGGAATTTCAAAGTAAATTTCAGATTTTTAACTTATTAAACATCCGATTTCTACAAATATAGAATTACAAAGAATTTTTCACTAAAATTTAATCGCTATCTCAATTTTCTTCAAACGTTTTCTTCGTAGCATGCCAAATTCGGTCGTGGCGTATTGACCGGGTTTGGGGTGTTACAGTCCAGGTGGTAAAGTGGCTCCCATGCGCCACTTAAAGGCTTGGAAGTAACGCTAGTAAGGGCTTGGGTTCGAATCAAGGTGGCAACAAGGTGTTTTATTTTTTTGGGTTTTGGCGTTAAAAGGAAGGAGGCCTTAAAAGAAGTCAAGTAGTCTATGACACAAAACGGCGCCTTGGCAAAAGTGGTTCCCATGCGCCACTTAGGAGTTGGAGGTGAGGATGGGCGCAGTTCGAATGGTGGAGCAAAGATTATGCGTTTTATTTTTATATATGCGGTGATGGGCTTAAGTAGGAAGGCTTTAAAAGTAAATGATGGGGTTTTATGACATGAAAGTCAATTGGGAAGAGTGGCAGGGCGTTAGGAGGTCGCTGCTGTCGTTGCCTTCACCAGTGCCGGTTCAACCCTGTGGGCGTGCACTTTGGGTATTTTTTTATTTTATTTCTTTTTTTTTCAATGCTGCTGGCGTGAATGGGAGAGTGTTGGTTCAATTTTGGACTCTCAAATTCGGCTGGAAGTGTGTTGTAGTAGTTTATTTTATTTTGAATTGTTTAAGAGGTGGATAGGAGATAAATATTAGTATTTTATTATTTGAAGAGGTGATAAAAGTAAGAGATAAATATTATTCTTTTTGGGTGATAATTAAGCTGGAATTATCACCAAAATAAGAGGGTGTTTGCCGATTATTGGACTCCTTGGGGGCTGTCTATATTTTATTTTGTTACAGCATAGAAGTGCCCAAAATTTCCAGCAAATTCTTTTCTTCTTTCTCCCTTCATTGTGCTGCCGAATTCAATAGAAACCAATTTCTCATAAGGTACTCCGAGATTTTGATGTACTCGATACAACCCTCTAGCAGTCGGTTTTGGGGCCAAATAAGGCTTCGGGGTTTGTTTGGAAATCAAATCCGCTCAAGGTAAGATCGCAAGAGAGCCCTTGGTATGAATTTTGGTTTGGCCGAATAGGCCTTTGGTATTAACACTGACAATTGGCCGAAGGTAGGGTCAAGATCTAGCATCGTAGATCGGCTTCTCGAGATCTAGGAATTACGATAGTAACAGGTGTGTAAGATCTCTCTACACACTTTATTAATTTACATGCTGTTATTATTTGCCTTAGATCTTTTGTTTGTGGTTAGCTTGTGGCATAATCATGGATATCGGGTAAGTCCCCTAACTTGTAATTTTTGATATATGTTTGCATGCCATCACATGATGTATAATACTATGACATGATTTATGAAATTTGATGTATAAGCATGTGATGGTGGGATTGATGAGAGGAGGGGATGAATTATGGATCATCATCGTGGTTTTGACCACAAGATGGGTTGGCCCCATCAGACTATTTTGTGACCTATGGTCATCAAAGTGGTTTTGACCACAACGATTGATTATTTGCGACTAAGTCCCAAAGTGGTTTGGTACCACCGATGGTTTTGACCACATTTGATATATTGTGACCTATGGTCATCGGTGGTTTTGACCACACGATGGGTTGGCCCCATCATTTAAATTGTGACTTTAAGTCATCAAGTGGTTTTGACCACACGGGGTAGAAAAGGAGTATGGATGGCTAGTTGGGTTGCATGAGCATGTTTATTAATGAATTGTGTATGAGATGTATTTTCCGGGTGGGGATTTACACATTGAGTCTCGGTGACTCACCCCTTTCCCTTAACATTTTGCAGATGAGTAGATCGCGGAGATGGAGTAGGATGGACTCGAGGTGGCCATGCAAAGGAAATTTTAATTAGAAGAACTTGGATTTTGTTTTATTTTATTTAATGTTGGTTTTATTTTAATTAAGTTGTAATAAGGCCTCCCGGATATAATTTTTATTATTCTATGTTTTGGATTAATTTGTTTAAACTATTTCTTAACATTAAATTAAGTCCAAATGTTTTCTAAAATTTTAATCGTAAAATGTTTTATCGTGCCATCAGCACACACCGAATCAGTAACAATCGACTTAATGAATATTTTTAAAATAAACCTAAGTATGGTGTTTATACACCTCAAATGTTTTAAATCGGATGCTATCTTTTATCAAAAAGTTAATTTGGCCTAAAGGGATTTTCAAAAAGAAAAAATACTTTCTCTGTAGCACACCAAATTCGGTCGTAGTGTTTGGGTCGGGTTTGGGGTGTTACAAGTGGTTTGGCACCACCAGTGATTTGGTATCACATTCGTGTCTTCGGACACCAGAGGTTTGGCACCTCATAGCGACTTGTCCTCGTGGTTAATTCCACCGTGGGTTGGCCCCACTTTTGAGATATGGGATCGCTCGCGCTGATTTGGTATCACGTGGGTTGGCCCCACAGATGGATTATTCGTGACTACGGTCACCAGTGATTTGGTATTACATTTGTGTCTTTGGACACCAGTGGTTTGGCACCACCAGTGGTTTGGTACCACACGGGGTAGAAAAGGAGTTATGGATGGCTAGGTTGGGTGCATTATACATATATGTTGCTTTGTTATAATTTGTGTAAGTATGTGGTATTTACCCGGGAGAGGTAATATGCACTGAGTCTTGGTGACTCACCTTCTCCCTTATATTTTCAGGTGAATCGTGAGATCGCGGATTTGGAGCCGGATGAACTCGAGGAGGCCATGCAATAAAGTTTGGTTTTACATGAACTTCCATTTGGGTACTTTATTTTAATTTGGGTTTTCATATTTTATGGATTTGTAATAAGGCCTCTTTAATTATGGTTTTGGATTATTTATATGCTTTGAGATTTATTCTAAACATGTTTAAGCATGTCACTTGGTTAATCTAATAATTGAGCTCAAAGTTTTCTAAACTAAAAACTCATAATGGTTTTAAAAATCTTACCATCTGTAATATGAATAGTTCGATAGAAAAATTACAAGTTAAGTGTTTACAACAAATTAAGTGATTTCCAAAATTCAAGTTTCTATACTCAATTGCAAACGGATTTTCAAAGTGATATTTCAAATTTTCTTAAAAAGATATAAATGTTTTCTATCCTATGATTTATCAACTAAGTTTTAAAGTTTTATGTAATTCAAAGTAAATCTCGCTTTTAACTTATTTTCGACAAATAAAGAATTTCAAAGAGTTTTTCACAAAATTTAATTGTTAAGTCGATTCATTCAAAAATATTTTCCTTAGTGACATACTAGATTCGGGCCGTGGCGTATTGACCGGGTTTGGGGTGTTACAAATTGGTATCGAGCCAAGTTCAAAAGCTTCTTTGTGGGCAGGAGGCCCAAAATGTTTTAAAGAATGGATTTTAAAATGTTTTGATTATATGATTGGAAAGGCATGGCCTCGAGTCTCCGACATCAATCCGCCTACAGTAAGTGCATCAAATCGTTGATTTTGATGATATGATATGATGATGTTGGCATGATTGTATAGTAGTAGGAACTACTTTAGAGACCCAAAACTATAGGTTGAATGTACTCATGAAACAACTTCTTAAAATTATTCATAAAAGCGTGTTTTAAGAAAGTGGAATAATGACTAATGCATAACGCTTTTAAATCGGATAAGTCGAGACTTTAGACATGAGTACTCGTGGTCGAGGTCGTATGATTCGTGGACGGTCGGGTAGGATGGTCGTGTCCGAGCGGTGAGGTCCTGGCCAAGGATCCGAAAATGAGGTACCACTACCCCACCACCGGTTGGAGTTGAGCAACAGGATCAAAACGGATGACGCAGTGTCTCGAAGCGATGTCGCGAGTTCTGAGAGGGTAGTTTGGAATAGGTGGAGGTGCGGGAATTGGAATCCAGATCCGAGCGACTTCTTGAGCCAATGGAGCCGAGGTATTTCGAGGTGTTTCAGCGTGGCTCCTAGTGCAATTGAATATTGGCTAGAGGCGACGGAGCGAATCATGGATGATTTGGATCCGAATGCCGAGGAAAAGTGAAAGGGATCGTGACGCTTCTTCGGGATGAGTCATATCGCTGGTGGCTCACGATGATGTAATGGTCTTTGCAGCGGAGGATCTCACTTGGGATTATTTCAAGCGCCAGACGTGGAAATACGCTGGGTCTAATTACATTGATGTGCGGCGTAAGGCATTTACGAGTTTGATCCAAGGTAGTAAGTCCGTGGTCGAATATGAGGCAGAATTTTTAAGACCGAGCCAGTATCTTTGGAGGTATTGTGGCATCGAACACGCAGCGATGTGTTCGATTCAAGATGGTTTGAGGGACGAAATGAGATTGTTGATTGCTCCACATCGGGAGCGAGTTTGTTGCTTTGGTTGAAAAGGCTAAGATAGCCGGAAGGAATCAAGGAATCAAGCGAGTTACGACCGAACAAGCATAAGAGAGGTTACGGATCATCGGGATCAGCCGGTAATTCTCAAAAGAGGGCTAGGCAAAGTGGGCGAATCGGCCCAGGAGGCTCTGCATCGCTAATCGGGACCAAAGACGTGTAACCGGATGTGAGAAATTTCATTGGGGCGAATGTTGGATGGAGGAAAGGATGTTTCGAGTGTGGCTCATTTTGGATCATCGTGTGAGAGATCTGGCCCACGTAAGCTAGCCGAGGAATCACCGAGGGTCAAGGTCGTGCTCGCCAGAAATGAGGGACCGCCACCACATAGAGGTCGTGGTATTGGTAGAGGAGGTAATGGTTCTGGTCGAGGTCGAGGAACATCAGGCAGAGGTGCTGGCAACACCGAGGCAAGACAGCTGGTTTGGTGTATGCAATGCGAGACGTCGAGAGAGGCGACGCACCGGACGTCATAACCGTGACGTTCTTAATCTTTGGTGAACCATATACGCTTTGATAGATGTGGGTTCGACACATTCGTATGTTGCCCAGTAACATAGTAGAGACCATGAGCTTAGTTTCGAGATCGCTTCTAGGAGGATGACCGTATTTAGCCCTCTAGGTCACTCTGTAGAAGTAAATAAGTCAGATAGAGATGTACCCCAGAACTCCAAGGGGGTAGCGTTCGAGTGATCCGATGGAATTGCCATTTGAGGAGTTCGATCGATACTTGGGATGGTGGTTAGCCAAGTACCGAGCAAGTTTGGATTACGCCGCTAAGCGCATGGTTTTGAAGTCGGTTGAGGCGAAGAGGTGGTCATGATAGGTAATAGAAGAGATTATCTATCCAACGTGGTATCCGCGTTGAAAGTTGTGAAGTTGGTTAGGAAGGCCGTGAGGCATTCGTGGTCCATGTGTGTGCGTTGGAGGCTAAGGAGTCTAATGTGGGGAATGTCCGCACGGTAAAAGGAATATGTTGACGTATTTCTGAAGAACTTAGGGACTACCTCGGACCGTGAAGTTGAATTTGGTATAGATCTGTTATCTTAAGAGCGCCAGTGTCTATAGCTCCGTATAGGATGGCACCGAAGGAATTGATGGAATTAAAGGCTCGATTCGAGGAGTTGTTGGATCGAGGTTTCATTCGACCGTGTTTCGCCATGGGGAGCGCCTGTATTTTTGTCAAGAAGAAAGATGGTACGATGCGGATGTGTATAGATCATCGCCGATTGAATAAGTCGACGATCAAAAACAAGTATCCTTTGCCGAGGATAGATGACTTGTTTGATCACCTTAAGGGGCGATGATTTTCTCCAAGATTGATTTAAGGTCCGGATATCATCGTTGAAGGTGAAAGAGGTCGATATCCATAAGACGACATTTCGCACTCGGTATGGGCACTACGAGTTTCGTAATGCCGCTTGGGTTGACTAACGCGCCAAAGCATTCATGGATATGATGAATCGAGTATTCCAAACAGTTTTGGATCGGCTTTGTTGTGGTTTTTATAGACGGTATTTTGGTATACTCAAAGTCGAGGAGGAGCATGATGCGATTTGTGAGTAGTGTTGCAGATTCGAGGGAAAAGCGGTTGTACGCCAAATTTAGTAAGTGCGAAGTTCGGCTTAGGAGGTGACTTTCTTGGGTCACGTAGTATCACCGTGAGGATTAGAGTGGATCCCTCGGAAGATTGAGGCGTTGTTGGATTGGAAGTCGCCTAAGTCGGTGAATCGAGATTCGAGTTTTCTAGGTCTGGCGGGGTATTACCGAAGATTTGTAGAAGGATTTTCTTTGATAGCAGCACCTATGACCAATTTATTAAGGAAAGGAGTTCCATTTGTGTGGACCGAGAAGAAGCAAGGAAGTTTCGACAAGTTGAAGAAGATTCTGACTGAAGCTACGGTTTTGATTCAACCTGAGGCAGGCAAGGAATTTACAGTTTACTGTGATGCATCACATACTGGTTTGAGATATGTCTTGATGCGCGGGAAGGGAAGGTAGTGGCTTATGCATCTCGACAGTTGAGACCACATGAGGTTAATTATCCGACGCATGACTTGGAATTAGTCGTGGTTTTTGCTTTGAAGATATGGAGACACTATTTGTATGGAGAGAAGTCGATAGTCTACACGGATCACAAGAGTCTTAAGTACCTTTTGACTCGAAGGACTTGAACTTGAGGCGGCGTAGATGGATCGAGTTGTTGAAGGACTACGACTATTCGATCGAATATCATCCCTGCAAGGCTAACGTGGTGGCGCACGCGTTGAGCCGTAAGGTTGTATCGAATTTAAGATCGATGTTTGCTCGCCTTAGCTTATATGATGATGGGAGTCTTTTGGCTAAAGCGCAAGTCAAGCCGACTTGGTTAGAGCAAATCAAGGAGAAGCGATTAGAGGATGATGGTTTAAATGATCGGAGGTTGCGATTTAGAAACGGAGGTTTAGAGGAATATAGTTGTCCAATGATGGAGCATCGTGTGTTTTAAAGGGAGAGCTTGTATGCCAAAGGATGTTGAGTTGAGGCAAAGAGATTCTTCGGGATGCACATAATAGCCCATATGCTATGCATCCCGGAGGAAGCAAGATGTATCGGGATTTAAGAGAGCGATTTTGGTGGCCAAGTCCAAGCGTGAGGTAACCGAAGTTTGTGGGTAAATGTCCGACGTGTCGATGAGGTCAAGGCGGAGCATCGATTCTCGTCTGCTGGTTACTTCACTGTGAAGATTCCACAGTGGAAGTGGGAAAGGATCACTATGGACTTTGTCGGTGGATTACCTCTTACGCCTAGTAAGAAGGATTCATTTGGGTGATTGTGGATCGCCCGACTAAGTCACTCATTTCATTCCGTGGGATGGATTTTTCGCCTGAGGTTAGCTAAGTTGTATGTAGCGGAGATAGTGAGGTTGCACGGAGTGCCAAAGTGTCGATCATCTCAGATAGAGATCCTAGATTTACATCGAGGTTTTGGAGAGCGTTACATCAAAGCTTTGGTACGCGGTTGGATTTCGCATCGCATTTCATCCACGACCGCCGAGGCAATCGGAAAGGGTTATTCAGATTTTAGAAGATATGTTGAGAGGATGTGTTTTGGACTTGAGGCACTGGGAAGAGTTTTTACCATTAGCCGAGTTCGTGATACAACAATAGTTACCAAGCAAGCATTAAGATGGTACCATATGAGGCGTTGTATGGTAGGAGGTGTCGCACGCCTACATGTTGGACCGAGTTGGGTGAGCGTCGATGTTAGGACCAGAGTTGGTTGCAGAGATCGAGGATAAGGTTAAGACGATTGAGCTCGCCTGGAAGGAAGCTTTGATAGGCGTAAGTCATATGCGAGATCTCAAGCGGAGGATATAGAGTTTGCCGTGGGTGACAAAGTTTTTTCAAGATCTCGCCATGGAAGAAAGTGTTAAGATTTGGGAGAAAAGGCAAGTTAAGTCCAAGGTTTATTGGGCCGTTTAAGGAGTTGAGACGAGTGGGATCGAGAGCTTATCGGCTTGAGTTGCCCGGTGAATCGAGTCGATTCACGATGTGTTCCATGTCTCCATGCTTAAACGCTATCGCTCGATCCATCGCATGTTGTGGCGCAGAGAGGAAATAGAGGTGAGTCCAGATTCGACGATAGAAGAAGAACCATGCATGCATCCTAGATCGAGATGTGAAAGTTTTGCGTGAGGAAGACAGTTCCTTTAGTGAAGGTTTTATGGCGGAATCATGGCGTGGAGGAAGCTACGTGGGAACCGGAGGATGTAATGAGGCAGCAGTATCCTCAACTCTTTTGATCAGGTAATTTCGAGGACAAAATTTTCTTAAGGGGGTAGAATTGTAACATCCTAAAATTTGAGTATTATTTGTGTTGGCTCGGGTATGAATTTTGTGTGTTAGCATAGTCTTGTGAAGGCTTGATTTTATTAAGGAAGCTAGAATAATTTTTAGTATGGTTTATTTAATGAAGTGGATTAAGTGAGCTTAGCACTTAAGTTAATTTAAGTGTTAATTAAAGCACAAGAGGAGTAAGTGGCAAGATGGTTAAGGAGCTTGAAAGGTTGCTTGAGGTTAGAGGTTCGAGTAGCATGTTTAGCATTTTGAAGGCTTATTTTTGAATCCTAGCATTTATGGACGGTCAACCATTGTTTATGATAGGTTGGACTTTCATCTTTTGGCAAGTTGAATTTTTGTTTAAGGAAAGCTTGAAATTGGGGATAAGAATCTTAAGGTTATGGAAGGTTGGGGAGACATAAGGCTTGGATTTAGGATGATGTTTTGGAAGGTAATCCTAGGCCTTTAGTGGATGAATGTGGACGGCATGGGTGTCTAGGGGTGGCGAATTTTGTAAGTAGCTTTGGGAATAGTTGGTCAATTTTTGCCTTTTTGAACATCTTTTTGCATTTTTGTTTTCCCTCTCCAAAAACACTCTCTTTGGCCGAATGTTATTGTGCATTTTGGTGCAATTTTTGCTTTTGGTTTTAGCCTTATTTTGTGTGAACCAAATACCATTTCTCTTCTTTCAATTGTTCTCTTGAAACCGAAACAACATTGGAACTTTTGTGCACTTTTCTTCTTTGGCAAAATAGTGTTTGGCCGAACCTCTCTCTCCCACATCTCTCTTTTCTTCATTTGACTTTTGTTTAATCACATTTTCTTTCATCCTCTCTGGCCGAATCTTTACCCATCTCAAATTCCATTTCTTTTTCTTTCACTCAAAGTTTAAACATCCATTACCATTCTATTTCTCTTTTCTTTTCACTTCACCATAGCCTAATTTTTCTACTTCCTTTTAGTATTATTTTTGGCCGAATATTCAAGGGTAGACTCTCTTTGATTTTTCTTCAATCGATTTTGGAAAAGGGTAAGTGTTCTTGGCCGTTTCTTCTTCAATTCTTTTCTCGTCTCTATGTTATTTTCTTGTGGACTAAGGCCGAATCTATGGGCATTGGTTTGCAAGGTTCTAATCATTCTTAGAAACCGATTTCTTTTAGGCTCTTGGACGTTGGAAGCAATCAATCTAAGTCTCGATTTGTTGACAATCATTTTGGGTAAGTTTAGGTAAGACTTGGTTTTTCAAGGATAATTATCTCGGGATTTAGTGTTATGGCCGAATGGCCTTTGTTCATAATCTTAATATTGGCCGATTGTAGGACAAGGTGATCTAGTGGTAGATCGGATCTTGGACGTTAGTTATTGCTTTGGTGAAAGGTGTGTATCTTACACACTTTATAACTTAAAGCTTATATATGTATATTTGTGTGTTATAACTAATCATATTATGAAAGTGGGTAAATCGATGAGATTCGGATATGATACCATGATGGTATGAATGAAGATTCGGGTAAGTCCGTTTCAATATGTTGTTAATACATGTGGATTGAAATCATGATCTACGATTTATGATATATTTGTTATGAGATACATATCAAAGTTTATTGACATGATTTGTTTATCTATTGCATTGGTATGGGCAATATGAGAGGAGGGGGAAGATTGATGATTCGTGTCTTCGGACACCAGTGGTTTGGCACCACCGGTGGTTTGGCACCACCGGTGATTTGGTATCACATTCGTGTCTTCGGACACGTGAGGTTTGGCACCTCATAGCGACTTGTCCCTGTGGTTAATTCCACCGTGGGTTGGCCCCACTTTTGAGATATGGGATCGTCTGCCAGTGATTTGGTATCACACGTGGGTTGGCCCCACAACTTGATGATTCGTGTCTTCGGACACCAGTGGTTTGGCACCACCCGGTGATTTGGTATCACATACGTGTCTTCTGGACACCGCAGGTTTGGCACCTCATAGCGACTTGTCCCCCGTGGTTAATTCCACCGTGGGTTGGCCCCACTTTTTGAGATATGGGATCGTCTGCGCCGGTGATTTGGTATCACACGTGGGTTGGCCCCACAGATGGATTATTCGTGACTACGGTCACCAAAGTGATTTGGTATCACATTTGTGTCTTTGGACACGGTGGTTTGGCACCACCGGTGGTTTGGTACCACACGGGGTAGAAAAGGAGTTATGGATGGCTAGGTTGGGTGCATTATACATATATGTTGCTTTGTTATAATTTGTGTAAGTATGTGGTATTTACAGGGAGAGAGGGAATATGCACCGAGTCTTGGTGACTCACCTTCTCCTTATATTTTCAGGTGAATCGTGAGATCATGATTTGGAGTAGGATGAACTCGAGGAGGCCATGCAATAAAGTTATGTTTTACATGAACTTCCATTTGGGTACTTTATTTTAATTTGGGTTTTCATATTTTATGGATTTGTAATAAGGCCTCTTTAATTATGGTTTTGGATTATTTATATGCTTTGAGATTTATTCTAAACATGTTTAAGCATGTCACTTGGTTAATCTAATAATTGAGCTCAAAGTTTTCTAAACTAAAAACTCACAATGGTTTTAAAAATCTTACCATCTCGGGTAATATGAATAGTTCGATAGAAAAATTACAAGTTAAGTGTTTACAACAAATTAAGTGATTTCCAAAATTCAAGTTTCTATACTCAATTGCAAACGGATTTTCAAAGTGATATTTCAAATTTTCTTAAAAAGATATAAATGTTTTCTATCCTATGATTTATCAACTAAGTTTTAAAGTTTTATGTAATTCAAAGTAAATCTCGATTTTAACTTATTTTTCGACAAATAAAGAATTTCAAAGAGTTTTTCACAAAATTTAATTGTTAAGTCGATTCATTCAAAAATATTTTCCTTAGTGACATACCAGTTCGGTCGTGGCGTATTGACCGGGTTTGGGGTGTTACAAAGACGACTCTAACGCTGTGTGCATTTTGAGGACGGGTTGAGTGATGAGTTACTGCACCGATAGCCCCACAACAAGAAAGGAATTTTGCCACACTTGTGGAGAAAGCCAAGATAGCTGAAGTGGCTAAGCACTCGGAGCGGCAAAAGCGAGAAAAGATAGAGGCAAGAGCAAGAGGGACTTTAAGTACTCAGTCTCGCTAGAAGGTTTTGAAGAGGCCAGAATGATGAGCCGCCTTGAGCTAGAGTACCGGCTACTACCAATCGACACTGACCATGTGCGGATTGTGGAAAACGACACCGGGTGAATGTTGGAAGAGAACTGATGGTTGTTTCAAATATGGTTCCAAGGACCATCAACTAAAAATTGTCCTCGACTGCATCGCTCGCACTTCGGGATGCTCAGAACTATGATGCTGACCGGCGAGAGGCGCTCAGCAGCCACCAAGAGGCCGTGGGCCAGGTCGAGGTGGTAATGGCGTAGGACGAGGTCAGGGTGAACCGGGTAGAGGTACTGGTTTCAGAGGTAACGCGGAGGTGAGGCGGCAAGGGTTGGTTTATGCGGTCAGACGCCGAGAGGATGGCGATGCACCTGATGTGATAACCGGTACGTTCTTCATATCTGATGTACCTGTTACTACTTTGATAGATATCGGATCCACCCATTCGTATGTTGCTAGTGCTGTATCTGGAAATCTGAACATTAGATTTGAGATTACTGCTAGAGAGATGACGGTAATTAGTCCTTTAGGACAGTCTGTGATAGTGAATAGATTGTTTAGAGATGTGCCCTTAGAAATTCAGGGAGAAACATTTTTGGCGGATTTGATGGAACTTCCTTTCGGCGAGTTCGACCTTATTTTGGGCATGGACTGGTTGGTGAAACACCGTGCGAACTTGGATTGTGTTGCAAAGCAGATGACGCTTAGAACCCCAGAAGATAAGGAAGTGGTGATGATAGGTGAAAGGAGAAACTATCTATCAAATGTGGTATCTGCTTTAAAGGCAGAAAAGTTGGTGCGAAAAGGGTGTGGAGCATTTCTAGCCTTTATTAGTGCGTTGGATGCTAAGGAATTGTCGGTGGAAAGTGTTAGAATGGTGAAAGAGTTTTCGGACGTCTTTCTCGAGGAACTCCCAGGATTGCCTCTGGATCGGGAGGTAGAGTTTGGCATTGAGTTATTGCCAGGAACGGCTCCGGTGTCCATTGCTCCTTATAGAATGGCGCCGAAGGAGTTAGCGGAGCTTAAAGCTCAAATTCAAGAGTTGTTTGAGCGGGGTTTCATTCAATCGAGTGTGTCACCGTAGGGAGCGCCAGTCTTGTTCGTCAAGAAGAAGGATGGGTCGATGCGTATGTGCATCGATTATAGGCAGTTGAATAAATTGACGATTAAGAATAGGTATCCGTTGCCGAGAATCGATGACCTGTTAGATCAACTGCGAGGAGCTTCGGTTTTCTCAAAGATAGATTTGAGATCTGGTTATCACCAACTTAAGGTCAAGGAGGCGGATATTCATAAGACTGCGTTTCGAACTCGTTATGGGCATTATGAGTTCTTGGTGATGCCGTTTGGGTTGACTAATGCGTCAGCTGCATTTATGGACATGATGAACCGAGTCTTCCAACCCTGTTTAGACCGGTTTGTAGTGGTGTTCATAGATGACATCTTGGTATACTCGAAGAATGAAGAAGAGCGTGATTCACATCTGCGGATAGTATTGCAGATATTACGGGAAAAGCAACTTTATGCCAAATTCAGTAAGTGTGAATTTTGGCTGAAGGAAGTGACCTTCTTGGGGCATGTTGTGTCGGCCGAAAGAATTAGAGTTGATCCCCGGAAGGTAGAGGCTGTGTTGGACTGGAAACCACCTAAGTCAGTGGCTGAAATTCGAAGTTTCTTAGGGTTGGCTAGTTATTACAGGCGTTTCGTTGAGGGTTTTCGTTGATTCTTGCACCACTAACTAAGCCATGTACACAAGGAGTACCATTTGTGTGGTCGATCACAGAAGAGAGCTTTGAGAAATTAAAGAAGATTCCGGATTGGAAGTGCGCGTATTGATTCAACCTGAGGCTGGAAAAGAGTTTATTGTTTACTGTGATGCGTCACACACGGGCTTGGGATGTGTGTTGATGCAAAGTGGAAAAGTGGTGGCTTATGCATCTTGTCAATTAAGGCCGCACGAAGTGAATTATCCCACACATGATTTGGAGTTGGCTGCAGTGGTGTTTGCTTTGAAGATTTGGAGACACTACCTGTATGGTGAGAAGTCGATCATCTATACGGATCATAAGAGTCTAAAGTACCTCCTTACCCAAAAGGAGTTGAACTTAAGACAGCGGAGTGGATAGAATCTGTTGAAGGATTATGACTTCTCAATCGAATATCATCCCAAAAGGCTAATGTGGTGGCGAGATGCGTTGAGTCGTAAGGTGATATCGGATTTGAGAGCGATGTTCGCTCATCTCATTTGTGTATGAAGATGGTGATGCTAGTGAACTTCAAGTGAAGCCCGCTTGGGTAAGCGAGATTAAGGAAAAGCGTTATTAGATGAAAGGTTGGGTTCCTTACTGCCAGCAAGTGGAAGGTGGTGTAATAGGGGATTTTGGATTGAATAGTGATGGAGTATTGTGTTTCCGCGGAAGAATCTGTATGCCCAAATATTCGGAATTGAAACAAATGATTCTGCGTGAGGCGCATAGTAGCCCATATGCTATGCTCCCCGGGGGAAATAAAATGTATCGAGACCTCCGTGAGCAGTATTGGTGGCCAGGGTTGAAACGGGAGGTTACTGATTTTGTGAGTAGGTGCTTAACATGTCGGCCCAGTGAAGGCGGAACATCAATTTTCATCGAGATTGCTACAACCGGTGAAGATTCCATTATAGAAATGGGAACGGATAACGATGGACTTTGTTAGTGGGTTACCCGTACGCCTACTAAGAAAGATTCCGTTTGGGTAATAGTGGATCGGTTTGATTTAAGACCGCTCATTTCCTACCTGTTCGTTCGGGCTACTCATTGCAGAAGTTGGCCAAGTTGTACGTAGCGGAGATCATGAGGTTACATGGGCTACCAGTGTCTATTATTTCGGACAGGGACCCTAGGTTTACATCACAGTTTTGGAAAGCCTTACATGAAGCTTTGGGAACCAAGCTTAATTTCAAAGACGACATTTCATCCTCGCAGCAGATGGTCGATGGAGAGAATAATCCGCATTCTAGAAGACATGTTATGGGGTGTGTGATTGACTTGAGAGGTAGTTGGGAGGATTTCTTCTCGTTGGCGAGTTTGCATATAACAATAGCTATCAATCCAAAGATCCGGATGGCACCCTACGAGGCGCGTTGTATGGTCGTAGGTGTCGTACTCTACTTGTTGGACCGAATTGGGGAGCGGCGATTATTGGGTCCCGAGTTGATATCGAGACGGAGGAAAAAGTAAAGGTAATCTGTGCACGCAGTTAAAGGAAGCTTCGGATAGACAAAAAATCGTATGCGGATCCAAGCGTAAGGATATTTAGTTTGCGGTGGGAGATCGTGTCTTTCTAAAGGTCTCACCTTGGAAGAAGATTTTCGATTTGGAAGGAAGGGCAAGTTGAGCCCTAGGTTCATCGGACCGCACCGTGTTTTGAAGCGTGTTGGGCCGTGGCTTATCGCCTTGAGTTACCTCCGAGTTGAGTCGATACATAGTGTTTTTCATGTCTCAATGTTAAGGCGTTATCGATCGGATCCGTCTCATATAGTACCTGAGTGAGAAGAAGCCGAGATAAGATCCGACTTGTCTTTCGAAGAGGAACCAAAGGCAAATTTTAGATCGGGACGTTAAGGTCTTGAGAAGGAAGATCGCCAGTTAGTCAAGGTATTATGGCGTAATCACGGATCGGAGGAAGCTACATGGGGCTTTGAGGCGAGGACGAAATTTTCTTTAAGGGGGTAGAATTGTAACATCCTAAAATTTGGAATTTTATGTGTTGCATTATTTTGGTGCTAAGCTAGTTAAATTATTAATTGTGTATGTTTAGGGATCCCGAGAAGGCTCGTGGTTTATTTGGTCCTAGTTAAAAAATTGGCATTTAGCACTTTAAGGAGATAGAGTAAGTGATCTTAAAGCTTATGGAAATAAATGAGTAAATTGCTAGAATAATTGAACAATTGGTAAGAAGGATATGGCGCCACATGAAGTACCTTGAGGGAAGAGGTTCAAATCCCTTTGTGTGCAAATTTTGACTATTATTTTTGCATTCTTTCCCTAAGTGTCAGCCAAGTATGTAAATAAGGCAAGGTGGACTTTTAATTTTTGGCAAGATGGCTAAGGAAAATAGGAAAGAATGAAGGTGAGGAAAGAAATCAAGAAAAAGGGGAAAGTAAGGGGAACATATGGCCTTTTTTTCAAGGGAAGTGTTATGGAAAGTGTGGTTGGCCAATTTTTGACCATTATGGTCATGACTGTGGACGATTTTGAGGTTAAAGGGAGGTAGCCGAATTTTACTTAGTGTTTTGGTAAATCTATAGTGTTTGTTTTGGTCAAAAATACCTTTAGCTTCAATAGTGTCATTTTCTCCAAATTGCTACTCTTTGTGAGTTTTAGTTTTTTTCTTTTCTTCTTTCTTTCTTCTTTTGTTGAAACCTCCTAGCACATTTGTGCAATTTTTCTTCTCTTTTGTTTGGTCAAAACATTCACCTCATGTTCATCTCCCTTTGATAGCCGAATCACCTAGTATCCATCCAACCTTCCATCCTTTTCTTTTAACCATTCCTCTAATCTTTTCTCTTCTCTAAATCGACACCACCATAAAATCACATTTTCTTGTTTGATTATCCTCCATAGCCGAATATCAATATTCATTTTCTTCTATCTTAGAACCTTCATCTCTTTTCTATCTTTTCTTCTCATCCATATTTACACTCAATCCTTAATTAATCGGTAAGTGTTCGTCTCAACATTTTTATTTTCTTTCTCTTAATACCGAATCTATGTTTTGGTTTGGGATGGTCATTTTGGACCGAGACCATCACCTTTTCTCTCAAACAAGATCTTTTCTTCTTCGTAGTGATATAGTGGAAGGCTGAAACCTTGATTCTTCCGAAGTCATCGTATAATCGCTAGGAATCGGTCCTAAAATTTTTAAGGTAAGGAGTTCTTCAAGGATTTTATAAATTGTTCTTATTTCGTTAAATATGTTATTGGAATAGTGGTGATTAACCGATTATAATTATAGGGATTAAATCGCCGATCTATCTAATCGTTGATCACTCGTAACTAGTGGTAAGTCGATCTTTACCCTTTGACAATCCATATTTTATCGTAATATCGATCGATATAAGATCTAATCGAATGGAGGCTTATGGTACTGATTCGAAAGGAAAGTCGAGTGGAGATCTCAAAAGGAGCGGATTAGCGATCCCTACTCCTAAATTCAAGCGAAGGGTAGTATCGGCGATTCGGGACTTTCCACCGGGTTGTGGACCATCATCCGGTGAGAATCGACTATTCAAGGTCGTTCATAATTTTGAGGCATCAGCGATTCGGGATTTTCCACCTGGTTGTGGACCGTCAACCGGGGAAAACCGACAAATCGTGGTCATTCACGATTCCAAGGGTAAGTACCGTAGATTGTTCATTTTAGTGTTGATTAATAAATCGCGTATGTCGGCTAATCAAGTGTTATAATATTTTAGGTGTCGATGATCAAGAAAGCTTAGTGCTTATCGTAATCAGGTGTGTAATCTCACACCATTTTTTGTGGGTTTAAGGTGATTTAGTATCGGAAACAAATCGCTATGACTAAATCGTAATAGGGCGTAAATCGGAAAAAAAGGCCTAAAATATATTATTTTGATAAAATTGACAAAATTGGTGGTATCATTGTGCAAATTGTGAAAATACCCCTAAAAGGGCCGAAATACGAAATTGCTTATGGGCCGAAGTGACATATTGCCTTATAGGCCGAATGGACGTATTGATTAATGGGCCAATCGATATTTTGCTAAATGGGCCAATCTGATATTTTGCTAAAATGGGCCAATCTGATATTTTACTAAATGGGCCAATCTGATGTTTTGCTAAATGGGCCAATCTGATATTTTGCTAAATGGGCCAAATCTGATATTTTGCTTAATGGGCCTTTTTGATAAATTGTTATAATGGGCCATAATTTTGTAATAAATATCCGAATAAATTACTGTTTTTATATTGTGATTTGTTATGCATTATATGCATAATTTTGCATGGGATGGGATAATATTGAAGAGAAGTTCTGGTGGCTTTGCCACATATTTTGGTGGCCTTGCCACAAATCTGTATAGTGGCAATGCCACGTATATTTTGTTATTCTCGTAGCTTGTCCACAATTTGAATTTGATATAAATGGCATAATGCCTGCGATTGGTGTGTTGGCGGGTTGGGTTGACTAAAGATCCCCACAGGTGTGATGGATGGTACGGGTGGTGTGTAGCGGATGGATTATTAGGTTGGTTTGGGAATTGCATTTCATTTACATGATATCATCGATACATTATTTTGTAAATGGGCTTAGATCCAAAATATTGCTAAATGAGATTTAGGCCCAGTGGACAATGGTAAGGGGGTTATACACTGAGTTCTAGTAACTCACCCCATTTTTCCTTACCCCTTTTCAGGTAATGATCAGTGATGGAGACTTGGGCCATGGATGACTCGGTGGAGGCCATACTACAAAAACGATTTAATTTGGAATTTGGATTTCTTTTTAGTACTTTTAATTACTATACTATTTTGAGTTAAGGTTGTAATAAGGCCTCTGGATTTATTTTTGTTTTGTTTATTGATTGACGAATTTATAATTTGCTCTAAGTACTTCTAATTGAGATTTTTCTAAAACTTAAATAAACGTTTTCTTAAAATGGATATACAAAAAGGGTTTCATAATAAACTTTCATAAATATATTTTTAACTCAGAAATTTCTCAAATAATTTTCATCAACACTTTTCAAAAATTATTTCCAAATTCTTCTTGAACTATTAACGATATTTTCAAAGTCACGGTTTATAAGATTTTTATCTCAAATTTATCGATTTATCAATCAATCTTTATTCAATAATACATTTTAAATAATTTCTAAATGGGAGTTGTTTTAAATGATTTTAAATCTAAATCTTTTATGTACAAATGAAAAAGGACTTAGTAGTATTTTCTCATGTGACATGTCGATCCGCCTTAACGCATGGGCCGGGTTTGGGGTGTTACATATTAACATGTTTTTCACCAATTCTTACAATATGTTCTCAAGGTAATAAAATCATAATTGCACAAAATTTCACTATTTACTTATGTTCATCTCAAGCTGTCTACTCAAGTCACAGTCATTAAATTATTTATATCTTGAGCTATGGAACTATAAATTAAAATCTGTTAATTTTTCCTAAAACTAGACTCACATGTCTTAGTACCACAAAATTTTCAGAATTTTTGGTTAAGCCAATAAGTACAGTTTATTCAATAAATTCACCCCTGTTTCGCTGTCCGACAGTTCTGACCCCTCTTCACTAAAAATTTATTATCTCCTCGTACAGGATTTGGATGATGTTCCCATTTCTTTCTTTTTAAAATAGACTCATTAAGGATTTTAATCATGTATATTATAACCCATAATTATTTTTTTAAAATTTTTAACTATTTCTCAAGTCAGAATAGGGGATTCTGAAATCATTCGAACTCTGTCTCACAAAAATTCAAATATCTCAGAATATGAAATTCTTTTGCTTACATTGTTTCTTTTATCTGAAAATAGACTCAATAAGATTTAATTTCATATCTTATTAAACCTCTAATTCGATTTCCACCATTTTTGGTGATATTTCAAAACTGTTTTATTGCTAAATTTACTGTATCATGTTTTCTTTGTATTAATTCTCATTTACACACATATAACACTAAAGTATATCCATAGTTAGCCATGCTAATAGCTAGTCATCATCAAATATTTACAAGTCTTCATTGTAACACTTACTCCATATCAACCTTACCAAAGTTCGATCACATATCACATACCGGACTCATTTCTCGTGAGTTTCGCATATGTACCTGTATCACTCCATCACATAACTTTAGCCAGTTTTCCTTCTTTAACATAAACTTTAATTCTTTACCCTGTTGAACCACTTGGAATATCGAATGATACTCGAAAATTTTCATACACGTAGTAAGATGCCAATGCCATATCCCAGATATGGTCTTACATGGGATCACATGTCGATGCCGATGCCATATCCCAGTTATGGTCTTATACGGGATCTCATATTGATGTCGACGCCATATCCCAGATATGGTCTTACATGAGATCACATGTCAATACCGAGGCCATATCCCAGATATGGTCTTATACGGGACCTTATTAATCTAATGTCGTGACAAGGGTATCCTTTCTATTCCTAAGGTTCAACCGGGACTTCGATATAGTAAATCTTCATCATTTTATTCATCAAGACCTCATTAACCAATTTCATAAAAGAATATAAATTTCATGTAATATCAAGCATTTAAATACATAATAACATAATGTTGATTTATTACACACAAACTTACCTCGACTTAAAATGGCGAAAGGGACCAAGTCGTCCAATATCCATCTTTCCCCCGTTCTAAGTCCGAAACTCATTTTCTTTATCTAAAATATCACATTTGACTTATTAAGTTATTATAATATTCAATTCAGTCCAAAAATCATATTATGGCAAAATTACATTTTTGCCCCTAAACTTGGTCATATTTACACTTTTGCCCCTAGGCTCGTAAAATGATTTTTATTCAATTTCCTTGTATTTTAGGCCTAGAAAAACCATTTTCATAACTATAGCAGTCCACAATTTGCATTCATTCACACATTTTCATACATTTTTTTCAACTTTTTACAAACTAGTCCTTTTATGCGATTTCATCGAAAATCACTTAGTAAAAGTCGTTTACTACACACCGAGCATTCATATTCTACCATTATAAATCAAAGCACATGCATGTCATCCATGGGTAAATTTTTAAACACAAACCCTAGCTCAAAATAATGGTAGAAATAGCTAAACCGAGTTACGGGGATCTAAAAAATGTAAAGAACATTAAAAACGGGGCTTGGATGCACTTACTATTGAGCTTGAAAGCTTGAAAACCCTAGCCATGGCTTCCCCCATGCTAAATTCGGCCAAGCAAGAAGATGGACAAGGGTTTTTGGCTTTTATTTTGTCTTTTAGTCCATTTAATTACCAAATTACCAAAAAAATATCCTATTTCACTTATCTCATGTCCATTTTTTATCAAACAATTTAACCAATGGTCTAATTACCATTTAAGGACCTCCAATTTAAAATTTCATAGAAATTGGACACTTCTAACCTGTGGAACTCAACTTTTGCACTATTTTACAATTTAGTCCTTTTACTAAATTGAGTGCCCAAACGTCAAAATTTTGAATGAAATTTTCACTAAATCTTTTCGTGAAATTTTGACCATAAAAATATAATAAAATAAGATTTTCTCTCGTCGAATTTGTGGCCCCAAAACTACTATTCGACTAGGCCCAAAATCGGTCTGTTATAATCGTAGACTTGAAGCCTCCAAGAATTATTTCGTAGATTAGAAGTTTCTTAGGTCTAGCCGTATATTATCGTGAGATTTGTAAAAGGGTTTTCGATGATTTCTACACCGTTGATAAAGTTACTCCGTAAAGATGTCAAGTTTGAATGGTCCGAAAAGTGTCAAGCAAAGTTTCGATCAGCTTGAAAGTGTTGTTGATCTAAGAAGCTCCTATGTTGATTCACCATAGTCCGGACAAGGAATTTGTGATCTATAGTGATGTCAGACCGAATGGATTAGGTTGCATTTGATGCAAGAAGACAAAGTAGTTGCTTATGCTTCCCATAAGTTGAAACCGCATGAGAAAAATTACCCGACTCATGATTTAGAGCTTGCAGCTATTGTATTTGCCTTAAAGATTTGGTGACACTATTTATACGGATAAAAATGTCGATCTTCACGAATCATAAAAACCTAAAGTATTTGATGTCACAAAAAGAATTAAATTTGAGACAACGTAGATGGTTGGAGCTGCTAAAAGATTATGATTTGATCATTAATTATCATCCAGGAAAAGCTAATGTTGTTACTGATGCTTTAAGTAAAAAAATATTTATTTGCTTTGCGAGTTTTGAATACTCGGTTGATGTTGATTGATGATGGTTTCGTTGTAGCTAGAATTAAAAGCTAGACCAACATTTCGCAGCAGATTTGTGAAGCTCTAAAAATGACTCGAGTTGATTCCTAAATGGGAGCAGATTGAAAAGACACCTGATTTATACTTTCATGTTAGTTCTGATGGTAGTTTGTATTTCCGAAACAGGATTTGTGTTTTGAGAAATTCTGGTATTATACAGAAGATTTTACAAGAAGCTCACAGCAGTAATTATTCGATTCACCCGTAGTAATAAAATCTCTGAAGATTTGAAACAAATGTACTTGGTGGCGTGTATGAAACAAGAAATTTCAGAGTTTGTATCAAAATGTTTAATCTGTCAACAAGTCAAAGCTAAGCATCAGGTACCTTACGGATCACATGACTTGTTATGATTCCAGAATGGAAATGGGAACGGGTTATGATGGATTTTGTATCAGGGTTACTGTTGTCTCTGCAGAAGAAAGATGTTATTTGGGTTATTGTAATAGCCCGGTTTTAGCTAAATCGAATAATGGTTTTGGAACCACAAATCGATGTCATAAAATTATTTTAATATTACCTTATGTGTTTACAACATGTTATTTGATATGGGTGAAAATTTCGTGAGCTAATTTTATCGTTTAATTGCTTAATTTGAGAAAAAGGACTAAATCGCGTAAAATGCAAAAGTTGCATTTTATTTATTAAAAGTGTTTAATTGCTATGATTTATTAAACCAAAGGTCCTTATGATGATATTAGACCATTGGTAGTGTAAGTGGACAATTATGACCATTCATTATATGTTTTTATATGTTATAATTTAAGGTTAAATTTGGTATTTGATTAATAAAGTTAATATTAATAAAACAAAATCAAAATTTTGCTCCACTATATCTTTTGAGCCGAAATTAAAAGAAGAACAAGAAGAACTAGGGTTCTTCATTCGGCTAGGAAAAATTCAAGAAAATAGGTATGTGTTTTGTTCCGTTTTTAATGATTTCTATGCTTTTGAGATCATTGCTTCGTATTCTAGCTAGCCCGTACCTTAGATTTTGAAATTTGTTAAAGGTTTAACAAGTTGCCATTGTTGAATGCCTGAGTAATTTGGTGAATTATGATAGATTATGAAATTTTGTAGATGGAGCTCGAAACTAACTATTATTTCGACAAAGGCAAGTGCACCTATCGAACAGTAGTATAGCTGTGGTGAGTCTGGAATATCGTATCCTCAAGGACCAAGAGTACTAGTACTAACTATATTTTTATTATGTAGCCTAATAACTAAGGGGATTTATTTTTAATCTAAAATCTACTAACTAACTATGAACGCGACAGAGAGTAAATTGGGAAAATACTTTTAAACAACTTATATGGGATAGACAATACCTAAGGAAGAATCCACCTAGACTTCACTTATTACTTTTGATTCATGTGATTTATTCACTTGGCTTAATCCATAGAAATCCCTATATTATATTAATACTTCTCTCGAGGCTACTAACAACTGACTCTAGGTTGATTAATTGAAATCTCTTTCTAATTAAAACCCCTATTATCGCATTAACTCGATCTATGGATTCCTTATTAGGTTTGACCCTAAATCCGGCAGATTTTCGTTGCCCTATCTCTAGGGTTGCGATCAACTCCGCTTAATTGTGTTGATCTACTCTTAAACAGGGACTTTTGCTTCACTTAATAAGCACATTCAAACTTGAATCAATAACCTGAATTATCAAAACAAGAATAAGAACTCACAATTAAGAATAAGCACAAGTATTTATCTCATAAATCAAATAAAATAAGATTCATCTAGGTTTCATCCCCTTAGGTATCTAAGGGATTTAGTTCATACTAAAAGAGGAAAGCATCATAAAAGAGGAAAAACAACAAAACATAAGAAAACCCAAAAACTTCTAAAGAACTTGATGGGAGATCTTTAGTCTTGATGGAGATCCTTCTCCTAAAATTTCATTCTGACACTTTGTCTTGGAAATATTTTCTCCTTCTACTCGGTGTCTATTAGACGCCCCTGTCGAGCTCTCCGTTAGGTTGCCATTTAGGGTGTTTATGTAGGCCTCGAGATACCTTTCTTGGCCCACAAGTATCCTATTCTGAATGAAACTCATCTTGATTTCGGCAGGGACATGCCCGTGGTGGACTCCCTTGGCCGTGGTCGATCCTGCTCGCCAGACACTGCCGTGTGATATGCCCATGGTCGATAGTCCAGGCCGTGTCTTGGTTGTTGCTCGAAACACACGGTCGTGGGTGATAGCCCAAGCCGTGTGAGTCTCTAATGTAGGCCCATTTTGTCCCTTTTCGGCCTGTTTCTCGTTCCTTTCGTCTTCCTAAGCTCTCCTGAGTATAAAACATGAAAGTAAGAGATTAGGAGCATCGAATTCATCAAATCTAATGAATGTTCATCCAAAATTAAGCCAAGCATGGGGTTAAAATATATGTACATTATGGTCTAGTTCATCGATTTGAAGCCTTCTGTTCCTCATGAACAGCTTGTATTCTCGAAGATGAACACTAGATCCCGGCTCTGTTATCTTTTCTTGAGAGATTTCCTGTAAAGAAGATTGAATGTTAAGTTTATTTATATTAACAGGACTTGTATTCTCTTGATCATTAGATATTCTATCAGAATCACGTGCTTTGAGTTTAATCATGTCATCACCTACACGAAGTGTTATTTCCCCTGTATCAACATCAATAATGGTCCTAGAAGTTGCTAAAAAAGACCGTCCTAATATTAAAGGAACATCATTATCCTCATTCATGTCTAAAATGACAAAGTCTACTGGGAATATGAATTTGTCAATTTTTACTAGTACATCTTCGATTATACCCCTAGGAACTCTAATAGTCTTATCAGCTAATTGAATGCTCATACTAGTTTTTTTGGGTTTCCCTAGACCTAGCTGTTTAAACATTTTATAAGGCATAACATTTATGCTTGCCCCTAAATCAGCTAAGCCATTATTAATGGACAAACTACCAATTAAACATGGAATTGTAAAACTCCCTGGATCTTTTAATTTTCGTGGTAGTTTATTTTGCAAAATTGTCTTGAGCACACTGCGTTTAGCTCCACATGTGATGCCTCGTCTAATCTCCATTTGTTCATCAAAAGCTCTTTTAAAAATTTCCTTGAATCTGGCATCTACAAAAGAGCTTCAAGAAACGGTAAGTTAATATGTAATTTTTTCAGAAGTTTAAGAAATTTACCGAATTGTTCATTTGTGTGGTCTTTCTTCATCTCATTGGGGTATGGCACTCGAGGTTGGTACTTTGTAATTACCGGTTTTGGTTTATCATGGCTTACCTCAACCTTACCTTCTTCTACCACATTCTCTTGCCTCTGTTCTGGTTCGTCTAACCCTTCACTATCGTGAGTAGTTATTGCTTGAAGTTGCTCCTTTGGGTTAGTTTTAGTGTTGCTTGGCAAGCTGCCTTGTGGTCGTTCAGATATAATCTTAGCAAGTTGTCCTAATTGGTTCTCGATCCCTTGGATTGATGCTTGTTGATTTTTAAGTGTTGTTTCGGTGTTTTTGAAACATGTCCCTGACACCGCGATGAACTTTGTTAGCATCTCTTCAAGGTTCGGCTTCTTCTCCTGTGGGTAGGGTTGCTGTTGAAAGCCTGGAGAGGGTTGTTGTCTCTAATTTCCTTGACCACTCCATGAGAAGTTTGGGTGGTTCCTCCAACCTGGATTATAATTGTTACTATAGGGGTTATTTTGAGATCTAAAATTATTACCCATATAGTTCATCTGCTTGCTTTCTATGCTAGGGTTGTAGGGTGGGTATTCTGTATTGTTCGACCCTCCTCCATTTGTATCGCACTGCATCACTGGATGTACCTACGAAGAACCATACAAACCATCAATCTTTTTTATTTAAAAGTTCTACCCGATTTGATAGCATGGTTATCAAGGTCGAGGTTGAAAACACTAGCGGCTTTTGTTGGCTTTGTTCTCATAACTTGCCACCACGATAATTATTCGGTGACATCTCCTCTATAAACTCATAAGTCGCCTGGTGTTTTGTTATTCAGTGATTCCATCGTATTTGAATCAATTAACTACCTAGTTGAGGGGTTCACCCCGTTGTAAAAGGTTTGAACCTGTAGCCATAAAGGTAACCCATGGTGAGGGCACCTTCTCAACAAATCCTTGTATCTCTCCCATGCATCGTAAAGTGTCTCTAAATCCATCTGCACAAAAGAAGAAATATCATTCCTCAACTTAGCCGTTTTAGCCGGCGGAAAATATTTTAACAAAAATTTTTCGATCATTTGTTCCCATGTAGTGATTGATCCTCGTGGTAATAAGTTTAACCACTGTTTAGCTTTGTTCCTCAACGAAAAGGGAAACAATCAAGGCGAATGGCATCATCGTAAACGCCATTAATCTTTGAAAGTGTCACAAAACTCTAGAAAATTTGCCAAGTGATTGTTTGGATCCTCATCCTCGCAAACCATCAAATCGAACAAATCGTTGAATCATCTCGTATAGTGTTAGGTTTTAGTTCAAAAATATTTGCAGCAATAGCAGGTCTAACAATACTCGACTCGGTTCCTGTTAAATTAGGTTTAGCATAACCATACATAGTTTGAGGAACAGGATTTTGATTCACTGGGTTTGCGGCAACCATAGGAGGTAGCGGATTATTATCACCATCTCTTCGGTAGTGTTGGTATCGTCCTCTTACTCTTCTTCTATGTACTGTAGGCTTCGCCTTATTTCCCTACAATTTCTGCGAATGGTACCTTCTATATCACTGTCAAAAATCAAGGGCCCTGACGGGATCCTCCTAGTCATAAACTAGAATTACCTACCAGAAGTAAATAAAAGAAAAATTAGCAAAGTTAAAAATAAAATAAATATAAATTGCAAATAAATAAAATGGCTAAAGTAATAAAAATTTAGTTTTCCTAATATCTTAGTCCCCGGAACGGCGCCAAAAACTTGATGGAGCTCGAAACTAACTATTATTTCGACAAAGGCAAGTGCACCTATCGAACAAAGTATAGGCTGTGGTGAGTCCTAATATCGTATCCTCAAGGACCAAGAGTACTAGTACTAACTATCTTTTTATTATCTAGCCTAATAACTAAGGGATTTATTTTTAATCTAAAATCTACTAACTAACTATGAACGCTGACAGAGAGTAAATTGGGAAAATACTTTTAAACAACTTATATGAGATAGACAATACCTAAGGAAGAATCCACCTAGACTTCACTTATTACTTTTGATTCATGCGATTTATTCACTTGGCTTAATCCGTGAGAAATCCCTAAATTATATTAATACTCTCTCGAGGCTACTAACAATTGACTCTAGGTTGATTAATTGAAATCTCTTTCTAATTAAAACCCTATTATCGCGATTAACTCGATCTATGGATTCCCTTATTAGGTTTGACCCTAATCCGGCAGATTTTCGTCGCCCTATCTCTAGGGTTGCGATCAACTCCGCTTAATTGTGTTGATCTACTCTTAAACAGGGACTTTTTCTCCACTGAATAAGCACATTCGAACTTGAATCAATAACCTGAATTATCAAAACAAGAATAAGAACTCACAATTAAGAATAAGCACAAGTATTTATCTCATAAATCAAATAATAATAAGATTCATCTAGGTTTCATCCCCTTAGGTATCTAAGGGGTTTAGTTCATACTAAAAGAGGAAAACATCATAAAAGAGGAAAAACAACAAAACATAAGAAAACCCAAAAACTTCTAAAGAACTTGATGGGAGATCTTCGGGCCTTGATGGAGATCCTTCTCCTAAGCTATTCCCGATGGTCTGTCTTGGAGTATTTTCTCCTTCTACTGCTGCGCCTATTCGATGTCTGTTGAGCTCTCCTGTTAGGTTGCCCCTTAGGGTGTTTATATAGTGTAACATCCCTGAAATTGGGCCTAGTAGAATTGGGCCCAATGGGCCTTGAGCGTAGAAGCGTTTTAAAATTTTGAGAATAAGAGAAACGGCATTATTTCAAGTTGGACTTATTAAGAAGGTAATTTTGGAAAGTTACGAGGTTTCTATGAAGTTCGGGTTCAAGTTGGGCCTTAGTAAAAATTTGGTATTTTATCACTTTAAGGAGAGATGGTAAGTAGCTTCAAGACTTATAGAAATAAATGAGTAATGTGCTTGCATAAATGAGCAATTGGTAAAAGGGTTATGGCGCCACATGTAGTACCTTTGAGGGAAGAGGTTCGAATCACTTTGTGTGCAAATTTTGACTTATATTTTGCACCCTTTCCTTAAGTGTCGGCCAAGAGGCATTCATGGCAAGGTTGACTTCATTATTTTGGTAAGGTGGCTAAAAGAAAAGGCAAGGATGAATGTGAGGAAAGAAATCAAGAGAAATGGGAAAGTAGGGGAACAAGTGGCCTTTTCAAGGGATGTATTATGGAAAGGGTGGTTGGCAAAATTTTGACTATTAGGGACATGAATGTGGATGGTTTTGGGGCTAAGGGGGTGATAGATGAATTTTGCTAGAGTTTTGGCAAAGCTAGTGCTTGAGAGGTTGTTCTCTTTAGTTTTTGTATCATTCTCTTTCTCTCCAAATTTCCTCTTCTCTTTGCCGAATTTTCAAGCCTTTAGTGTGCATTTTTGTTTCTTCTTTTCTTCCTTGTTGCTGAAAGTACCTAAGCCTTGGAGATCAAATTGTTCACTGTTTTCCTTTGGAAAAACCAACCCTTCATTTCTTCTTTATCGTTCTTCTAATCCGTATAACACTCACTCCTTTGATCAATCGGTAAGTGGTTCTATTCAAACATTTTTTTATTTTTCTTTCTCCTAGCCGAATATATGTCTTGGCATGGGATGGTCCTTTTAACCGAGATCATCATTTTATTCTACCCTCTCAAACGAGATTATTTTCTCTTTTCGTAGTGTTTTAAGTGGGAGACCGTGTATTGTTCTAGCCAGAAGTCAAACGGTGGAAATTGGATCCAACATCGATAAGGTAAGGGGGTTCATTTTGGATTTTTCGTTATATCTCTATTTGGCTATGTTGCAAATCGAATTGAATTTTCGACTAATCAATTATGTTTTAGGACGAAACCACTCTGATATATCCTATTTACAAATCCTTCGGATATAGTGGGTCAACGAAGAGTGGTTCTTTAGGGAATCCTAATCAAGGTGTGTAATCCCGCACCTTCTATATACGTATTCGAAATGGTGTGTAATCTCACACTTCTCTGAAAGTTTGTATGATATGTTCTGTGATTTGGTCAAAATACCGAATAAAACTAAAACCGCATCCGTGATCACTCGGGCGCGCGTATGATCGTAGTGATAATCGTATGTTGTAATAAAACAGTTTCGGTTAGAAACAGTGACATGTATTTGAAAAATCATGAAAAATAGGAGAAAAGAAATTACGAAGTGAATAAGATATCAAATTAAAGCTTACTGTGTCTATTTTGATAAGGAAGAAACGGAGAAGGAAAAGGATTTTTATATTCTGAGATATAATAATTTGAGTGAGACTGGTTCTGAATGACTTCGTGGTTCCCTGATCTGTCTTGGAAAAATCGTATAAAAATGTAAAAAGTGAATTATGAGTTATAGTTTATATGTACAGATTCCTTAGTGAGTCTATTTTCAATAGAAACAAGTGGGAGCAACATATGAAAACTGTACAGTAAGATATTTGAAATTAAGATAAGAGAGGTCAGAATCATTGGACAGTGATACAAGGGAAACTTTAAGGAATAAACTGTACTAAATGGCTAAGTCAAAAATTCTGGAAAACTTTTAGTAAGAAGATATATGAGTCTAATATCAAGGAAAATTTACGGAGTTAGATTTCGAGATTCCTAACTCAAGTTATAGTCAATTTAGTTAGTACGACGCAGATGGACAGTTTCGATTTTTATGCCCCACATTACTAGTTAAGTCTAGGTTGCGAAATTGCCAAAATACCCTTAGGTTGCAAAATTACCGAATTACCCTTAGTGGGTAAATTATCAAAATTACGGAAATGCCCCTATGGGTCGAAATTACGAAAATGCCCCTAAAGGGCCGAATTACGAAATTGTTATATGGGCCAATCTGATATTTTGATAAATGGGCCGATCTGATATTTTGATAAATGGGCCAATCTGATATTTTGATAAATGGGCCAATATGATATTTTGATAAATGGGTCGATCCGATATTTTGCTATATGGGCCAATCGATATTTTGCTATATGGGCCAATCGATATTTTGCTAAATGGGCCAATCTGATATTATGCTTAATGGGCTTTTTGATTAATTGAGATCATGGGCCATAATTTTGTAATAAATATCCGAATAAATTACGGTTGATGCATTGTGATTTTGTTATGCATTATATACATGATTTACATGGGATGGGATAATGATGAAGAGAAGTTCTGGTAGCTCTGCTACATAACCGTGGCTCTCGCTTAAAATCGAAAAATGGCGATGCCATGTAAATTTTGTTAATCTGGTGGCTTGTCCACAAATCTGATGTAAATGGCTTAATGCCTACGTTTTGTGTGTTGGCGGGGTGGGTGACTAAAGCTCCCCACAGGTGTGCTGGTTGGTACGGGTGGTGTGTAGCGGATGGAATACTAGGATTGGTTTGGGAATTGCATATCATATGCATATTATATTTGATACATTATTGTTGTTGTAAATGGGCTTAGGCCCAAAATATTGCTAATTGGGTTCCGCCCAATGAATAGCGGTAAGGGGATTTCACACCGAGTTCTTGTAACTCACCCCCTTTCTCTTAACCCTTGTAGGTAATGCTTGATGATATGGACTTGGGCTATGGATGACTCGAGGAGGCCATACTGGAAATGGTTTATTTGGACTTTAGACTTCTTTCTCATTTATTTTATTACTTTACTATTTTGGGTTAAATGTTGTAATAAGGCCTCTGGACTAATTTTATTTTTGCTTTTTGGTTGGGATGTTTTATTATTTTTCTTAAATTGTTTAAAAGGAGAAATTTTCTAAAAACTTAAACAATAGTTTCCAAAATCGATTAACAAATGGATTTCAAAATAAACTTTTACAAATATTTTTAACACGGATATTTTCTCTCAAACTATTAACGATATTTTCAAAAGACTTGGATTCTCTTTTCGAATTTTCAACGTCGCTTTTCAAAAGTCACGGTTTTGTAAGATCATTAGTTCAAATTTATCGATCTATCAATCAAATCTTTGAAGTTAGTAGTATTTTATCAAATCAAACTTGTTTTCTTGATTTTTAACAAAGCAATATTTTAGTACGAACAAAAAGGGTTTAACATGTTTTGCTCAGGTGACATACCAAATCGCTCATAACGCATGGGCCGGGTTTGGGGTGTTACATTTTATGGTATCGTGAGCCCAGCTTGCAAAACTCGGCCGTGGTTTGGGTTCAAAAGCGTTTTCAAAGTTGTTTAGAATTTTGATTTATAAATATATGTTCTAAAGGAAGTATGGCACCACGAGTATCCAGGCACCAAGTGAAACACCCCAAACCCGGCCCATTCACTACGACCAAATTTGAAATGCCACTACGGAAACGCGTTTGAAACAAATTTGAACTCAAGGATAAAACATGAAAATTTTGTTAAGTTTAGAAAACAAAGTTCATTAAAATTCTTAAGTGAGATGTGGTGTTTATAAAATATCCGATTAAAACTTTAGTATATATAGATTTAAATAAAATCGTTTGCAAATAATTCCTCAATTGTCAATCCATAATAAAACATAATAATAAACTTAATGAAAAACACTTAAACAAACTTTAAATACTTTTAGGGGCCTTATTACAATAATTGAATAATCAAAGTAATCGGGAAATATGAATGCTTAATTAATTAAAAATATCTTCTCGCATGAAAATCGCCGCATGGCCACCTTTGTATCCGCTCCAACCCGGCCCAAGCTTTACGCATCACTGAAAGGTTTAATAAAATATTGGGTGAGTCAAACCGACTCAAAGGCATAGTCATTTCACATGTCTCCACATATGGGCTTGGCCCACATCCACACTGATCCATACACATAAATATGCAATTATGAAGCCCATCCCAACCTAGGGTCCATCCATTTCACCTACCTTAACAGACCTCGCCAAGGCCGTGGCTAATCCACCACCGATCACATAGTGATCCACATATCTTACCTTGCGCACTTCTTTTGCTCAAGGCCGTGGTTCGAGCCACCGATCACCTAAGTGATCCCACATATCATTCACCCACGGTGATGCACACAAACTATCAATCGCCGAGGTGGGCACCTAGCCAACACCTCCCTTGATGAAGCACATAGCTAACATCAAGCGCTAATGTAGCACAAGGCTAACATTAGACCACGCACATAAATATGTACACCCCTTTCCTTCTTTGATCATATCCCAAGTCCCATGCATATATGTGTATCATGTCGATTAACATTTAGAGTAAATATTCATCACATGCTCACCACAAATATCACACATATATCATAGGCAAAATAGAGCACTCGACTGATTAATCGATTACCCACTACGGGTATCCACCATCTTAGCCATTATTTACTCGCTTTCATTCACAACATATCACATATACATACTAACATAGTTAAATCAATCAAAAGACAAAGGCGATAACTACGCACCTGATTTATCTAGCGAGATCCCGATCTATTGAATCTAACACAATCTAGAATCCCAAACTTTCCCTTATGCCTGCCGATTAGCCCCTAATCCATCATGGACAGAATCAATTAGCCACTTAAATACCAAAAATGGCCTAAGGCCAATGCTAACCATCACTTACCTTGCTAACTATTCCCGAATCACCACCGGTTATGAAGTCACGAAATCCCTTGAAGAATTGAAACCACGAGAGGCTCCTCAATGCACCTTGACGCTAGCTACAACAAAGAAATACCATCTTGTGACCCTATGACATTCGCCAACCATTACACGTTACTTGAAGAGGCTAGAAGAAAGACTCACACTAACGCTTTCGGTTCTTAAGTCTTGCGACAAGAAGAGAGAATGAGGCCACTATGGGATTCGACTATGGCTTCTAAATGGCAAGGGGTTATTCGCTATCCAAGAAAATATGAAGAATTAAAGTTGAAGAAAAGAGAAAGAATAGGGAGAAGAAGTGAGAAGCAATTCGGCTCAAAGAGAGAATTAAAGGAACAACTTTGCCAAGGAAAATAAAATGAAGAAAAGAATAGCTAAAGGTGGTCACCCCTATTTATACTACTCAAATTCGCACTCCTACCTGCCTCAAATTCCACTTCCTTCTCCTATAATAACTCTTGAACACATATTCAAAATAAATAAATAAAAATAAAAACTCTATCTCCTTTTTATCTCTTATCACCACATTTAAACTAAATAAAATAACACCTCTATTATCTAAAATAATACACCCATTATCTCTACCTATTCAAAATAAACAAATAACAAAAATAAAACCAACAATTATCCTTACTCCACCCGAATTTTAAAAGGATAAGTAAGCTAAATCCTCTTTCAATTAAAAGTCCAATTGCCGCCCATTGCTTCCTTCTCTCCCGGCGCTAAAAGCCAAAATTAAAACACCCAACCGCTACTCCCACTCGAACTCAATACCTGCTGGAGCTTCACTGCAGTAACGCCTGTGCCACCGTGCAAGGCGCCTCTTTGTGATATAATTCACCCTGAATTTCTTTTAACACCTCTTTCCCAAGCTCCCTTGTCTCAACGCCAAAAACCAAAATAAAACACGCTCACATTGCGCCGTGGTGATTCAACCAAGGCCCTTGTTGCCGCAAACCGCATATAGCGCTCCAAGCCACTCTGTAGTGGCGGTTTTTATGACATAAACCGCCGAAATTATTTTAAGACCTCCCAAGCTAAGCTCCTACTTGACGATAAAAATAAAATCCCATTCGCTTCCTCTCGCAACTCGAACTCGCCCTCATTGCCGCAAGCCTCCAAGGCCCCTAAAGTAGCGTCCCAAGCCACTTTACTAAGCCCAAGTTCATGTCCAAAAACGCCCATATTTTTCCCTTAAGGCCTCCCCGGCCTTGCTCCTCTTACTAACTAAAAATCCAAAATTTTTCCAATGAACTTTCCTACATCCTAGGGTTCTCAAAACCCTTAAAACATATCCAAGCATACCCCAAAGCCTACTAACACTGAATTATGCATCCAACGTGATAACCCCCTAATCTAGGATGTTACGGTTCTATTCCTCCTAAAAATAATTTCTGTGCCTCGAAATTACTTACTAACGAATAATCAGACATCTTAACTTACCGCGACTACGCTTACGGCTGCGCACTCTGATCTTAATAAAACCATCATACTTCCTAGGCACAATTTCTAAGTTCACATCCAAGGTTCCATACACTTCATTAGCAACATAAGAACAAATCGACCTATAACGAGCAAAGCAATGAAGGATGATCCGAAATAAGAAACTTACCCGTTGTCACCTCGCACATCTTCCTCCTCACGATGGCCGATCGCATAAACCAGCCTTAGTCGCCTTGCATCCGAACCTTCAAAGACTCCTCGCTGGTGCTTCTACGACCTCGGCCGGAACCATTTTCTCTATGGTTCGGACACGATCCCTTGTCGCTTGCTTACCATCCCTACCCTGCAGACATAACCTTGGCCTATTGTCCGAGCCCTATTCGGATCTTGAGGACGGTCTTTAATCAAGTGAGACTTAGACTTACACCTAAAACATTCTCGATTCCGGTTCCAACACTCGCCGACATGATACCTTCCCACACCGAGCACACGGACGGTCCGGATTTATAGTAGCGGCTTAGTAACACGAATAGAATTTTCAACCCTCGGCCTTTTCTCAAAGCTCTCGGATGATTCTCGACGGCCTAACACTCCTCTTATCCCGATTCCTATCCTTATCTCTCGCATTACGTCTTACGAGTCCTTAATCCCTTCGGCTACCTTAGCCTTCTCTACTAACACAACAAACTCCCGCCTCCCGATGTGGAGCTATCGGCAATCTTAGGTCGTCCCTTAATCCGTCCTCAAACCGACACATCGCTCATGCCCGTCGCAACTACTCCTCGAGCATATCGATTAACTTAGGAATTCGGCCAGATTTCGCCATGGACTTGTTCCCTGAACCAGCCCCAAAAATGCCTTCTCTACGCATCAATGTAATGAGTTCCAACATATTTCTTACGGTATGCCGCCTTAACATACTCCCGTGTGAGATTTTCACCGTAGCACTATCCCGAATCGTGTGAGCCACCATCGATACGCCTCGTCGCGGCGCGCGCCACCATTCCTTTCACTTTCTCCTCGGGGAGTTAAATCGAGCTCATCCATAATTCGCTCGGCCGCTTCCAACCAATACTCACGGCATCGGGTGCCACACCGTGATACACCACGAAATACCTCACTCCATTGGCTCTGAGTCGAGTCGTGCATGCACTTCTAGCTCTCATATTCCCACCGCGCCCACCCACCATCTCAAGAACCCGCAAGACCGCTGCGATAGCAAAGATCATCCCCCGCCTCGATCTTTTTGCTCATTACCAAATGTCCGGTGGTGGAGGTGGTACTCATTCTGCACCCTTGACCCGATCTAACGAGTTCCGACACGCCATTCGCGCCGACCACGCCCACGGCGACCACGCCCTCTAGAACTCATTTCTAGCGCTTCGATTTAGTCCGATTAAGAAGTTTTATGCATCAAAATTTTGTTCCACTTGTTAACCGCGAACAATTTTATGAAATAAAGTATTTAGAAGTAGTTCTTTCGATCAAACAAGGGTTCGGGTTCAAGTTCACCACTCTAATTGAGAGAGTCACACTCACATTCATAGACGAGAGACACATTCATTCATCAACAAGAACACATTCATTCGGTGGTATCTACCACACACATTCACTATCCAGGACATTTACATCTGCTCCTATCCTGTGGGTATTTTCGTCATTTGTCCCTCATAGGTATTTTGGTAATAAATCGGGTCACTTAAATTTTTTTACAAATCAAAGGTATTTCAGAATTTATAAAACCTCGGGGTTATCTTGAAAATTTTGTTTTCCAAATCAGAGGTGTTGCAAAATTTCAGAGATCGGGGTTATTTGTTAATTTTGGAAGTTAGGGGCATTTTCGTAAATTCTCCAAGTCGATATCTTGATATTTGTAAAATGTAAGTTTTTGGTATTTTTATAAAGTAGAAATATTTTAGCAAAAGTCGAGGGTATTTTAGTAATTTACAATATGAGGGCATTTTTGTAATTTTGTAAATCGGAGATATTTTGGAAAAATTTTCACAATAGTCCTTTACTACAATTAAAAGGGTAATTTAGGGATTTTAAAACTAGGAATTTTATAAAATCGCATGGCTAGTCCCTTTCGGGTTTTAATTAGCGGGTTGAGCCCGTGAATAAGTCCTCTTGGTTAAGGTGAACAGTAGCTACGCACTGCAGGATTCGAGTAAAGAGGAGGTGAGTCGCTAGGACTACTTAAATACCAAGCTCTTCATGAATACCAATCCTAGACATGCGTGCAATGGTTGCCACACCTTAACTCTACGACTTACTTCACAAAGTTTGTTTAATAATCCTTAAGTCTTATGCATGTGTTTGAGTAGACTAGTCCTAGGGTTCAAACAAACCCTAATATTCTAAATCTGTTGAGCCCAAATAAGCCCATAACAGTTCACATAAACAAGTCACTTCAACAATTAGAAGTACTTACAGTGGACTTCGGGGAGATACAGTGCCATGCCGAATAGCCTCAAATAGTTCATAAATTCTTATATTTTTGGAAAGCCCATTTTGAAAACGTTTTTGGGCCCAAATCCTCAAAGCCGAGTTTTGAACCTAGCTCGATACTAAATCGAAACACCCTAAACCCGCCCATTCACTACGACCGAATTTGAAATGCCATCTGCGGAAAATGTTTGAAACAAATTTGAACTCAAGGATAAAACATGAAAATTTTGTTAAGTTTAGAAAGCAGTGTTCATTAAAATTCTTAAGTGAGATGTGGTGTTTATAAAAATATCCGGATTAAAACTTTAGTATATATAGATTTAAATAAAATCGTTTGCAAATAATTCCTCAATTGTCAATCCATAATAAAACATAATAATAAACTTAATGAAAAACACTTAAACAAACTTTAAATACTTTTGGGGCTTTATTACAATAATTGAATAATCAAAAATCTGGAAATATGAATGCTTAATTAATTAAAAATATCTTTTCGCATGAAAATCGCTTCGCATGGCCACCTTTGTATCCGCTCCAACCCGGTCCAAGCTTTACGCATCACCGAAAGGTTTAATAAAATATTGGGTGAGTCAAACCGACTCGGTGCATAGTCATTTCACATGTCTCCACATATGGGCTTGGCCCACATCCACCTGATCCATACACATAAATATGCAATTATGAAGCCCATCCCAACCTAGGGTCCATCCATTTCACCTACCTTAGCACTTCTGCTCAAGGCCGTGGCTAATCCACCACCGATCACATAGTGATCACATATCTTACCTTGCGGACTTTATCGCTCAAGGCCGTGGGTTGAGCCACCGATCACCTAAGTGATCCCACATATCATTCAAAGCCCACGGTGATGCACACACACTATCAACCGCCGAGGTGGGCACCTAGCCAACACCTCCTTGATGAAGCACATAGCTAACATCAAGCGCTAATGTAGCACAAGGCTAACATTAGACCACGTACATAAATATGTACACCCTTTTCCTTCTTTGATCATATCCCAAGTCCCATGCATATATGTGTATCATGTCGATTAACATTTAGAGTAAATATTCATCACATGCTCACCACAAATATCACACATATATCATAGGCAAAATAGAGCATCGACACTGATTAATCGATTACCCACTACGGGTATCCACTATCTTAGCCATTATTTCGGCTTTCATTCACAACATATCACATATACATACTAACATAGTTAAATCAATCAAAAAGATCAAAGGCGGTAACTACCTTTGATTTATCTAGCGAGATCTCGATCCATTGAATCTAACACAATCTAGAATCCCGAAACTTTCCCTTATGCCCGCCGATTAGCCCCTAATCCATCATGGACAGAATCGGTTAGCCACTTAAATACCAAAAATGGCCTAAGGTCGAATGCTAACCATCACTTACCTTGCTAACTATTCCGAATCACCTTTGGTTATGAAGTCATGCCGAAATCCCTTGAAGAATTGAAACCACGAGAGGCTCCTCAATGCACCTTGACGTTAGCTACAAGAAAGAAATACCATCTTGTGACCCTATGACATTCGGCCAACCATTACACGTTACTTGAAGAGGCTAGAAGAAAGACTCACTCTAACGCTTTCGGTTCTTAAGTCTTGCGACAAGAAGAGAGAATGAGGCCACTATGGGATTCGACTATGGCTTCTAAATGGCAAGGGGTTATTCGGCTATCCAAGAAAATATGTAGAATTAAAGTTGAAGAAAAGAGAAAGAATAGGGAGAAGAAGTGAGAAGCAATTCGGCTCAAAGAGAGAATTAAAGGAACAACTTTCGGCCAAGGAAAATAAAATAAAGAAAAGAATAGCTAAAGGATGGTCACCCCTATTTATACTACTCAAATTCGGCACTCCTACCGCCTCTCAAATTCCACTTCCTTCTCCTATAATAACTCTTGAACACATATTCAAAATAAAATAAAAAAATAAAAACTCTATCTCCTTTTATCTCTTATCACCACATTTAAACTAAATAAAATAACACCTCTATTATCTAAAATAATACACCCATTATCTCTACCTATTCAAAATAAACAAATAACAAAAATAAAACCAACAATTATCCTTACTCCAAAGAATTTTAAAAGGATAAGTAAGCTAAATCCTCTTTCAATTAAAAGTCCAATTGCCGTCCATTGCTTCCTTCTCTCCACGGCGCCAAAAGCCAAAATTGAAACACCTTAACCGCTACTCCACTCCTCGAACTCAATACTACTGGAGCTTCCTTTGCAGTAACGCCCTGTGCCATTGTGCCAAGGCGCTCTTTGTGATATAATTCACCCCGAATTTCTTTTAACACCTCTTTCCCAAGCTCCCTTGTCTCAACGCCAAAAACCAAAATAAAAACACGCTCACGCCACCGTGATTCAAACCAAGGCCCTTGTTGCCGCAAGTCGCATATAGCACTCCAAGCCACTCTGCCGTGGCGTTTTTTATGACATAAACTCCGCTAGAAATTCTCTTTAAGACCTCCCAAGCTAAGCTCCTACTTGACGATAAAAATAAAATCCCATTCGCTTCCTCTGCAACTAGAACACGGCCTCATTGCCACAAGCCTCCAAGGCCCCTAAAGTAGCGCCCAAGCCACTTTACTAAGCCCAAGTTCATGTCCAAAAATGCCTATATTTTTCCCCTTAAGGCCTCCCCGCCTTGCTCCCCTTACTAACTAAAAATCCAAAATTTTTCCAATGAACTTTCCTACATCCTAGGGTTCTCAAAACCCTTAAAACATATCCAAGCATACCCCAAAGCCTACTAACACCGAATTATGCATCCAACGCATAACCCCTAATCTAGGATGTTACACCAAGTCAAGTAAGTATTTGTTTTCATTTTATGATTATTGTGTTATTATCGTGTGGTACTAAAATTCTACTAAAATAGAATACTCTAGAATCGTTAGCTTTAGGAGTTGAAACTATAGAGATTGAGACTCTAGGATGCGGATTTGACACTCAAAAACAACTTTCTACTCATACACCATAAAACATCCTTTAATAAATATCGAATAGTATATGATTCATAAAACTCGTAATCAAGATTAAATCGACTTAGTGAACATGAACGCTAGAAGATGTGGACGCTGCGGTAGACGTGGACGTGCTAGAGGCCGAGGTGCTAGGACTAGATCTTCAAAGATCGGGTGTGTGCCCGAAAGAGAGGAGTTAGCATCGCCGATGGGTCGAGACGAGATCTCATGATCGAGCTGGGGTTAATGAGCTGACTCATATAGTTAAGAAGGTATTGAAGGAGGTTAAGGAGATCAGCGAAGCACTTCGAGTTGGGTCCGTGGACCGTAAGAAGAAAAGAGATTGCGGTTCTTTTGGGTCGTAGTCTCGTCCCGTGAAGCATGTCAACGCACGACCAAACTTTTCGGCTTGCGATTATTGCAGAAGGCGTCATCTGGGAGAATGCTGGAGGAGGTCAGGAGCATGCTTGAGATGCGGGTCTAAGGAGCATAAGGCTCGGGATTGTTTCATCACCACCAAGTCAGGTATGTTTTGGTTGGACGTGATGATTGAATGTAGAAAATTCTAAGTAAAAATGGTAGATAATTGTTTGCTTCTGTGGTTAGACGTTTGGTTGTGTGAAAGAGGATTCAAGATTATGTTAAAGGTACATTAGTGTTATTAAGATCAGAGTGCGCAAATAAAGCTTAGTGGTGTGACTTGAGCGATGCGCTTAGTAGTTGGTTGGAAATTTCGAGGACGAAATTTCTTTAAGGAGGGTAGAATTGTAACATCCCGAAATTGGGCCTAGTAGAATTGGGCCCAATGGGCCTTGAGCGTAGAAGTGTTTTAAAATTTTGAGAACAAGAGAACGGCATTATTTCAAGTTGGACTTATTAAGAAGGTAATTTTGGAAAGTTACGAGGTTTCTATGAAGTTCCGGTTCAAGTTGGGCCTTAGTAAAAATTTGGTATTTTAGCACTTTAAGGAGAGATGGTAAGTAGCTTCAAGACTTATAGAAATAAATGAGTAATGTGCTTGCATAAATGAGCAATTGGTAAAAGGGTTATGGCGCCATTTGAGTACCTTGAGGGAGGAGGTTCGAATCACTTTGTGTGCAAATTTTGACTTATATTTTTGCACCCTTTCCTTAAGTGTCGCCAAGAGGCATTCATGGCAAGGTTGACTTCATTATTTTGGTAAGGTGGCTAAAAGAAAAAGGCAAGGATGAATGTGAGGAAAGAAATCAAGAGAAATAGGAAAGTAGGGGGAACAAGTGGCCTTTTTCAAGGGATGTATTATGGAAAGGGTGGTTGGCAAAATTTTGACTATTAGGGACATGAATGTGGGCGGTTTTGGGGCTAAAGGGGGTGATAGCCGAATTTTGCTAGGAGTTTTTGGCAAAGCTAGTGCTTGAGAGGTTGTTCTCTTTAGTTTTTTGTATCATTCTCTTTCTCTCCAAATTTCCTCTTCTCTTTGCCGAATTTTCAAGCCTTTAGTGTGCAGTTTTGTTTCTTCTTTTCTTCCTTGTTGCCGAAAGTACCTAAGCCTTAGAGATCAAATTGTTCACTCGTTTTCCTTTGGAAAAACCGAACCCTTCATTTCTTCTTTATCGTTCTTCTCATCCGTATTAACACTCACTCCTTTGATCAATCGGTAAGTGGTTCTATTCAAACATTTTTTTATTTTTTTCTTTCTCCTAGCCGAATATATGTCTTGGCATGGGATGGTCCTTTTAACTGAGACCATCATTTTATTCTACCCTCTCAAACGAGATTATTTTCTCTTTTTCGTAGTGTTTTAAGTGGAGACCGTGTATTGTTCTAGCAGAAGTCAAGCGGTGGAAATTGGATCCAATATCGATAAGGTAAGGGGGTTCATATTGGATTTTTCGTTCTATCTCTATTTGGCTATGTTGCAAATCGGATTGAAGTTTCGACTAATCAATTATGTTTTAGGGACGAAACCACTCGATATATCCTATTTGCAAATCCTTCGGATATAGTGGGTCAACGAAGAGTGGTTCTTTAGGGAATCCTAATCAAGGTGTGTAATCCTGTACCTTCCGTATACGTATCTGAAATGGTGTGTAATCTCACACTTCTCTGAAAGTTTGTATGATATGTTCTGTGATTTGGTCAAAATACCTAAGAAAACCGAAAACCGGCATCCGTGATCACTCGGGCGTGCGTATGATCGCAGTGGTAATCGTATGTTGTAATAAAACAGTTTCGGTCAGAAACAGTGATGTGTATTTGAAAAATCACGAAAAATATCAGAAAAGGAATTACAAAGTGAATAAGATATCAGATTAAAGCTTACTGTGTCTATTTTGATAAGGAAGAAACGGAGAAGAAAAAGGATTTTTATATTCTGAGATATAATAATTTGAGTGAGACTGGTTCTGAATGACTTCGTGGTTCCCTGATCTGTCTTGGAAAAATCGTATAAAATTGTACAAAGTGAATTATGAGTTATAGTTTATATGTACAGATTCCTTAGTGAGTCTATTTTCAATAGAAACAAGTGGGAGCAACATATAAAAACTTTACAGTAAGATATTTGAAATTAAGATAAGAGAGGTCAGAATCGTTGGACAGTGATACAAGGGAAACTTTAAGGAATAAACTGTACTAAATGGCTAAGTAAAAAAAACTGGAAAAATTATAGTAAGAAGATATATGAGTCTAGTCTCAAGGAAAATTTACTGGAGTTAGATTTGAGATTCTAACTCAAGTTATAGTCAATTTAGTTAGTACGACGCAGATGGGCAGTTTGATTTTTATGCCCCACATTAGTAGTTAAGTCTAGGTTGTGAAATTTCTAAAATACCCTTAGGTTGCGAAATTACCGAATTACCCTTAGTGGGTAAATTATAGAAATTGCGAAAATGTCCCTATGGGTCGAAATTACGAAAATTCCCCTAAAGGGCCGAATTACGAAATTGTTATATGGGCCAATATGATATTTTTGCTAAATGGGCCAATCGATATTTTGATAAATGGCCGATATGATATTTTGATAAATGGGCCAATCGATATTTTGATAAATGGGCCAATCTGATATTTTGATAAATGGGTCGATATGATATTTTGCTATATGGGCCAACTCGATATTTTGCTAAATGGGCCAACTCGATATTTTGCTTAATGGGCCTTTTTTTGATTAATTGAGATCATGGGCCATAATTTTGTAATAAATATCCGAATAAATTATTGTTGATATATTGTGATTTTGTTATGCATTATATACATGATTTGCATGGGATGGGATAATGAGGAAGAGAAGTTCGTAGCTCTGCTACATAAATCGTGGCTCCGCCACAAATCGAAAAATGGCAATGCCATGTAAATTCCGTTAATCTGGTGGCTTGTCCACAATCGATATAAATGGCTTAATGCCTACGTTTGGTGTGTTGGCGGGGTGGGTGACTAAAGCTCCCCACTGGTGTCTTTGGTTAGTACGGGTGGTGTGTAGCGGATGGAATACTAGGTTTGGTTTGGGAATTGCATATCATATGCATATTATATTTGATACATTATTGTTGTTGCAAATGGGCTTAGGCCCAAAATATTGCTAATTGGGTTCCAGCCCAATGAATAGCGGTAAGGGGATTTCACACTGAGTTCTTGTAACTCACCCCCCTTTCTCTTAACCCTTGTAGGTAATGCTTGATGATATGGACTTGGGCTATGGATGACTCGAGGGAGGCCATACTTCGGAAATGGTTTATTTGCACTTTAGACTTCTTTCTCGTTTATTTTATTACTTTACTATTTTGGGTTAAATGTTGTAATAAGGCCTCTGGACTATTTTTATTTTTACTTTTTGGTTGGGATGTTTTTATTATTTTTCTTAAATTGTCTAAAAAGGGGAAATTTTATAAAAACTTAAACAATGGTTTCCAAAATCGATTAACAAATGGATTTCAAAATAAACTTTTACAAATATTTTTAACACGGATATTTTTTCTCTCGAACTATTAACGATATTTTCAAAAGACTTGGATTCTCTTTCGAATTTTCAATGTCGTTTTCAAAAGTCACAGCTTTGTAAGATCATTAGTTCAAATTTATCGATCTATCAATCAAATCTTTGAGGTTAGTAGTATTTTATCAAATCAAACTTGTTTTCTTGATTTTTAACAAAGCAATATTTTAGTACGAACAAAAAGGGTTTAACATGTTTTGCTCGTGTGACATACCAAATCCGCTTCATAACACATGAGCCGGGTTTGGGGTGTTATATAGGCTTCGAGATGCCTTTCTTGGCCCACAAGTATCCTATTCGAATGAAACTCATCTTGATTTAGCGCAGGACACGCTCGCGTGTGACACGCCAGTGGTGGACTCCTTGGCCGTGGTCGATCTCGCCGCCGCCACACACGGTAGTGTGATATGTCCATGGTCGATAGTCCAGCCGTGTCTCGGTTGTTGAAAGAAAGAAACACACAGCCGTGGGTGATAGCCCAAGCCGTGTGAGTCTCTAATGTAGGCCCATTTTGTCCCTTTTCGGCCCGCTTCGTTCCTTTCGCTTTCCTAAGCTCTCCGAGTATAAAACATGAAATTAAGAGATTAGGAGCATCGAATTCATCAAATCTAATGAATATTCATCCAAAATTAAGCCAAGCATGGGGTTAAAATATGTAAATTATGGTTTATCATTTGTTAATAGTTAAACTAGTTTTGTAAAGTGATTTTTGACAAAAATGTCAAAAGGGATTAAATTGTGAAATATACGAATTGAGTGGTTGAATTGTGAAATAAATGAAAATATGGGCTTCTAGTAATACATATTAAATTCAGCCAAGCATGGGTCTTATTGAATTATGTGAATTTTGTATATTTGTGAAATAGGGACTAAATTGATTAAATGTGAAAATTTAGGGGCTAATGTGTAAAAAGAGCCTAAATGTGTGTTTTGGACTAAATTGAAAGAATATGAGATTGAATAAGTTAATTTTTATTTCATATAGATCAAGAAAGAAAGAATCTTGATTTAGATCGGGAAAAGCAAGGTTGTCGAATAATCGATCTCGATTCATTGATTAGAACACGAGGTAAGTTCGTATGTAACGAGCTTTATTATAATTTTGTTTATATGCTATGATATTGTATAAATTATAAATATTAGACTACGGACTTGTTCGACCATGACTCGACAATGATTCGACAATAATTCAAATGATTCGACTACTTAAATTGTATTGGAAAATCCTAGTTGAACCTTAGGAATAGTTTAGGATGCTAGTGACATGTCATTAGGGTATTGAGTTGGCTTCGGGCCATGATATCGGCACTTTGGGTGTGTAACACCCCAAACTCGGACAAGACACCACGCTTGAACCGGTATGTTACTGGGAAAACGTCTTTGAGTGATCAGATTTTTTTTCGTTTAGAAGTGGGGTGAAAACAAAGTGAATTTGAGGAAAGTTTGAGTAGGCTTGTTTGATTAGATTTTGAAAACTTATCCAAGTATATAGTTAAAACGAGTTAATTTCATTTAGGACTTCCAATAGTTTCTTAGTGCCATTTTGAAACATTTTAGACTTAGTGGAAAAAAATCGAGTTTGATTTGGAAATCATTTGAGTTTATTGAATAGCAAAACATAGCGAGATACCCGATGGTATAGTTTAAAACACATTGCGATATAAGTTTGAAAACATTGTTTTTTTTTCCAAGTTTTAGTAAAATTTCATGCCAAGTTATTTGTTAAAAGTTGAGAATCTAATTAAAACATACCCATCATAAAACATAATTTAAAGGCCTTTTACAAATCCAAATTAAAACCCAAATAAAAGTAATTAAACTAAAGTACCCAAATGATAGAGTTGGAGTAAAACTTTATTAAGCATGGCATGAGCACCCCGAGTCCATCCCCAGCTCCATGTCCGCGTTCACGAGTCACCTGAAATGTCAAAGGAGAGGGTGAGTCGAGTGACTCGATGCATAAATCCCGCTCCCGATGAAACAACATGCTAACACACATCATACATAGCAACATAATTAATGCAACCCGATCCTAACCATCCGTATCTCCTTTTTCTACCCCGTGTGGTACCAAAACCACCGGTGGTGCCAAACCACTTGGTGACATATAGTCACAATGTGTTACTAAAACACTGGTGTCCCAAAGACACAATGTGCTACCTAAGCACCGTGACCAGTAGTCACGATAATCGAATGATGGGGCCAACCCATCGTGTGATACCCAATCACTAGCGCACGATCCCATATCTCATGTGGGGCCAACCCACGGTGGTGTTACCCACAGGACAAGTCGCAATGAGGTGCCCAACCTCCGGTGTCCCAAAGACACAAATGTGCTACTAAAGCATCGTGACCGTAGTCACAATAATCGAATGATGGGGCCAACCCATCGTGGTGATACCCAATCACTAGCGCATTTCGATCCCATATCTCAAAGTGGGGCCAACCCCACGGTGGTGTTACCCACGTGGACAAGTCGCAATGAGGTGCCCAACCTCTGGTGTCCCAAAGACACAAATGTGCTACCAAAGCATCAGTGACCCAAAGTCACAAAGTGTGTTACTAAAACACCGGTGCTCATCAAAGACAAATCATCACCGCCCTCCACTCATATCACCCATCAACAAACCAACTCATGTAATCATGCATATCATACAAATTATGCATATCATGCTAATATGTTTGACTCATGCCCCATATCACATACATACATAGTCATGATACCATATAGATCATCAAGTAATCTAGTAACAATATCGACTTACCTTGATACGCATACATACCCCGCTTGGGTATCCAATAATCCATCATATCGCCATGATTTTAATAGGCAAACAAAGTTTATTAATAACATTACTAGATATCGGTGTGTTAGTTTACACACCGTAATACGAGTCTAGAAATCGACAAAAGCGATCTAAGTCCCTTGATTAACTAGCTCCTACAATCGCCAAGACATAGGGGTTAGGTGCTAAAGCCATTCGGCCAAGGATTTTAAGCCAACAGAATTGCTACCAACCTCTTACCTTCACTTGATTTGGTTTCCTACCAAATCCGAACCACAGGGTTCCTTCTTCAACAATCAAGCACCCTATCAAAATAGTTAATCACAAATCACCTTTGACTTAATCGAAATCACGAATAAACCATGAACGATATATCACCATCACTTACCGAATTGGTTAACAAAGGAGAAGGCTCCACCGATCGCTTGAACTCCCCGATTGCCCTATTACACAATCGGTTCAATCATAAGAGACCACACCTTTACCACATGCCTAGAATCGGCTAATAATCCAATCAACACCCATTAAGCACTAGAGAGAGGAAGAAATGGCTATTCGGCCTAGCACTTACCAACACCAACCAATTATTCTACCAAGACGCCACTAGGGAAGAAGATAGGTTCTTACCCACACTTTGCACCACAATCAAACAAAAGGTACGGCTAGGGGTTTATCACTCTTATTTTCGGCCTTGAAAGAAAAAGGAGGAAAAATAGAGGTGGGAAGAAATGGGGGAAATCAAGCAATTGAGTTTAAAGAAAAGAAGAGGAATAAAGTTGGATAAGGGAGGGTACTTTCTGGCTTGTAAATGAAAGAAGAAGAAGAAGATGTGTTCTAAGAGAATGGAGTTTATTAGCAAGAAAAGAAGTGGAAAAACGGTTTTGAGAGGTGGGGTTTCTGCTCAACACAATGAACAAAAGAAATAGTGAGAGGGAGCATTCGCCACACACCAATGAAAGAGGGACAGAGATGATTGAAAACTTTCTGGGTTTGCAAAAAGTAAAGATGGAGTCACTCACTTGGATTCTTGGTTTCAAGAAGTGAAGAAAATGAGAAGAAACCTTGAAGAAAATTCGGCTACAAGCATCAAAAGGAACTTTTGCTTTTTACCAAATGTGACCGAAAATGCCAAAATTTCCAAAAATTTTTGTGACCCCACCAACATCACACTACTATGCCGCTACTCCCCCTCCCAACTCCCTAAAATTCGGCCATGATCCCCAACTACTCCATGCCACACATTCAAATGTGTTTACCAAGTCTTCCTCCTAAAATCCCTCTCCACCCTCCATTCAAATGGGAAGACTTAGTCTTAGGCGAGTTTGAACCGCCACAAACTCCTCCCCTCCATGCCGTCAAAATGAGTGCCAAAAAGTGGCCACTCATGCAGCTCGAACACAAGGCCTACACCCTTGCATTAGGCGTTACCCACACAAAGCCCTTAGTGGCGTCTAGCTTGCCACTACACCAGCTCTCCTTTTGTGCAATAAAACATCAAAGAAAATCCTTATACCCTAGCTCCAATAGCTCTCCCGACTTAACACCCAAAAATCAAAATTTTCCCATTCACTCAGCACACTCCTAACCCACAATTAAGCCCCTAAAACACCGAAATAGCAACACAAAGACACTAAACACATGCAAAAACATGCAACAACAAAATAGCCCCTACGAGGATATTACAGGTGCAAGTTAGGCCTTGATTTGGCTTCGGGCCATGGTATAGGCACTTCGGAGGAGTTACCTTGATTTGGCTACGGGCCATGGTATAGGTACTCCGGGGATAAGTTACCTTGATTTGGCTACGGGCCATGGTATAGGTACTTATCGATTGAGATCCTTGAGTATCCGACTTCTATTCCGAACGGTTCAATGGGAAAGTGAAAGATGTGGACTAGATTGAGATTGGTACGAGTTGGTTCAGGTATGTTCGTAAAGTTTATAAACATTGAATCCATAAAATGGATGAAATCTTGGTAAGCTAGTGAATGAATGATTGAATGGTTTAAGATTCAATGTATTTGTATTATCTTGCATTTATATTCATTGAGTTGTGAATGAATGGTGAGATTGCTCATTACGTTAATACAAACTTACTAAGCTGTGAAGCTTACTTTGTGTTATTTTTCTATGTTTTATAGAGAATCAAGGCTAGCTCAGATCCGGGAGTCTTCGGGAACATCATCGCACTATCAAACATCTAAGTTGGTACTTTTGAGTAATACAACTATGGTATATGTTATCGTGTGTCGAGAGTCTTAATATTTATATAATGAATGATCTAGCCTAGAAACTAACTATCACCACGATTGAGGCAAGTGCACCTATTGAACAGTAGTATAGCTTAGTGGCAAGACCGGAATGTCGAACCCAGAGGAACCAAAAGTAATAATACTGACTTTCTTTTTATTATTTAGCCTAAGGATTAAGGGAATTGTTGTTTATTCTAAAGATAACTAACTACTAAGCTAAAGACGCTAAGACACAGAGAATGAACTGGGGAAAATACTTGTGGAAAAAACCAATTGATTAAGACGATACCCAAGGAAGAATCCACCTAGACTTCACTTGTTATTTAACTCTGAACCAGACGATTTATTCACTTGACTTGATCCGTAGGATTCCCTAATTTATATTAATACCTCTCTCGAGGCTACTAACATCTAACCCTAGGTTGATTAATTGAAATCTCTTTCTAATTAAAACCCCTAGGATTGCATTAACTCGATCAATGGACTCCCATATTAGGTTTGACCCTAATCCGGTATATTTTCGTCATCCTATCTCTAGGGTTGCGATCAACTCCGCTTAACTATTCTAGATCTACTCTTAAACAGGGAATATTCCTCCACTGCCTAAGCACATCAATACTTGAACCAATATCCTGAAATACCAAAACAAGAATTAAGGACACATAGTTAAGAACAAATCAAGTATTTATCATATAGTTCTTAAAACAATAACAAGATCCGTCTTAGGTTTCATCCCCTTAGGTATCCGAGGGGTTTAGTTCATAATCATAAAAGAATACATCTCCTAAGAAAAGATAAATAAAACATAAGAAAACCCTAAAACCCCCCTGAAGGAATTGAAGGAGAGATCCTCCGTCTTGAGTATGATTTTAGCTTCTTGAGATGAATCAACCGCTTTCTTCGAGTAAATCCCACAATTTCGACCTCTCTCGGCTTGGCTCTCGCCTAGCTGGCGGACGCCCCTCAAGGTTGGCCTTTAGGGTGTTTATATAGGCTTTTGGAATGTCTTTCTTTGCCTCTAAGTACCTATTAGAATAAAATTCCTCTTTGTCACGGCAGGGGGCACGCCCGCAACACGCCCGTGTGAATCGAATCCAGCCGTGGTCGAGCTCGCAAAGGGCACGACTGCAGTGGCTTAGCCTGTGCCGTGTTGATTTCCTACTTTGGCCCATTTGGTCCGCTTTTTAGCCCGTTTCTCGTTCTTTTCATCCTCCTATGCTTCCCTAAGTATAAAACATGAAATTAAAGGATTAGGAGCATCAAATTCCACGAGTCAAGGGATAAATCATCCAAAAGTATGCTAAATATGGGATTAAAATATGTATATATTACGGTTTATCAAATACCCCCACACTTAAGCTTTTGCTTGTCCTCAAGCAAAATCCTCAACTTACAATTAAAATTAACTCCCCTTAATTCATAATTCTCATCAACAATGTTTCATCATAATTCATAGGTAATTCATACATTGATAATTTAACCAGAAGGTTCCTAAAGATTCAAACAATCAAAGTCATAGTTTTTATAGTACGAAAAATAGGTGTTTCCCCTTACCTAAATAATTACCTTTAATTCAAAATCGAAAAGGGTTGACATCCTCACTAAAGATTCACTCAAATCACTCGAAGTGTTTAAGGTTCAGGAAAAAGCACTCATAAGTCAAACATGAAAAGTTAATCCTATAGGCTTGCATGAAAATCAAATCTCCACCACTATAATATGAGATGATACACAAATCAAAAGGTCTTTAAAAAAGGGTTGTAATGGGCTTGGGTTAAATGTGTGGATAAAGGCTGAATTAGAGGGTTAGAATCGAGATTGACTTGACAAATTATAGGAAGTTCGTTTTAATTGTAAGTTGAGAATTTTGCTTGAGGACAAGCAAAAGCTTATGTGGGGGTATTTGATAAACCAAATAATAACATATTTTAATCCCACATTTAGTACGCTTTTGGATGATTTATCCCTTGATTTATGTAAAAGGTGCTCTTAATCCTTTCTTTTCATGTTCTATACTCAGAAAGCACCAGGGGATGAAAAGAACGCAAACAAAGCTTAAAACGGGACAAATGGCCAAAGCATGAAATCGACACTACCGGACCAAAGATCACACCTTGGCCGTGCCTCACCGATCATCTAAAACATGGTATTCCTCGATTCACACTGCGCCGTGCCTCATTAAAGAAGTCCGAAAGCACGGCTCGCCACGATTGACACAGGCGTGTGCCATGGCCGTGTCCCCGTCGCCGGAAAGAGCAATTTCACTCTGGATTTTGATGCTTGGAGGCAAAGAAACACACTCCAAAGTCTAATTAAACCCCAATTAGGAATTGCACTCAAATTAGGATACTTGGAGGCCAAGTAACACATCTCAAAGCCTATATAAACACCCTAGGGGCAACTTAATCGGGAGTTGGGACAGAAACCTCTCACGAGGAGCCCAAAGCTATCGTCTAGGGCACCGTGCTAGGCCAGAAGGAAGATTTGTGGGGATTCACTCGGGATAGCCAGTTGATCCATCTCAAGAAGCCAAAATTATACTCAAGACTGAGGATCTCTCCTTCAATTCCTTCGTGGAGTTTTAGGGATTTTGTAACAACCCAAACCCGGCCCAAACACTACGACCAAATCTGAGTTATTACGAGGTAAAACCTTGTGATCGCTTTTTCAAAAACATTTAATTTTCTATTGAAACCTCCTCGCGTTTGGTTGTCTTGTTAAGCTAACCTTAGATCCAATTTGGGATTTTAATTAAGCCCAATTATTTTATCGTTTCAAGTGTACTCCGATGGCACGATTAAACTTTTTCGTGTTTACCAAAAGAAAACATGTGATTTAATTTAATTTAATGATATAGTTTAAGTCGACATCCAACATAAAAAAAAAACCGCAACTATAGTTTATGGAGGCCTTATTACAACCCAAAATAAAAATTAAACAACTTTAAAGTTCTCAGTAAATTAAAATCCTTTGCATGGCGCCTCGAGTCCCACCGCTCCTCAACCGCCATCTACGAGTCACCCAAAAATATTAAAGGAGAAGGTGAGTCACCAAGACTCAGATGATGTAACCCTTCCCCTAAGTTAATACAACATTTCATACACCACATATAATGGGTCAATTAAGCAAAGTATCGAGTACCCAACCTAGCCAACCAAACACCTTTGTCTACCCCACGTGGTACCAAACCATGGTGACCGCATGATCACGATGTGTTACCAAAACACCGGTGGTGCCAAACCACCGGTGACATATAGTCACGATGTGCTACCAAAGCATCGTGTCCGTGAGACACAAATCGGGTGATGGGGCCAACCCATCGTGTGATACCAAATCACCCGCAGACGATCCCATATCTCAAGTGGGGCCAACCCACGGTGGTGTTAACCACGGGGACAAGTCGCTATGAGGTACCAAACCTCTGAGGTACCAAACCTCCGTGACGTATAGTCACAAAGTGTGCTACCAAAGCACCGTGCTGCTCACAAGACGTAATACTGCGCCCCTCCACTCAATCAACCCACATAGTCATCGGTCACATATAGATTTATCATATGTATTATCACTGAGATGCTTCCCAAAAGCATAAAATAGCAATCATATGCATGTGTACTTACCACGATACTCCTATATACCGTTATGGTATTCAAGCCATTGCTACATACATCAAGCTAGCAATCACATTACTTAGCATAATTAACAAGTTAAATGGTGTGTATGTACACACTGTCACCAACAAGGAGTCTAAATCCGAGAAGAGAAGTCGGCCACACTCAAGTCTTTGCCCCTATATTCGCCAACTCTCAAGGTTAGTGATATGGCCCATTCGCCAAACCAAACAATTTAAAGGGTCATACTTTGTACCCTAATCCTTACCCAATCGCTTGCAGTACTAGCCTTAGCGTCCGATTTGCGAACTGGGTTTACAACCTTGGTTAATTAATAACACTAATAACCACAATTTCTTCGGCTTTTAAACACCAATATAAGCCTTACCTATACTTACCAGAGATCGAATTCTAGAGATCGGCTTTGAGTTGACCGCTACGTTCTCGAGCACCTAGAGGAAATCGGTTACCACTTATTTAAAGGCCTTATAACCATTGCCAAATCGGCACTTCCCTTTATAGAAATCGACGGGATATAGAGAAGAGAAAACCATAAGTATTCGGCCAAACTCACCTTCACAATCGAGAGGAATCCAAAAGCCTCAATGCCAAAAAGAGGAAGTAGGGAAGAGGAGGTAGAGTTTCGGCCAAAGATCGTAAGAATGGGAGAGTGAATGTTAATAGGATTTTTGGCTTGAGAGAACTTGAAAGAGAATAGTAAAAGATGGGATGTAGGCTTTTGCAGAAATTTTATGAAGTAAGTCACCAAGGCATTCGGCTTTGTGTAAGGTTGAGCAAAACGAAAATAGGGTGCTAGGTATGTGCTTTATATAGATTCGCTCCCTTTCAAGCTTGCAGTCCAACCTTGGCAACAAGGAGTCCAACCCCAGCCAACTCCTCTTTACCAAGGAGCCCCACTTTCTACCATCACCTATTTTTGCTCCAAGCCACCCATTTAACTTAATTCAAATAATTTTGAATTAGCCACCTAATAATCCCTTTAAAATAAAAATATCCTTGATGCAATTATCATATCTCTTATATTATCAAAAAGGTTTAAGCAAATTAAAACTAATTAAAATGCTTAAATTATCCTTTGATAATTACACCTAAAAAGAGTTTGAAGGAGAAAACTCTCCTTGTGCCGCCCAAATAAAACAAAAACAAAAGGGGATTTCCGTGACTCGAACACAAGCTCTCCCTTGCTCCTTGGTGGCGTCACATGTAGCTCTTAAGTGGGCTTCTTTTTGCCACTTATCCAAGGCCTATTTTGTGTTAAAAATACCCACATTTATTCTTATAACACCACTTACCAAGGCTCCCTTCTTTTTAAAAGTTAAGAACTAAAATTTTCTACCAAAATGAGACAACTCAAGGCCTTAATTTAAACTCTCTTATTCCATAAGTAATATCCCAATGAGTTCATACATAAGAAAATAATGAAATTTCAAATAACCCGTTTTGGGATGTTACAGATTCTACCCCTCTTAAAATAAATTTCGCCCTCAAATTCCTTAACTAGAAAAGGTGGGGGTATTGTCGCCTCATTACATCCTCGGTTCCCACGTAGCTTTCTCTATACCATGGTTCCGCCACAAAGCACCTTCACCAAGGGCAATCGACTTCCTAACGTAGAACTTTCTCATCTCGGCCCAAGATCCGAATCGGCTCCTCTTCAAAAGATAAATCTGGATTCACTTTGATTTACGCTCACGGCACAACGCGCGAAGGATCTCGGCCGATACCGCCTCAAAGATTGACACGTGAAAGACGCCATGAATCGACTCGATTCCGCCGCAACTCTAGGCGATAAGCCATCTGGTCCTATTCGCTTCATTAACAAAGATATGGCCCAATAAACCTTGGGCTTAACTTCCCTTTCGTCCAAATCTCAACACCTTTTTCCAAGGCGACACTTTCTAGAAAGACCTTGTCTCCCCACAAAGATACTCCATTTCTTTGCGCTTGAGATCGGCATAAGACTTACGCCTTATCCGATGCTTCTTGAGGCGAGACCGAATCACCTTGACTTTGTCTTCCGTCTCGGTTACGCATTTCTGGACCCATAACTTGTCGTTCTCCCAACTCCGCCCAACATGTAGGAGTACACGGCACTTTCGTCCATATAGGGCCTCGTGATGGAGCCATTTGAATACCGCTGATAACTATTGTTATAAGCGAATTCCGTAATGGTAGGTACTCCTCCCAACTACTACTAAAATCCAAGACATGTACTTCTTAACATGTCTTCTAAAATCAGTATCACCCTTCCGATCGTCTCGAAGTCGGTGTTTGTGGATGGAAAGCCGTCTTCGAAATCTAACCGAGTGTACCCAAAGCTTGATGCAACGCTTTCCAAAACCTTGACGTGAATCGGGATCCCTATCCGAGATAATCGACATCGCACGCCATGCAACCTTACTATTTCACCCACATACAGCTTTGCTAGCTTCGGAGAGAGTAATCCATTCTCAGGCATGCATGAAGTGAGTCGACTTAGTTAGGCGATCCACAATTACCCAAATCGCATCCTTCTTAGTGGGCGTGAGGGTAGCCCACTAACAAAATCCATGGTGATCCTCTCCCATTTCCATTGAGGATCTTTATCGGTTGAAGTAGTCCCGATGGTGACCGATGTTCGCCTTAACCTGCACGACACGCGACACTTTCCTACCAACTCCGTTATCTCACGCTTCAACCCCGGCCACCAAAAAGCTTTCCGCAAATCTCCATACATTTTGCTTCCTCCAGGTGCATAAGCGTATGGGGTGCTATATGCATCTTGGAGAATTTTACTCATTTAAATCTGGATCCTTTGGCATACTGACTCGTCCCTGAAAACAAAGCGCTCCTTCACTAGTCGACTGTACCCTTCCAAACCACCGTCTTGAACTTGTACCCTCTTGAACTCAAGCCTTCATCCACTAAGCGCTTCCTTAATCTCTCAATCCATGTCGCTTAACAGAAGTTACGCCAAAAGACTCCCATCGTCATATAGACTTAACCGAGCGAACATCGCTCTTAAGTCCGCATCACCACCTTCCGCCAATGCGTCTACCACTACATTAGCCTTACCCGGGATGGTATTCAATTGAAATAAATGTAGTCCTTTAGTAGTTCAATCCATCGGACGCTGCCTCAGATTCGATCCTTCGAGTCGGAAGATACCTCAAGCTTTTGTGATCCAGGTGGTAGACCATCGACTTCTCTCCATACGTAATGTCTCCATATCTTCTTGAGCGAAGACGCACCGCCGCTAACTCTAAGTCGTGAGTTGGGTAGTTAACCTCATGCGATCTTAATTGACCGGGATGCATAGGCTACTACCTTCCCATCCCGCATCAACACACATCCCAAAGTCGTGTAGGGAGATGCATCACAATAAATCGTGAATAACTTTCCCCGCTTCAGTTGTACTCAAACCGAGCTTAGTCAAAATCTTCCTTAACTTATCAAAGCTTTCTTGTTGCTTTTCAGTCCATACAAATGGGACACCCTTCCTTAGCAACTTAGTCATCGGCGCTGCTTATTAGAGAGAATCCTTCCACGAATCTCCGATAGTATCCTCGCTAAACCTAGAAAACTTCAGATTTCAAACCCACCGTCTAGGTGGTTTCCACTCCAATATCGCTTTTCAATCTTGCGGGGTCTACTCTAATTCCTTCAAATTGACACTACATGACCTAAGAAAGCCACCTCCTTCACCCAAAATTCACACTTCATCGAATTTGGCATACAACCTAACTTCTCCTCAATACTTGCAGAACTATCTCTCAGATGCTTGTCATGCTCCTCTTCTCGTCCCTTGAATAAACCAATATGTCGTCTATGAATACCACCACTTTAATCGGTCCAAGTATCTCTGGAATACTCACATTCATCAAGTCCATGAATGCCGCGGCAAGATTAGTCAACCCAAATGGCATTACCAAGAACTCAAAATGCCCATACCGAGTTGAAATGCCGTTTGTGAACATCGCCTCCTTTACCTTAAGTTGATGATAACTCGACCTAAGGTCTATCTTCGAGAACACCGAGGCACCTTCAGCTTGATCGAACAAGTCGCCAATCCGAGGCAGCGGATACTTGTTCCCGATCGTCAACTTATTTAACCGACGGTGAGTCGATGCACATCCGCATAGAACCGTCCTTCTTCTTGACAAACAACACGGCGCTCCCCACGGAGATATACTTGGTCGTATAAACTCCCTATCCAAGAGCTCCACGAATTTGAGCCTTTAGCTCCACCAATTCCTTTGGTGCCATTCGGTATGGTGCTATGGACAAAAATGTGCTTCTCTGTAGCAAGTCTATACCGAATTCGACTTCCGATCCGAGGCAAACGGAAGTTCTTCCGGGAACACATCGCAAATTCCCCAACCGTTCGGACCTTTTCAACTTCCAACTCCTTAGCTTCCAAAGCATAGATTTGAACCAAATACGCTCACAACCCTTCTTGACCATCTTTTCACCTTTAAGGCGGTCACTACGTTGGATAGATAATTCCTCCTATCTCCTATCATAACCACTTCATCACCTTCCATTGCCTTAAGAACCATGCGCTTGGCGCGAAGTCAACCTTGCTTGGTACTTAACCAACCAATCCATGCCAAGGATCAAATCGAACTCTCCAAATGGTAGTTCCATTAGATGGCTACAAACACTACCCCTTGAAGTTCTAGGTGCGCCTCTATAGAGTTTATCTACGACTACGGAGTGACCTAAGGGCTAACTACAGTCATCTCCCTAGAAGCGGCTTTGAGTCTAGGTCCATAGTTCCTACCACATTACTAGCAATGTATGAAAGTGTGTCGAGCCCACATCAATCAATGCAACATAAGGAAAACCAAAAATTAAAACGCGTCTAGGTTATGACATCAGGGCGTCACCTTCTTCGCGACACCTTGCTTTCGCATAGACTAAGCCAGCCGCCTAGCCCTCGTGTTGCCCGAACCTCCGCCTTGAGTTCCACGACCTCGGTTGGGACCGTTGTTTCCTCTACCATTACCACGACCCTCCGTGGTCCTACATTTCTATCTTGTGCACGGTTCGCCCTCCTCGGTCGCTTCTTAGCTAGCTTTTTGGGGACAATCTCGACGCGATGCTCCAAAGACCCACACTCAAAGCATCCTTTATCACCGCCCAACAACCTCCCAATGGGTCTTTCCACCGGATTGCACTTCGAGTCGGCCTCGATTAGCGGTTGTGGGCCTTGTCGCTGATTGGGCCCACTTGCCTAGCCTTTTTCTCGAGTACTACCGCTTGATCCAAATTTGACCCAAAACTTCTCTTCTCGATTGTTCTTACTATAATTCACGCCTCCACGGCCTCCTTGATTCCTCGGCTACCTTAGCCTTCTCCACTAGGGATGAGAACTCACGAACTTTCTTGGTGGGGCAATCAAACAACCTTAAATCATCTCGGAGTCCATCCTCAAAAGCGGACACACAGCGCTCATGTTCGATGAGCCACTATGCCTCTCGCATACCTACTTAGCCTTAAAAATTCGCCTCATATTCCGACACGGACTTAGTTCCTTGAACTAATCCCTTAAAAAGCCTTTCTCACAAGCGTCGGTGTAGCTAGTGCCCACATACTTTTTCTCGATAGGCGGTTCAAATACTCCCAAGTCAAATCATCTGGTTTGTAGCTCCCATCTCGAACCGTAAGCCACCATCGTCACGCTTCATCCTTTAGAAGCGACACGCCTTTCGCCTTTCTCTTCTTGCCAAAGTCAAGGTCATCCATGATCCTCTCGGTTGACTCTAGCCGATATTCCGTCAGACTGGGTGCCACTCCGACACACCTCGGAATACCTCGCCTCGTTAGATCGGGAGTCGCTCGGGGACGATTTCAGAGCTCCAACATTTCCACCATTGACCACCATCTCCAAGACTGCAAAACACGCCTGGCGATACCATTCGCCACCAGTGCGCTCCGGCCTCATTTCTCTAAAAGTAGGAGGTGGTGGTGGCGTGGTACCTCATTTTCTCGAGCCTTGTCGACTGACGGGTTGCACACCGTCATCCTACCCCCTACCACGCCCACGGCGCCCACGTCCTCTAGAACTCATTCTATCTACTGCGCTTTAACTGATTAAGAAAAATTTTATGCGTTAGCATTTGTTTCACTTTATTACTCGCGAAGAAGTTTTATGGATGAGGTTTAATCGAAGAGATTCTTTCGAGCAACCAATGTTTCAGCTTTCCTATCCTAGTTCACACAAAGAAGTCCATGCATCCATTCCTTAATACTTTCCATACCTATTCACTCATCGGACATTTTCGCCCATTTCTAACCTTGGGTATTTTCATTTTTTTCCTCTGGGGTATTTTCGTACTTTTCGGGTACAAGATATTTTACTGATGATTTCCAAAGCTAATTATTGAATGTTTTATAAAATAGTTGAAATTTTTAGGCAAAATCATTGAATCAATATTTTAGGAGTCGGGGCATTTTGGTAATTTTACTCCTAAGGTATTTGGTAATTTTTCACAAGTCAAGTTTTCCGAGAAAACATGGTATACCTAGTGTTCTAGGGTTTAAGAGGGTTATTGGATACGCTTTTTAAAACATTAGTGGCTTATTATTCCCTTCTTTTTCAAAATATGGTGATTCCTTTTTTTTGGGTTTTAATCATTGTGTTTAGCCTATGACCGAGCCCTCCCGGTCGGGGTGAACTAAAGCTACGCACTGTGCGTAATTCAAGTGAAGAGGAGGTGGGTCACGCGGACCGCTTAAATACCAAGCTCTCACCAACCTTTCTAGACATGCGTGACAGAGGTTACCACACCACCGAGCCTTCCGAAAGTTAGGGTGAACCGGAAGCTACGCACCAGTAGGATACTGCGAAGAGGAGGTGAGTCACGAGGATCGCTTAAATACCAAGCTCTTCCGGATCCAATCCTAGACATGCGCATTGTGGGGTTACCACACCTACCTCATTGACTAAGTCATAGGTTGGTTTAGTTCTTTAAGTCTTATGCTTACGTTGTGTTTGAGTAATCTAACCCTAGGGTCCAAGTCCTATAAGTCTATCTCGTTCCATGCTTCCTACCCTTCTACAGTAATATATTTCACACAAAGGTTTAGATGTACTTACTCGGGCGGATCGGTCTGCCGGGAGACTCGGGCCATGTCGCTTAAAACCAGAAATCATACCATAAGGCCTACTAAAACATTTTGGGCCTTGGGCCCCAGTACCAGCTTTTGGCTGGGCTCGATACCAGTCAGTAACAACCCAAACCCGGCCCAAACACTACGACCAAATCTGAGTTATTACGAGGTAAAACCTTGTGATCGCTTTTAAAAAAACATTTAATTTTCTATTGAAACCTCCTCGCTTTTGGTTGTCTTGTTAAGCTAACCTTAGATCCAATTTGGGATTTTAATTAAGCCCAATTATTTTATCGATTTCAAGTGTACCGATGTAACGCGATTAAACTTTTTCGTGTTTACCAAAGAAAACATGTGATTTAATTTAATTTAATGATATAGTTTAAGTCGACATCCAAATATATAAAAAAAAAAACGCAACTATAGTTTATGGAGGCCTTATTACAACCCAAAATAAAAATTAAACAACTTTAAAGTTACGAAATTAAAATCCTTTGCATGGCAGCCTCGAGTCCCACTCGCTCCTCAACCGCCATCTACGAGTCACCTGAAAAATATTAAAGGAGAAGGTGAGTCACCAAGACTCGAAGATGTAACCCCTTCCCTGTTAATACAACATTTCATACACCACATATAACGATCCAATTAAGCAAAGTATCGAGTACCCAACCTAGCCAACCAAACACCTTTGTCTACCCCACGTGGTACCAAACCACCGGTGACCGCGATCCACGATGTGTTACCAAAACTTTGGTGGTGCCAAACCAGCGGTGACATATAGTCACGATGTGCTACCAAAGCACCGGTGTCCGTGAGACACAAATCGGGTGATGGGGCCAACCCATCGTGTGATACCAAATCACCGGCGATTCGATCCCATATCTCAAGTGGGGCCAACCCACGGTGGTGTTAACCACGAGGGACAAGTCGCTATGAGGTACCAAACCTCCGGAGGTACCAAACCTCGGTGACGTATAGTCACGAGCAGTGCTACAAAGCACCGGTGCTCGTCGACGAATACACCGCCCCCTCCACTCAATCAACCCACATAGTCATCGGGTCACATATAGATTTATCATATGTATTATCACAAACATGCTTCCCAAAAGCATAAAATAGCAATCATATGCAGTATTTTACTTGCAGATACTCCCATATACCGTTATGGTATTCAAGCCATTGCTACATACATCAAGCTAGCAATCACATTACTTAGCATAATTAAATAGTTAAATGGTGTGTATGTACACACTGTCACCAACAAGGAGTCTAAACCGAGAAGAGAAGTCGGCCACACTCAAGTCTTTGCCCTATATTCGGCCAACTCTCAAGGTTAGTGATATGGCCCATTCGGCCAAACCAAACAATTTAAAGGGGTCATACTTTTGTACCCGAATCCTTACCCAATCGCTTGAAGAAGTAAGTACTAGCCTTAGCGTCCGATTTGCGAATCGGTTTACAACCTTGGTTAATTAATAACACTAATAACCACAAATTTTTCGGCTTTTAAACACCAATATAAGCCTTACCTATACTTACCCGGCAGATCGAATTCTAGAGATCGGCATTTTGAGTTGATCGCTTCGTTCACGAGCACCTAGAGGAAATCGGGTTACCACTTATTTAAAGGCCTTATAACCATTAGAAATCGGCACTTCCCTTTATAGAAATAGACAGGATATAGAGAAGAGAAAACCATAAGTATTCGGCCAAACTCACCTTCACAATCGAGAGGAATCCAAAAGCCTCAATGCCAAAGAGGAAGTAGGGAAGAGGAGGTAGAGTTTCTGGCTAAAAGAGAAGAATGGGAGAGTGAATGTTAATAGGATTTTCGGCTTGAGAGAACTTGAAAGAGAATAGTAAAAGATGGGATGTAGGCTTAGAAATTTTATGAAGTAAGTCACCAAGGCATTCGGCTTTGTGTAAGGTTGAGCAAAACGAAAATAGGGTGCTAGGTATGTGCTTTATATAGGATTCGGCCCCCCCTTTCAAGCTTGCCATTCAACCTTGGCAACAAGGAGTCCAACCTCAGCCAACTCCTCTTTACCAAGGAGCCCCACTTTCGGCCATCACCTATTTTTGCTCCAAGCCACCCATTTAACTTAATTCAAATAATTTTGAATTAGCCACCTAATAATCCCTTTAAAATAAAAATATCCTTGATGCAATTATCATATCTCTTATATTATCAAAAAGGTTTAAGCAAATTAAAACTAATTAAAATGCTTAAATTATCCTTTGATAATTACACCTAAAAAAGAGTTTGAAGGGAGAAAAACTCTCCTTGTGCCACCCAAATAAAACAAAAACAAAAGGGGATTTCCGTGACTCGAACACAAGCTCTCCCTTGCTCCTTGGTGGCGTCACATGTAGCTCTTAAGTGGGCTTCTTTTTGCCACTTATCCAAGGCCTATTTTGTGTTAAAAATACCCACATTTATTCTTATAACACCACTTACCAAGGCTCCCTTCTTTTTAAAAGTTAAGAACTAAAATTTTCTACCAAAATGAGACAACTCAAGGCCTTAATTTAAACTCTCTTATTCCATAAGTAATATCGAGTTCATACATAAGAAAATAATGAAATTTCAAATAACCCTGCTTTTGGGATGTTACTGATTTCTTATATTTTGTTTTATCTTTTCTCTTGAGATGTTTTCCTTTATTGTTATGAACTAAACCATTTAGATAATTCGAAGAGATGAAACCCATGATGAATCTTGTTATTGTTTTCTGAATTATATGATAAATACTTAGTTTGTTCTTAATTATGTGAGCTTAATCCAAATTTAATGTGCTTAGGTGGAGGAGGAATAGACCCCGCCTAAGAGTAGATCCAACATAATTAGCGGAGTTGATCATACGCCTAGAGATAGGGTGATGAGATTTTTTTTTCTGGGATTAGGGTGAAACCTAATATGGGAATCCATAGATCGACATCGCTATTCTAGGGGTTATTATAAGAGAGCGAGAGTTCCACTAATTAACCTAGGTTTAGACGTTATTCACTTCGAGAGAGGGTTTTAATATATGTTAGGGAGTCTTACGGATCAAACTAAGTGAATAAATCGTATGGTTCAAAGTGTTAGATAACAAGTGAAGTCTAGGTGGATTCTTCCTAGGGTATCGTCCTAAATCAATTGAGTTTTTTTCCCAAGTTATTTTCCAAATTCATTCTTCTTTGTCTTAGAGTCTTTAGTTTAGTAGTTAATTAATTTAGATTAATAAACAACTTCACTTATTTTAGGCTAGATAATAAAAAGAAAGTTAGTATTAGTACTTTTAGTTCCTTTGGGTTCGATAATCCGGTCTTGCCTAAACTATACTACTTTTCGATAGGTGCACTTGCCTCAATCGTTGTCAGAGTTAGTTTCCAGTTCGATCATTCTTTTTATAAATTTTAAAGCTCGATTCACAGCGATCAAGTTTTTGGCTCCGTTGTTAGGATCTAAAATTAAGAAAGCTCTATTTTTATTACTTTAGCCATTATTATTATTATTATTATTTTTACTTTGCTAAATTTTCTTTTACTTGATTTTGGCAGATAGAGGAGATGGCATGAATAACTATTAGTGGCAAGTTATGAGGACAAAGCCAACAAAAGCAATTTGATATCTACAACCTCGACCCAATAAACTGGGCTATCAAACGATCGAGAGATGTTAAATAAAAAGTTTGATGATTTGTGTTCTTCAGCAGATACATCCGATTATGCGAAGACTGAAACAAGCAAAGGCGTGGCGAATCCACGAGTACCCACCCTACGGATATGGCATGGAGAAACGAACAAGTCCACTATATATGGGTAACTATTCTAGACCACAAAATAATTTCTATGATAACACTTATAATGCAGGTTGGAGGTACCATCCCAATTTCTCGTGGGATGATCAAAGTAGCCAAAGGCCGGAACTTCCTCCAAACTTTCAATAACCACCTCACCAACAGGAAGAGGAGTCGAACCTTGAAGAGATGTCTTGACAAAATTCATGGCATTTATAGATAACCGTCTCCAAAAAAAATGAGACAACACTTAATGACCAACAAGCATCGATCAAAGGGATCGAGAGCCAGGTTGGGAACTTCTTCGAGTCGATTGGGGAACTTACTAAGTCGGCTTATACAACTTGCTAAAGTCGATCTCAGAACTACCACAAGGAAGCTTGCCAAGCAACATCGAAACTAACCCGAGTGAGCAAAATCAAGCCATTTACGATAGTGAAGGGTTAGGCAACCAAACTCAAGGGAAGAACCTGTGGTAAGTGAAGGTAAGGTTGAAGTGTGCCATGATACACCAAACCGGCAATTCATTGAGTACCAACCTCGTGTGCCATATCGATGCAATAAAGAAAGACCATACAGAGGAAGAAGTCGGTGAACTCACACTCGTGTAGACAACGAAACAATCACTCTTCAAGCTCTTGACTCGGCTAGGACATCGAGTAATAAAGGTACGAACGTCAATTCTATTGATAACCATTTGGTTCTAACCTTCTTTACGGTGAAGCATCACGAAATCACCTAGTCGAGCTAGATCTTAGACCTCGTACCCATAAAGAAATAATTCATGAAGAACTAAGGCTTGGTCGATGAATTAGACAAGTGGAAAACACACTTTAAAGAGAAACTAGGAATACGAAGTGAAACCAAAGAAACCCCTGCATTTGCAGTGATAGGAACAACAAATCACTTCAAAATAGGGGATCGGGTATTGTTGAATAAGGAAGACCCTCGAATCGCCAATTCGGACCTCAAGACAAACAGAAGAAATCACTTTTGAGGTACTTAATGCCTTCCTATATGGGCGATCGAGGTAAGCAATCCCTAAATTCAGACTTTTGAGGTAAACACTACTCGACTTAAATTTTATATCAAAATCGAGTTGATCGCATGAGGAAGGATTTTCACCTCTCAAACCACCATGACCATACGAATGAAAGGTAAAGTCTAGCTTAAGACTATAAGCAGCGCTTCTCGGGAGGCAACTTAGCACTAACCTCATTTAATTTTCATATTTTATTTTAATTTTTACTTTCATATTTTTTTATTTTACTTTCAAAGATCTAACTACAAACTAACCGAATAAGTGAAACACGATTCCCATACCACACGACCTTACACGGTCAGTGGTCGTGGCCGATGTGGACACCACTGCAGGCACATGGCGTGGACCAGTATCACAATTTACTTTTATTTTATTTTATTTTTATTTTTATTTTTATTTTATTTTTATTTTTATTTTTATTTTTATTTTTATTTTTATTTTCATTTTTATTTATTTATTTTCATTTATTTTTCATTTTCATTTTTATTTTCTTTATTATTTTCTTCTTATTTTTCGTACCATTTAGATTTAGCTTAGGATACAATAAAAATCAAGCCTAAGGCTACTTGAGATTCAAATTCAAACGGTTCAAGCGCTTCCCCGCATTCACCTTCAATCCGATCCGGTTTATTTTCATTAACTTCATCCAAAATTCAAGAAGTTTCACTTCTCTCCTATCTTTTGATTTTCTCACTATATTGTCATTTTATCTATCTTTGTACATTGAGGGCAATGTACATCTTAAATGTGGGGGTTAACTATAGTATTATTTGAAAATCCACGAATTATGCCTTATCCTAAAGTAAGTTTCTCATATTATGATTAGAATGAAATTTCCTTGAATTATGATTCTTATTGATATGTTTTAGATTAAGTAATTGATAATTGTGCATTGATAATTAAATTTTAAGATACTAGAGAGAATCAAGCATGATAAGTCTATTTTTCAAAATTAAAATTTTCTAGGTTGTTGAACTAAATCTGAATATTATCTTGAAGTTTGAAATTCACAGGTTGATGTCAAAAGTACCCATAATTTTTGTGAGATTTTTAGCCTTATAGAGCATATATTCTTTTCCCGCTCACTTTATTGATTATGAGTGTGTCAACATTGATTTGTTATTCTAGAACTTGCATCGATTATACATGTCGAGACCACACTTTTGATTTGATATATAGAGATGATAAAGGCACCTAGGTTTTAACCCACTAACTCCATAAAAAGCCTACCTTCACAAATTAACCCCTAGTGAACCCCGTTTAATCCTAACAACCCATTTATTGACTTACCCGCTAATTTTAACTCAAAACCCTTTTTAATTGTTATCACCATTCTTTCTAACTACCTATATCGAGATTTGATCCGATTAGTTGCCTAATTATGAATTTTAGTAATTTATCCTTTATTATGTATTTATTATGTACTTAAAAAAAATGAAGTATATTCATTATTAGTTATGTGATTAAATGAGCTTATACATTTATTTAAATTCCAATTATCGAAGAAGAAGCTCGTATTATTAGTATTATTAGTTTTCAATTGATGTAATTATTATTATTAGTTCATTAGTTCTTAGTTAGGTAATTTGTCAATTCAATCTCGATTCTAACCCTCTAATTCAGCCTTATTCCACACCTTAACCTAGCCCCACAACCCTACAAAGACCTTTTGATTTGTGTTTCATCTCATATTTCAAATGGTGGAGATTTGATTTTCATGCAAGCTTTATGGGATTAACTCTTCATGTTTGACTTTTAGTGCCTAAATTTTGAACCTTAAACACTTTGAGTGATTTGAGTGAATCTTTAGTGAGGATGTCAATCCTTGACAATTTCTGAATCAGAGGTAATTATTTAGATGAAGGGAAACACCTATGTTTTGTGCTACAAAATATAAGGCTTATAGTGTTTGAAATTTTAGGACACTTTGAGTTGAATTATCCATGTATGAATTATCTCTCGAATTATGATGAAACACTATCAATGACTTTTATGAATTATAGGAAGTCCGCTTTTAATTCTAAGTTGAGAATTTTGCTTGAGGACAAGAAAAAGCTTAAGTGTTGGGGGTATTTGATAAACCGAAATAGTAACATATTTTAATCCCACATTTAGTACGCTTTTGGATGATTTATCCCTTAATTTATGTAAAGGTGCTCTTTGTAACATCCCTAAATTGGGCCTTGAGCTTTAGGAAAATTTGAGTATTATTTGTGTTGGCTCGGGTATGAATTTTGTGTGTTAGCATAGTCTTTATGAAGGCTTGATTTTATTTAGGAAGCTAGAATAAATTTTAGTATGGTTTATTATATGAAGTGGATTAAGTGAGCTTAGCACTTAAGTTAATTTAAGTGTTAATTAAAGCACATGAGGAGTTAGTGGCAAGGTGGTTATGATGCTTGGTTAGTTGCTTGAGGTTAGAGGTTCGAGTAGCATGATTAACATTTTGAAGACTTTATTTTTATCCTAGCATTGATGGACTGGTCAAACCTTATTTATGATAGGTTGGACTCTAAAATTTTGGTAAGTTGAATATTGGTTTAAGGAAAGCATGAAATTGGGGATAAGAATCTTAAGGTTATGGTATGATAAGGGGACAAAAGGCATGGAATATGGAGAATGTTTGGAAAGTATTCCAAGGCCTTTAGTGCATGTATATGGACTGGCAAGTGTGGCTAGGGATGACCAGAATGTTAGGAGATTTGGGGAGGATAGTTAGTCAACTTTTGGCATTTGTGCATGTTTTGGCTTTTGTTTTCTTTTTCCCCACAAACACTCCCTATAGCGAGATGTGTCTTGGGCATAAGGTGAGTTTTGTTTTAGTTTTGGCCTTCTTTCTTGTTTTGTGTCTTAACCAAAACCTATCCTTAAAGAAACTTTACCAACTTTTCTCTAGTGCATCAAAGTGAGCCATAGCCGAATGTCCATTGGAGTTGTTTTTCTTCCCTCTTAGGCTTTTGGCCAATGTAATAGGTACTTTGGGGGGATATTGGCCAATTTTTGTCATTTGAACATCTTTTGCATTTTTGTTTTCCTCTCTAAAAACTCTTTCTTTGGTCGAATGTCATTGTGCATTTTGTGCAAATGTAGCTTGAAACACCCCAAACCTCGCCCACGCAGCTTTGACCATATTTGGTATGTTCCTCAAGTAAACCGGTTCAAAATTCTTTTGTTACTTAGGAAAAACTTGTATGATTTTAAGAAAAATATTGTTTTGGGTTGGGCTTGTGTTGAAAGCAGGTTGCGTTTTATATTGAAATCCCTTTTATCTTAAATGACAAAATATTTAGGTTTAGTTTAAAAGAAATTTTAATTAAATTTTAATAGATAAAATTCATAATCATAATAAATAAAAATAAGTGTAAAGTAATTCAACTATGGCCTTATGGCCTTATTATATCAAATAATTCCCAAAATAATTCAAAGTACTAAAATAAATTCAAGAGTCCTCAAAAATATATAAACTTCATGTTGAGCATGGCCACCACAAGTTCTCGCAGTCTAGGTCCATCACCATTCATCACCTAAAAATGTTCCAACAGGGTGAGTCAAACAGACTCAATGTGTACACGACACTAAATCATAATAGAATCGGGCATATCACATATTACACATTCAAAACATAGAATACAGTGTTATGATGCATTCACAAACCCAAACCTAGTTGTTCATCCGCTACACACCCGCACTGCCAATACACCGTGGGGACTACTAAGTCAACCTCCATCCGCTACACACCATCGAAGGCGTGCGCCGCAATGACGTGCTCATCGCCTATATAAAATTTGTGGCATAGCCATCAGATAATTGTGTCATGAGACACCATATTCGGATAATGTAACCGAAGTTACCACATTCGGATAATGTGACCGAAGTCACCACATTGAGATAGTGAGACCGTAGTCATCACATTCACTTCCCCTTTTTCATATATCCCGAATGACCCATATTATTCATATCATGCATATCATACTTAAATTCACATTCTTATAAATTTTCACATGTTATAAATAATATATTTCATAATCCTAGTGGAAGTAGGAAACGACTGAGTACTTTGTACCATAACATGGTACCTTAGCCACTTTCATATTCTTAATATCACATATTTTAATTAAACACGACCATAAAACATATTAAGAATTAGTGTGGGGTACACACTGATTTGCTTAACAATTTCCTTGAAATCTCGAAATGCGATCTACCGCTTAGATCCTTAATCCCTACATTTGATTAATCACTTACTAATTTAATAAAAAGCCATTCGGCCATAAATCCAAATCCTAGTAGGATTAGTATACTTAAACTTACCTTGTGTCGATTGGATTAAAAATCAAATCTCGAAACTTTTTGAGTTCCTTCTTGAAATCGGCTAGCCACCAAAACTCCTAACTAGTTAGTTTCGGCTCTTAAAACATATGAGAAATAGATCTAGAATACCAAACATGGCCTTGGCCGAATGCTATAGACACTTACCTTGTGGATTCTAAATCCGAAACTCACCGAATAACTAGGGAACACGCTACTATGGTATACAGCCGGAAAAGAACTTCTCCTTCCTTGTAGTCGACACTTAGTAAATCCCGAAAGATCTCCTTGAAGAATTCGACAAGACCTATGCTTGAAGCCCTCAAAGATTCGGCTTTTGATGGATTGGAAAGAAAAGAGAAGGAAGAATAAAGATGGAGGATTAGGCCATGGCTTCTAATGGAGAGGAAAATATTCGGCTAGGTTCCAACAATTACTTAATCTCGACTTGACAAAAGAAAAGAAAGAAAAAGAAGAGAAGAGAGCACTAAGAATTCGGCGGAGAAAGGAGGAAGCACAAATTGATGAGTAGCCCTCCTTCCTTCCTTTTTATAGCTGAAATTATCATCTAAGGAGTCCTTACTTGGCCACCACTCCTCCATCGATAACTTTATCCTTTAATTATCACTTAAAATAAAAGATAATTCAAGCAACTATCCTTACTTAGCCGAAATTATTAAACTCAAAGTCCCTTACTTGGCCATCACTTCTCCCTTATTTTCCTCTTTATTTCTTTATTCAAATTAAAAGAATTTAATCCAACAATTATCTCTTGAAAATAATGATAAATAAATCCCTTTATTTATCCACTATTTATAAAATAATAAAAGCTCCTAATTTATAGCCATGTGTCAGTCCACCTCGGTCTTACTGGAAGCAAAAATAAAACCTCCTTTATTTGCTTCCCAAGTGACTCGAACTCAGGCCATTCCTCTTGCATATGGCGCCATTTCCATAGGCCCCTAAGTGGCATCTTCAAACCACTTTTCCAAGCCTGTTTGTGTGTCAAATTTCACAAACTTTTTCTTTTAAGGCCACCTTGCCTTAATTTCCCTTTAAACCTTAAAACTCGTCATTTCTAGGTCATTTCTAGGTTTCCAAAATTTTCGATCGGCTCAGTAAACTTGACATTTCCTTACATTTCCATGACATTTCCTTACAAGACTTTTCCTTACATTTCCAAGACATTTCCTTACATTTCCATGACATTTCCTTACAAGACATTTCCTTACATTTCCAAGGTTCTAAAAATGTTCACTTTCCTCTTTTAAACTTAACATTTCCATACATTTCCGGGTTTCCAAAAGTGTTCAAAATATATTCATAACTCATAAGATATGTCATTTTGCATAATTAAACCAAAAATGCATAGGCCCTTTTCGAGGATGTTACAGCTTCTACCCTCCTTAAAAATAATTTAGTCTCTCAAATTACTTATTAACGAATAATCGTGACATCTTAACTCACCGTGACTACGCTTATGTCGCGCACTTTTCGGATCTTGATAGAACCATCATACTTTCTAGGCACAGTCTCTAAGTTCACGTCCCCTAGAACTCATTTCTAACGTCGTGATCTCGATTAAGAAGTTTTATGAATTAGTCCTTGTTTCACTTGATTACCCGCTAAGAAGTTTTATGAGAAAGAATTTAGGAGTGGTTCTTTCGTATTCATACATGCATGCTGATCTTTCCATTCATTCGTACATCCATCAAACAATTATGAACATTCATTCATTCGGAGAAACGTTGTAGTTTTCATTGTTATTGTTTCTCCACTACCCTGTGGGGTATTTTCGTAATTTTGTCCTCACAGGTATTTTCAGTAATTTGTCAAAATAAGGTTCCTTGGTGGTTTTGTCAATAAGGGTATTTTGGTAATTTTGAAATCCCTGGGTATTTTGAAAAATTTTAAAATTGGGGTATTTCGGTAATTTTGGAACTCGGGGTATTTTGGTAATTAACGAGGAGTAAATTTGTAAAGTTTAATAAATCAGGATATTTCAAAATTTGCAAAACTTTAAGGGTTCTTTTTGAGAATTTTACTTTCCAAATCGGTGATGTTGCAAAAATTTTGAAAATCGAGTCATTTGGTAATTTTGTGAGTTAAGGGCAATTTCAGTAATTTGTTTCCAAATCAAGGTATTTTTGATAATTTGCAAATTAGGGTTTTTGAACATTTTATAAAGTAATGAAAATTTTGATAAGAACTATGGGTATTTTGGGAATTTCATAAACCAAAGGTATTTTTGTAATTTACCACTTAGGGTATTTTTGTAATTTTATAAATCAAAATTTTTTGAAAGAATTTTGTAAAAATAGTTCTCACAAATTAAAAAGGTAATTTTAAGAGTTTTAAAACTAGGGTTTATAAAAACACGGCTAGTTCCCTTCGGGTTTTAGTCATTGTGTTTAGCCTATGACCAGAGTCCTCTTGGTTAGGGGTGGCAGGAAGCTACGCACTGAGCCGGGATTCCAGTGAAGAGGAGGTGAGTCACTAGGGACTGCTTAAGTACAGTGCTCTTCCGGATCCAATCCTAGACATGCGCACAATGGTTACCACACCCTAACTCTGCGCTTTAGTCATAGGTTTGTTTAATGGAATTAAGTCTTATGTGTTTGTGTTTGAGTAAACTAGTCCTAGGGTTCAAGTTCCTATCATGATATTCTACGTTCCATTCCTTTTCTACCCTTCTAATATTCATTACACATAATCACACAAATGGTTAGGGGTACTTACCAGTGGGTGGTCGAGACTTAGGTGCCATGCCGAGGAAAACTCGCTTATTTCAAAAATATTTTCATAAAACTCATTTGGGCTCGATTTGAAAATGTTTTGGGCTTTAGACCACAGCCGAGAGTTTAAAAGCTGGGCTCGATACTAAAGTGAAACACCCCAAACCCACCCACGAGCTTTGACAGATTTGGTATGTTCCTCATAAACCGGTTCAAAATTCTTTTGTTACTTAGGAAAAACTTGTATGATTTTAAGAAAAATATTGTTTTGGGTTGGGCTTGTGTTGAAAAGTTCGTCTTTTATATTGAAATCCCTTTTATCTTAAATGAAAAATATTTAGGGTTTAGTTTAAAAGAAATTTTAATTAAATTTTAATAGATAAAATTCATAATCATAATAAATAAAAATAAGTGTAAAGTAATTCAACTATGGCCTTATGGCCTTATTATATCAAATAATTCCCAAAATAATTCAAAGTACTAAAATAAATTCAAGAGTCCTCAAAAATATATAAACTTCATGTTGAGCATGGCCACCACAAGTTCGCCGCCGTCCCGGCCTATCACTGCTCATCACCTAAAAATGTTCCCCAACAGGGGTGAGTCAAAGCAGACTCAATGTGTACACGACACTAAATCATAATAGAATCAGCATATCACATATTACACATTCAAAACATAGAATACAAAAGTTATGATGCATTCCCAAACCCAAACCTAGTTGTCCATCCGCTACACCCCCCGCACTGCCAAATGCCACACCGTGGGACTACTAAGTCAACCCTCCATCCGCTACACACCATCGAAGGCGATCGGCTGCAATCGACGTGCTCATCGCCCATATAAAATTTGTGGCATAGCCACACGATAATTGTGTCATGAGACACCACATTCAGATAATGTAACCGGTTACCACATTCGGATAATGTGACCAAAGTCACCACATTCGAGATAGTGAGACCGTAGTCATCACATTCACTTCCCCTTTTTCATATATCCCGAATGACCCATATTATTCATATCATGCATATCATACTTAAATTCACATTCTTATAAATTTTCACATGTTACAAATAACATATTTCATAATCCTAGTGGAAGTAGGAAACGTGCACGAGTACTTTGTACCATAACATGGTAATTTAGCCACTTTCATATTCTTAATATCACATATTTTAATTAAACACGACCATAAAACATATTAAGAATTAGTGTAGGGTACACACCTGATTTTTTAACAATTTCCTTGAAATCTCGAATCTCGATCTACCTAAACAGATCCTTAATCCCTACATTTGATTAATCACTTACTAATTTAATAAAAGCCATTCGCCATAAATCCAAATCCTAGTAGGATTAGTATACTTAAACTTACCTTGTGTCGATTGGATTAAAAATCAAATCCCGAAAACTTGCTGAGTTCTTTCTTGAAATCGGCTAGTACCAAAACTCCTAACTAGTTAGTTTTTGGCTCTTAAAACATATGAGAAATAGACCTAGAATACCAAACATGGCCTTGGCCGAATGCTATAGACACTTACCTTGTGGATTCTAAATCCCGAAACTCACCGAATAACTAGGGAACACGCGGCCTATGGTGTACCTTTCGGAAAAGAACTTCTCCTTCCTTGTAGTCGACACTTAGTAAATCTCAAAGATCTCCTTGAAGAATTCGATGCTGACACCTATGCTTGAAGCCCCTCAAAGATTCGGCTTTTGATGGATTGGAAAGAAAAGAGAAGGAAGAATAAAGATGGAGGATTAGGCTATGGCTTCTAATGGAGAGGAAAATATTCGGCTAGGTTCCAACAATTACTTAATCTCGACTTGACAAAAGAAAAGAAAGAAAAGAAGAGAAGAGAGCACTAAGAATTCGTGAGAGAAAGGAGGAAGTACAAATTGATGAGTAGCCCTCCTTCCTTCCTTTTATAGCCGAAATTATCATCTAAGGAGTCCCTTACTTGGCCACCACTCCTCTATCGATAACTTTATCCTTTAATTATCACTTAAAATAAAAGATAATTCAGCAACTATCCTTACTTAGCCGAAATTATTAAACTCAAAGTCCCTTACTTGGCCATCACTTCTCCCTTATTTTCCTCTTTATTTCTTTATTCAAATTAAAAGAATTTAATCCAACAATTATCTCTTGAAAATAATGATAAATAAATCCCTTATTTATCCACTATTTATAAAATAATAAAAGCTCCTAATTTATAGCCATGTGTCGTCCACCTGGGTCTTCCGAAGCAAAAATAAAACCTCCTTTATTTGCTTCCCAAGTGACTCGAACTCAGGCCCATTCCTCTTGCATATGGCGCCATTTCCATAGGCCCAAGTGGCATCTTCAGACCACTTTTCCAAGCTTTGTGTGTCAAATTTCACAAAACTTTTCTTTTAAGGCCACCTTGCCTTAATTTCCCTTTTAAACCTTAAAACTCGTCATTTCTAGGTCATTTCTAGGTTTCCAAAATTTTCGATCGCTCAGTAAACTTGACATTTCCTTACATTTCCATGACATTTCCTTACAAGACTTTTTCTTACATTTCCAAGACATTTCCTTACATTTCCATGACATTTCTTACAAGACATTTCCTTACATTTCCAAGGTTCTAAAATGTTCACTTTCCTCTTTTAAACTTAACATTTCCATACATTTTCAGGTTTCAAAAGTGTTCAAAATATATTCATAACTCATAAGATATGTCATTTCGCATAATTAAACCAAAAATACATAGGCCCTTTTCGGGATGTTACAGTTCTACCCTCCTTAAAAATAATTTAGTCCTCGAAATTACTTATTAACGAATAATCGTTACATCTTAACTCACCGCAGACTACGCTTATGTCGCGCACTGATCTTAATAGAACCATCATACTTTCTAGGCACGGTCTCTAAGTTCACGTCCGCTAGAACTCATTTCTAACGTCGTGATCTGATTAAGAAGTTTTATGAATTAGTCCTTGTTTCACTTGATTACCCATGAAGAAGTTTTATGAGAAAGAATTTAGGAGTGGTTCTTTCATATTCATACATGCATACAGATCTTTCCATTCATTCGTATATCCATCAAACAATTATGAACTTTCGTTCATTCAGAGAAACGTTGTAGTTTTCATTGTTATTGTTTCTCCACTACCGTGGGTATTTTCGTAATTTTGTCCTCAGGGTATTTTTCGTAATTTGTCAAAATAAGGTTCCTTGGTGATTTTTTCAATAAGGGTATTTTGGTAATTTTGAAATCCAGGGTATTTGAAAAATTTAAAATTGGGGTATTTAGGTGATTTTGGAACTCGGGGTATTTTGGTAATTAACGAGGGTAAATTTGTAAAGTTTAATAAATCAGGGATATTTCAAAATTTGCAAAACTTTAAGGGTTCTTTTTGAGAATTTTACTTTCCAAAACGGTGATGTTGCAAAAATTTTGAAAATCGTAGTCATTTTGGTAATTTTGTGAGTTAAGGGCAATTTCAGTAATTTGTTTCCAAATCAAGGTATTTTTGATAATTTGCAAATTAGGGTTTTGAACATTTTATAAAGTAATGAAAATTTTGATAAGAACTATGGGTATTTTGGGAATTTCATAAACCAAAGGTATTTTTTGTAATTTACCACTAAGTATTTTTGTAATTTTATAAATCAAAATTTTTTTGAAAGAATTTTGTAAAATAGTTCTCACAAATTAAAAAGGTAATTTTAAGAGTTTTAAAACTAGGGGTTTATAAAAACACGGCTAGTTCCCTTTCGGGTTTTAGTCATTGTGTTTAGCCTATGACCGAAGTCCTCTTGGTTAGGTGAACCAGAAGCCACGCACTGTAGGATTCCAGTGAAGAGGTGAGTGAGTAGGATTTGCTTAAGTACCTGGGCTCTTAGGATCAATCCTAGACATGCGCACAATGGTTACCACACCCTAACTGGCGTGCCTTAGTCATAGGTTTGTTTAATGGAATTAAGTCTTATGTGTTTGTGTTTGAGTAAACTAGTCCTAGGGTTCAAGTTCCTATCATGCTATTCTACGTTCCATTCCTTTTCTACCCTTCTAATATTCATTACACATAATCACACAAATGGTTAGGGGGTACTTACCGTGGATCATGGGTCGGAGACTTAGGTGCCATGCCGTAAAACCTCGCTTATTTCAAAAATATTTTCATAAAACTCATTTGGGCTCGATTTGAAAATGTTTTGGGCTTTAGACCAGGTGCCGAGAGTTTAAAGCGGGCTCGGGCTCGATATGCATTGTTAAACACCCCAAACCCGCCCACGAGCTTTGACTCAGATTTGGTATGTTCTCAAGTAAACCGGTTCAAAATTCTTTTGTTACTTAGGAAAAACTTGTATGATTTTAAGAAAAATATTGTTTTGGGTTGGGCTTGTGTTGAAAAGCAGTTCGTTTTATATTGAAATCCCTTTTATCTTAAATGACAAAACATTTAGGGTTTAGTTTAAAAGAAATTTTAATTAAATTTTAATAGATAAAATTCATAATCATAATAAATAAAAATAAGTGTAAAGTAATTCAACTATGGCCTTATGGCCTTATTATATCAAATAATTCCCAAAATAATTCAAAGTTCTAAAATAAATTCAAGAGTCCTCAAAAATATATAAACTTCATGTTGAGAATGGCCACCACAAGTTCTCGCAGTCAGGTCCATCACTGTTCATCACCTAAAAATGTTCCCCAACGGGGTGAGTCAAACAGGACTCAATGTGTACACGACACTAAATCATAATAGAATCGGGCATATCACATATTACACATTCAAAACATAGAATACAGGTTATGATGCATTCCCAAACCCAAACCTAGTTGTCCATCCGCTACACACCCCGCACCTGCTGGGTCACACCGTGGGGACTACTAAGTCAACCTCCATCCTTTACACACCATCGAAGGCGTCAGCTGCAGCAATCGAGCGTGCTCATCGCCCATATAAAATTTGTGGCATAGCCACCGGATAATTGTGTCATGAGACACCACATTGAGATAATGTAACCGGTTACCACATTCGAGATAATGTGACCAAGTCACCACATTGGATATAGTGATACCGTAGTCATCACATTCACTTCCCCTTTTTTCATATATCCCGAATGACCCATATTATTCATATCATGCATATCATACTTAAATTCACATTCTTATAAATTTTCACATGTTATAAATAACATATTTCATAATCCTAGTGGAAGTAGGAAGCGTGCACTGAGTACTTTGTACCATAACATGGTACCTTAGCCACTTTCATATTCTTAATATCACATATTTTAATTAAACACACCATAAAACATATTAAGAATTAGTGTGGGGTACACACTGATTTGCTTAACAATTTCCTTGAAATCCTCGAAATCGATCTACCGCTTAGATCCTTAATCCCTACATTTGATTAATCACTTACTAATTTAATAAAAAGCCATTCGCCATAAATCCAAATCCTAGTAGGATTAGTATACTTAAACTTACCTTGTGTCGATTGGATTAAAAATCAAATCCTGAAAACTTCTTTGAGTTCCTTCTTGAAAATATTAGCCACCAAAACTCCTAACTAGTTAGTTTTGGCTCTTAAAACATATGAGAAATAGACCTAGAATACCAAACATGGCCTTGGCGAATGCTATAGACACTTACCTTGTGGATTCTAAATCCGAAACTCATAGAATAACTAGGGAACACGCTGCCTATGGTGTACCTTCGGGAAAAGAACTTCTCCTTCCTTGTAGTCGACACTTAGTAAATCCCGAAAGATCTCCTTTGAAGAATTCGACAAAGACCTATGCTTGAAGCCCTCAAAGATTCGGCTTTTGATGGATTGGAAAGAAAAGAGAAGGAAGAATAAAGATGGAGGATTCAGCTATGGCTTCTAATGGAGAGGAAAATATTCGGCTAGGTTCCAACAATTACTTAATCTCGACTTGACAAAAGAAAAGAAAGAAAAGAAGAGAAGAGAGCACTAAGAATTCTACAGAGAAAGGAGGAAGCACAAATTGATGAGTAGCCCTCCTTCCTTCCTTTTATAGCCAGAAATTATCATCTAAGGAGTCCCTTACTTGGCCACCACTCTCTATCGATAACTTTATCCTTTAATTATCACTTAAAATAAAAGATAATTCAAGCAACTATCCTTACTTAGCCGAAATTATTAAACTCAAAGTCCCTTACTTGGCCATCACTTCTCCCTTATTTTCCTCTTTATTTCTTTATTCAAATTAAAAGAATTTAATCCAACAATTATCTCTTGAAAATAATGATAAATAAATCCCTTATTTATCCACTATTTATAAAATAATAAAAGCTCCTAATTTATAGCCATGTGCCGCCCACTCTCGTCTTCCGGAAGCAAAAATAAAACCTCCTTTATTTGCTTCCCAAGTGACTCGAACTCAGGCCCATTCCTCTTGCATATGGCGCCATTTCCATAGGCCCTAAGTGGCATCTTGCACCACTTTTCCAAGCCTGTTTGTGTGTCAAATTTCACAAACTTTTTCTTTTAAGGCCACCTTGCCTTAATTTCCCCTTTAAACCTTAAAACTCGTCATTTCTAGGTCATTTCTAGGTTTCCAAAAATTTTCGATCGGCTCAGTAAACTTGACATTTCCTTACATTTCCATGACATTTCCTTACAAGACTTTTCCTTACATTTCAAGACATTTCCTTACATTTCCATGACATTTCCTTACAAGACATTTCCTTACATTTCCAAGGTTCTAAAATGTTCACTTTCCTCTTTTAAACTTAACATTTCCATACATTTCCAGGTTTCCAAAAGTGTTCAAAATATATTCATAACTCATAAGATATGTCATTTCGCATAATTAAACCAAAAATGCATAGGCCCTTTCGAGGATGTTACATAGCTTTTGTTTTAGCTCTTATTTTGTTGAACCAAAAATGCTATTTCCTTTCTTTCATCTTTGCTTTTGAAACCAAAACTTCATTTTGGTATTTTTGCACTTTTCTTTTAGGCAAAATAGGTGTTGTTACGAATCTCATCTCTCCCACATCTCTCTTTTCTTTTCTTTTGACATTTGTTCATAATCACATTTTCTTTTACACTCTTGGCCGAATATTTCTCCATCTCAAATACCATTTCTTTTCATTTGTTCAAAGATAAAACATCTACTTCCATTCTATTTTTCTTTTCTTCACCATAGCCGAATCTTCTACTTCCTTTTAGTATTATTTTTGGTAGAATATTCAAGGGTAGACTCTTCTTGGTTTTTTCTATCGATTTTGGATAAAAAGGGGTAAGTGTTCATGGACGTTTTTCTTTCTTTTTCTTTCTCGTTTTCTATGATGTTTTCTTGTGGACAAAGGCCGAACCTTTGGGCATTGTTTGCAAGGTTCTAACCATTTTTTAGGATTCGATTATTCTCTTAGGCTCATTGGGATTTTCTACAATCGATTTAAGCCATTCCTTTAGCAAATCAAGTTACTAAGTCAAGTGGTAAGGATTCTATACTCTTAAAGTTGGTTGAGGAAGCCTAAGGTTATTTGGATTAAGATATGTTGTTGGCTGAATGGTTTTCATTAAAATATTGTGATATGGTCGATTGTAGGACAAAGTGATCTAGTGCGGTAGATCGGATCATCGGATTTTAGTATTGCTTTTGGTGAAAGGTGTGTATCTTACACACTTTATAACTTGGTTTATATATGTATATATATGAGTGATAAATGACTATTCATGTTGTTAAAGCCGAAACAATGAGATATTGATATGATACCTTGATGGGTATGAGCAAGGATACGGGTAAGTCCGTTTTGATATGATATTACTATATGTTGTATTGGTTATATGTTCATATCAAAATATATTGACATGATTTGTTTATCTATTGCATTGGTATGGGCAATATGAGAGGAGGGGGAAGATTGATATTTGTGTCTTGGACACGAGAGGTTTGGTACCTCCAAAGTGATTTGGTATCACATTCGTGTCTCTGGACACCGTGAGGTTTGGTACCTCATAGCGACTCGCCCTCGTGGGTTAATACCACCGTGGGTTGGCCCCACTTTTGAGATATGGGATCGTTCCCGCCGGTGATTTGGTATCACACGTGGGTTGGCCCCACAACTGATGATTCGTGTCTTGGACACCGTGGTTTGGCACCACGGTGATTTGGTATCACATTCGTGTCTTCGGACACCGGAGGTTTGGCACCTCATAGCGACTCGCCCTCGTGGTTAATACCACCGTGGGTTGGCCCCACTTTTGAGATATGGGATCGTCTGCCGGTGATTTGGTATCACACATGGGTTGGCCCTACGGATGGATTATTTGTGACTTTGGTCACCAGTGATTTGGTATCACATTTATATCGTGACTTCCGGTCACCCGGTTGGTTTGGCACCACCGTGGTTTGGTACCACACGGGGTAGAAAAAGAGTTATGGATCGCTAGGTTGGGTGCATTATACATATATGTTGCTTTGTTATAATTTGTGTAAGTATGTGGTATTTACCCGAGAGGGAATATGCACCGAGTCTTGGTGACTCACCTTCTCCCTTATATTTTCAGGTGATTCGTGAGATCGCGGATATGGAGTCGGATGGACTCGAGGAGGCCATGCAATAAAGTTTGGTTTTACATGAACTTCCATTTGGGTACTTTATTTTAATTTGGTTTTCATATTTTATGGATTTGTAATAAGGCTCATTTAATTATGTTTTGGATTATTTTTATGTTTTGAATATATTTAAAATATGGCTTATAAATTACTTGGTTAATCTAATAATTGAGCTCAAAGTTTTCTAAACTAAAAACTCATGAATGGTTTTAAAAATCTTACCATCGGGTAATATGAATAGTTCGATAGAAAAATTACAAGTTAAGTGTTTTCAACAAATTAAGTGATTTCAAAATTCGAGTTTCTATACTCAATTGCAAACGGATTTTCAAAGTGATATTTCAAATTTTCTTAAAAAGATATAAATGTTTTCTATCCTATGATTTATCAACTAAGTTTTAAAGTTTTATGTAATTCAAAGTAAATCTCGTTTTAACTTATTTTCGACAAATAAAGAATTTCAAAGAGTTTTTCACAAAATTTAATTGTTAATTCGATTCTTTCAAAAATATTTTCCTTAGTGACATACCAGATTCGATCGTGGCGTATGGACCGGGTTTGGGGTGTTACAAATTGGTATCAGAGCCAAGTTTAAAAGCTCGGCTTTGGGCCCGAGGCCCAAAATGTTTTAAAGAATGGATTTTAAAATGTTTTTTTGAAAATTATATGGTTGGAAAGGCATGGCCTCGAGTCTCCGACATCAATCCGCCCTGGTAAGCACATCAAATTGTTGATTTTGATGATATGATATGATGATGTTGGCATGATGTAGAGTAGTAGTAGAACTACTTTAGAGACCAAAACTATAGGTTGAATGTACTCGCTGAAACAACTTCTTATTAAAATTATTCATAAAACTGTTTTAAAGAAAGTGGAATAGTGACTATTGCATAAAACTTTTAACTGATAAGTTGAGATGTTAGACATGAGCACTCGAGATCGTGGACGTTGTGGATGTGGTAAAAGCCAGGAAGTGTTAGGGCTAGATTTCGCAGATCGAGGCATAATTCCAAGTAATGAGGCGTTAGCATCGCTAGTGGCCGTAGAGAGCAGTATCATGATCGGGTTCGGATTGATGAGTCGACTCGAGATAGTTAAAGAATCGGTGAAAGCACTTGGAGTTGGGTCGTGGATCTGTAAGAAGAACAGAGATCACGGTTCTCTAGGGTCACAATCTCGCTCAGAAACATGTCAAGGCATGGTCGAACTTTTTGGCTTGCGATTATTGTGGAAGGTGTCATCCGGGAGAATGTTGGAGGAAGATAGGAGTATGCTTGAGATGCAGGTCTAAGGAGCTTAAGGCTCAGGATTGTTTCCTCACTCTCAAGTCAGGTATGTTTTGGTTGGAAGTGATGGTTGATTGTAGGAAAATTTTTGGTATAAGTGTAAGTGTTAGATAATGGTTTGCTATGGTGGATTAGTATGTTGGTTGTGAAAAAAAAAAGATTTAAGATTTTGTTAAAAGTACATTGTGGTTTTATTAAGATCAGAGTGTGCAGCAAGAACGTCGTGTGGCGAGATAGGATGTACGACTGTTAGTTAGTTGGAAATTTTGAGGACGAAATTTCTTTAAGGAGGGTAGATTTGTAACATCCCGAAATTGGGCCTAGTAGGATTGGGCCTTGAGCTTTAGGAAAATTTGAGTATTATTTGTGTTGGCTTCTGCATGAATTTTGTGTGTTAGCATAGTCTTATGAAGGCTTGATTTTATTTAGGAAGCTAGAATAAATTTTAGTATGGTTTATTTAATGAAGTGATTATGAGAGCTTAGCACTTAAGTTAATTTAAGTGTTAATTAAAGCACATGAGGAGTTAGTGGCAAGGTGGTTATGATGCTTGGTTAGTTGCTTGAGGTTAGAGGTTCGAGTAGCATGATTAACATTTTGAAGACTTTATTTTTATCCTAGCATTGATGGACGGTCAAACCTTATTTATGATAGGTTGGACTCTAAAATTTTGGTAAGTTGAATATTGGTTTAAGGAAAGCATGAAATTGGGGATAAGAATCTTAAGGTTATGGTATGATAAGGGACAAAAAGGCATGGAATATGGAGAATGTTTGGAAAGTATTCCAAGGCCTTTAGTGCATGTATGTGGACTAGCAAGTGTGGCTAGGGATGACCGAATGTTAGGAGATTTGGGGCGGGGATAGTTAGTCAACTTTTGGCATTTGTGCATGTTTTGGCTTTTGTTTTCTTTTTCTCCCACAAACACTCCCTATAGCCAAATGTGTCTTGGGCATAAGGTGAGTTTTTGTTTTAGTTTTGGCCTTCTTTCTTGTTTTGTGTCTTAACCAAAACCTATTCTTAAAGAAACTTTACCAACTTTTTGTAACACCCCAAACCAAGTCTATGCGTTAAGGCGAGATTTGGTTTGTCACACCAACTAACATCCACAATTCTCTAATGATTTAAGTAAAGCAGAATGCAAAACCTTTAGAAATAAGGTTTAATAAAACTAAGTACAATGATTAAAAATTTATGAATTAAGAAAAATACTTGTTTGAAATCTTATATATATATTAGTCAAAACCTTAACGTAGTTTTAAAAGAATTTGAAAGAAATTGAAAAGTAATTTAGGTGTCCAAAATTGTTATAAAACACAATATTTTTTTTAAGAAAACTTTATAGATTTAACATAAGCCCATATTAAGAGTCTTAAAATAAAAATAAAATTAAATCCATCCACACATAAAAATCCATAAAAACATAATTAGAGGCCTTATTACATCATACCCAAAATAGTAATTAAAATAAGTAACTTAAAAAAAGTTCATAGTTTATAAAACCCAAGCTCGTAGTATGGCCTCCACCAAGTCATCTGGCCCAAGTCCACATCAATTTCCATTACCGAGATGGATAATAAACGGGGTGAGTTACAAAGAACTCAAATGTGTAACTCACTTACCACCATTATTGGGCCAGACCATCAAGGCATTAATTTGGGCTTGAGCCCAATTACAAATTTTAACAATATAAATGAAATAAAATATATAAAATGCATGTAAAATGAATTTCCCAACCAAGCCTAATTTCCATCCGCTACACACCCCGCACTCAACAAGCACACCTGGGGATCAAGTCAACCCACCCCGCCAAACACACCAATCGTAGGCATTTAGCCTTTTAAATAATATGTAGTGCACTCATCAACTAGATTGTGACATAGTCACCAACTAGAGGCATTAAGCCAAATTTGTGTGAGCCACCGAACTAGATTCATGGCCACAGCCTTACTTCTCTTCATCATGTATCCCATCCCATGCAATTATGTATGAATAATAAACTTTAATCATAAATAATTTATCAAGTAACCCATAATACAAATGAGTTTTTAATTAAACTTTTCATTTGGGCCTATTAAACAAAATAGTATTTAGCCCAGTAAAGCAATCTAGCGAACTTTGGCCCATATTTCGAACTAGAAGGTTTTGGCCCATTTTATCGATCTAGCGCTTTTTAGGCCCAATTTGTTGATCTAGTAGTTTTTAGACCCAATTTGTTTAACTAGCGCTTTTTCGCCAAATTTATCGATCTAGTAGTTTTTCACCCAATTTAACAATCTAGCGCTCTTTCGCCCAATTTAACAATCTAGCAATATTTTTGGCTCAATTTATCGATCTAGCAATATTTCGGCTCAATTTATCGATCTAGCAATATTTCAGCTCAATTTATCGATCTAGTAATTTTTCGACTTTAACCGTTCTCATGCATTTACACAAAAGTGTTAATTATCACATAATTTTCGATTTTGCCATTTTTACGATTTATCATAATACTTGCATCGTTTAGTATCTAACCTGAAAGATAAGTGTGTGTAGTTACACACCGTTATAGTGAGAACTAGACTTTCCGCCATCACAACACCTATCACGTATCACGATAAATTAGAATCACTATATTTTATTAACGTAAATCAATCTTAGAAATTAACGATCTAACTTTTTACCTCGGATTTTCGAACTACTTCTACTTATGGTTTCTCCCGATTAATGGTTCTGTTAACCAATCAAATCCATTTAACAAATAATGGTTCTGGGAGTACGAACTACTTCAAACAATTGATTCTCCTCTGATGAACGCCCACAACCGGTGGGAAATCCGGATTGTCAAAAGCAGTCTTTGTTTATACTTAGGGGAATAACGGAACCACCTCTTCCGAACACTATTCACCGCCTTTTCTTCCCTATTTTGATTGTCTTCAAAGACAAAAAGATCGTTAATCCAATCTAATATTACATCGTAAATATGACTAAGGGTTTAAGGGTGAAATTCGCTACCACAAAGATCCTTGTTCCAAAATAAGAGAATCGAGCAAATCGTTCTATGATACTCACGAACACTTCGGGCCCGGTCTTCCACTATCGCACTAAAGTATAACAAATAAAAACGTTAATAGAATGAACGTTTATTTCGATCTAAGAAAGCCTTTATACCACTATCAAGATTCGCCATGACAACTATTAACTAACATGAACTAAAAAGAATTCTTACCTATTGTCCACGGTTGAAAAGAGACGATTGAGAAAGATGTTTATGAATAGAGAAAGATTGGCTATGATTAACCAAAGAAAAGAGAAAATGATTCGGCTATGGCTCACTAACATTCGCCATGAGAAAATTAATGGAGAAGGTATGAGTGAAAAGAAATAAAATATAAGAGAAGAGATGATGATGATGTTTCTGGTTTCAAAGAGGAGAAAAGAGAAAGAAAAGATGTGCTTAGGAGCAAAGTACATTCGGCAATGGAGAAAGAAAACGAAAAGAAAGGAATGGCCTTTTGGTACTAGCAATTTCCGGCACTATGAAGAGGCACAAAAAGAATACTAAAGTGATGAGCAAAAATGACCAAATGGTCAAAATAATTAGGCTTACCAAAAGATCAAATTCGCCAAAGGAAAAGAGGTTGAAAAGAGAATTGCAAACCTTTGCACAAAATGCTAGGAATGACCAAAACAAACTCCTAATCCTAGCCAACTACTAGCATATTCGCCAACCCCTAGACCACATTGCCGCCCAAATTCATGGTCAAATGGCCATGAATTAGTTTCCAAAACCTTTTCCTTGATACATGCCTTATGTCCCCTTATCTTTCCAAATTTTCTTGATTCCATACTATAAGTTAGCTATTTCCTTATTCCTTTAGTCTACTTACCAAAAATGAAAAGTCCAACCTTACCATATCTATTGCTTGGCCGACACTTGCTATACAAGTGCAAAAATAAAAGTTGTCTAAATGTTATACAAAGGATTCAACCACTCCCTCATGCAATATCTCATGCGCCAACACCACCTTGCCATTTACTCATCTTATGCTACTTTTTAACACTTAATTTAACTTAAGTGTCAATGCCACTTGCTCCACTTCAATAAATTCTCAAACTAAAAATTATTCCATACCCGAATAATTCTATACTCTTCTTCGGACTATAATAGGTACGAAAAAGAAATAAGAAAATTTTCCTTCATAATCTAAACACCAAAACATGCAATAAATCGATACTTGAATTTTAGGGTGTTACAACTCTACTCCTCCTTAAAGAAAATTTGTCCTCGAAATTTACTCGGTTGAAAGAGGTGAGGGTATTGTTGCCGAATTGCATCCTCAGCTCCCATGTAGCTTCCTCCGCTCCGTGATTACGCCATAAAACTTTGACCAACGGCACGGTTTTCTTTCTTAGCACCTTAACATCTCTGGGTCTAAGATTTCTACCGGTTCTTCCTCAAAAGACAAGTCCGACTTCAACTCCACTTCTTCTACCAAGCACTATGTGCGAAGGATCCGATCTATAGCGCCTCGCATGGAAACATGAAAACATTATGAATTTGGCTCAACTCCGAGGTAATTCGATCCGATAGGCCACCGGACCAACACGCTTCACCATAACGATATGGTCCAATGTATCTAGGACTCAATTTGCCCTTCTTCCCAAACACGAAAATCTTCTTCCAAGGTGAGACCTTCAAGAAAACTTGATCCCCACAAAGATACTCGATACTTCTACGCTCAGATCTGCATACGACTTTTGTCTATCCAAGCTTCCTTTAACCGTGCTCGAATAGCTTTTACTTTTTCTTCCGTTTCAGAGATCACTCAGACCTAACATCTGCCGTTCGCCCAATTCGGTCCAACAACTAGAGAACGACACCTACGACCATATAATGCCTCGTAGGGTGCCATCCGAATGCTAGACTGATAGCTATTGTTGTAAGCAAATTACACTTAACGGTAGAAAATCCTCCCAACTACCTTTGAAGTCGATTACACATCCCCTTAACATGTCTTCCGAACCGAATTACTCTTTCCGATTGACCATCCGTCTCGAGGATGAAAAGTCGTCTTTGAAGTTTAGCTTTGTTCCCAAAGCTTCATGCAAAGCTTTCCAAAATCGTGGACGTAAACCTAGGATCCCTATCTCGATATAATAGACACAAAAAGTACCCCATGCAACCTCACGATTTCGGATACACGCATGAAATTTAGCCAACTTCAGAACGAGTAATCCGCATAAACCGGTAGAAAAAGCGATCTTCGTCAAACGATCAACAATTACCCAAACGGAATTTTTCTTAGTAGGTGTTAAAGGTAACCCACTAACAAAATCCATTGTTATCCGCCTCCCATTTCCAAAGAGGAATCTTTACCGTTGTAATAATCTCGACGGCAATTGATGCTCCGCCTTCACTTGTCGACAAGTTAAACATTTTCCCATAAATTCGTAAATCTCACGCTTCAACCCCGCCACCAATATTATTCACGAAGATCCCGACATCTTATTTCCTCCGGTGCATAGCATAAGGGCTACTTATGCGCCTCCCGTAGAATCATTTGTCTCGATCTCGAGTCCTTAGGCATACAAACTCTCCCACTAAAACATAACACACCTTCCGCTTATGCTAAAATCTCTATTCCACCATTTTCAACTTGTTGAATTAAAAGTCCCAACTTCTTATCTCGATATCTGCTTTTCCTTGATTTGCTCTAACCACGGAGGCTTCACTGAAGTTCCGCTATCGACTACCATCCTCGCACAAACTCAAATGGGCAAACATTGTTCTCAAATCGATACCACTCACGACTTAACGCTGCCTCGCTACCACATTAGCTTTTCTAGGATGATACTCGATTGAGAAATCATAGTCCTTTAATGCTCCACCCATCTTCGTTGTCTCAAGTTTAATTCTTCCGAGTAAGAAGATACTTAAGACTCTTGTGATCCGTGATAGATGATAGACTTTTCACCGTAGAGGTAATGCCTCCAAATCTTTAGAGCAAACACTCTGCCGCAGCTAACTCCAAGTCATGAGTAGGGTAGTTTACTTCGCATGTCTCAAATCGACGAGAAGCATAAGCCACCACTTTCCCACTTTGCATCAATACACATCCTAAGCCGTGTGTGACGATCGCAAAGAAACTATAAACTCCTTTCCACTCTCAAAGTTGAATCGATCTGGCGCTTCTGCTAAAATCTTCTTCAATTTCTCGAAACTTTCTTGCTGTTTATCGGTCCATATATATGGTACTCCCTTTCGCAAAAAGCTTAGTTAGGGTGCAAAGAATCAACGAAAACCCCTCAACAAAGCGTCTATAGTAACCACCAAACCTAAGAAACTCCGAATCTCACTCATCGACTTTGGTGTTTTCCAATCCAATACAACCTCAATCTTCCGAGGATCCACCCTTATTCCTTCTGGTGATACCACATGACCCAAAAAAATCACTTCCCTTAACGTAATTCACATTTACATCGAATTTGGCATAAAGTTGATTATCTCAAGTAATCGCAATACAATTCGCAAATGTGAGTCATGCTCCTCTTCATTCCTTGAATATACCGTAATGTCATCTATGAATACCACCACAAACCGGTCTAAATATGGTTGAAAGACCGGTTCATCATATCCATAAATGCACTGGTGCATTGGTCAACCCAAACGACATCACCAAAAACTCATAATGTCCATAACGAGTTCGGTGCCGCCTTGTGAATATCCGCTTCTTTCACCTTGTTGGTGATAACCCGATCTCAAATCAATTTTGGAGAAAACTAAGCTCCCTTCAATTGATCAAACAGTCATCAATTCTCGTGAAGGTACCTATTCTTGATCGTCAATTTATTTAATTGCTCGTAGTCAATACACATACGCATTGACCCATCTTTCTTCTTAACAAATAAACCAAGGCCGCTCCCCACGAGACACACTCGGTCGAATAAAACCCCGATCCAACAATTCTTGAATTTGAGCTTTAAGCTCCGCCTAACTCCTTCGATTGCCATTCTATAAGGAGCAATGGACACCGGAGCTGCTCCTGCAAGAGCTCAATACCAAATTCCACTTCCCGATCCGAGGTATGCAAGAAGTTCTTCAGAAATACATCCGAAATTCCTTCACTGCTCTCACATCTTCCACGACAACTCTTTGGCATCTAAAGCACTAATAAAGCTAGAAATGCTCCATACCCCTTCCGCATCAACTTTTTCTCGCTTTAACGCAGATACCACATTTGCCAAGTAATTCTTCTGCTCACCTATCATAACTATTTCTTTATCCTCCACCGAGTCTTATTGACATCCGCTTCAAAGCACAATCCAATTTCGCCTTGCTTAACTAACCAATCCATGCCCAAAATGATATCGAACTCACGAAAGGCAATTCCATCAAATTCGCCAAAAATATTTCTCCTTGAATTTCTAAGGGCACATCTCTAAACAGTTTATTTACTATCACCGATCGTCCTAAAGGACTAATTACCTTCATCTCACTATCGGAAATTTCAGAGTCTAAATTCAAGTTTCCAGATATGGTGCTAGCAATGTAACACCCCAAACTCGGACAAGACACACGCACGAATACGGCATGTTACGGAAAAAACGTCTTTGAGTGACTGATTTTTGAAAACTTATCCGAGTATATAGAAGAAATGAATTGATTTCATTTAGCACTTCCAATAGTTTCTTAGTGCCATTTTGACACATTTTAGACTTAGTAGAAAATCAAGTTTGATTCGAAATCATTTGAGTTTATTGTATAGCAAAACATAGCGAGATACCCGATGGTATAGTTTGAAACACATTGCGATCTAATTTTGAAAACGTTGTCTTTCCAAGTTTTAGTAAATTTCATGCCAAGTTATTTGTTAAGCGTGTTGAGAATCTAATTAAAACATAACCATCAAAAACGTAGTTTAAAGGCCTTTTACAAATCCAAATTAAAACCCAAATAATAAAGAATTAAACTAAAGTACCCAAATGATAGAGTTGGAGTAAAACTTTATTAAGCATGGCATGAGCGCTCGAGTCCATCCCGCTCCATGTCCGCGCCTCACGGTCACCTGAAATGTCAAAGGAGAGGGTGAGTCGAATGACTCAAAGGCATAAATCCCGCCCCGATGAAACAACATGCTAGCACACATCATACATAGCAACATAATTAATGCAACCCGATCCTAACCATCCGGAATCGCCTTTTTCTACCCCGTGTGGTACCAAAACCACCGGTGGTGCTAAACCACCGTGACATATAGTCACAATGTGTTACTAAAACACCGGTGTCCTAAAGACACAATGTGCTACCCAAGCACCGGTGACCGTAGTCACGATAATCGAATGATGGGGCCAACCCATCGTGTGATACCCAATCACTAGTGACGATCCCATATCTCAAAGTGGGGCCAACCCACGGTGGTGTTAACCACGTGGACAAGTCGCAATGAGGTGCCCAACCTCCGTGTCCCAAAGACACAAATGTGCTACAAAGCACGGTGACCGTAGTCACAATAATCGAATGATGGGGCCAACCCATCGTGTGATACCCAATCACCAGCGCACGATCCCATATCTCAATGTGGGGCCAACCCACTGGTGGTGTTAACCACGTGGACAAGTCGCAATGAGGTGCCCAACCTCTGGTGTCCCAAAGACACAAATGTGCTACCAAAGCCTTTGGTGACCCAAAGTCACAAAGTGTGTTACTAAAACACTGGTGCTCACAAAGACAAAATATCATGCTCCCTCCACTCATATCACCCATCAACATACCATACTCATGTAATCATGCATATCATACAAATTATGCATATCATGCTAATATGTTTGACTCATGCCCCATATCACATACATACATAGTCATGATACCATATAGATCATCAAGAATCTAGTAACAATACCGACTTACCCGGATCGCATACATACCCCGCTTGGGTATCCAATAATCCATCATATTGCCATGATTTTAATAGGCAAACAGGTTTAATAACAATATTACTAAGTATGGGTGTGTTAGTTACACACTGGTAATCACGAGTCTAAAATCCCAACGAAACGATCTAAGTCCCTCGATTACTAGCTCCTACACTCGGCCAACACACATGTGGGTTAGGCATCTATAACATTCGGCCATCATCAATTAACCAAAGGGGTCAATATCCATCCCTTACCTTGAAGATGATTCGGTTTCCAACCAAACCTCGAACCAACGGTGGTTCTTTTGCTAATCGGCCACCACCTAATAAGAAGAACCATTAATTTTAATAGCTTGACTAAAAGAAACTAAACAAAAGACTAATGAGACACCTTCTTACCCAAATGACTACCCAACAATGGAGACTCCGCTTGATCGCTTTGAAGTCCCCGATGCCCTATAACACAATCTGTTCCATCACCAAACGATTAGCACTCACAACAAGGCCACATTCGCTCTTAATTAACCAACATCGGCAATGCATAAAGAAGAAGGGAAATGACCATTCGGCCAATCACTTACCTGATTCCAAACGATTGAAACAAGGCCCCAAATACCCCACCGATATTCGGCCAAGTGAACCACTAGAAGAAGGGACAGATTCGCCAACACCTTGATCAAAAAGAAGGAAAGAATTCGGCCAACAAAACACTAAGAGAAGGGAGGTATTCGGCTTAGAACTCGAAGTGCAACAAAGAAAAAATATGGTTTAAGAGATGAGAAGAAATCGCCAACAGATGAGAAGGGTTCGGCTTGAGTGCTTAACACCCTACTTTCGGCTTTGTATGAGAATAAAAGAGAGTCTAGCAGAGGAGAAATGGAAAGAATGTATGGAGATTTTGGTTTAGGAACAAGGTAAGTTTCTGCTTGCACAATTAAAGAAAGAAGAAGAAAGTGTGAGAAAAAGTGATATAGGTTTTGGCTTATACAAAATGAAGAGAAGAAGAAAATAGGGAGAAAAGCATTCGGCCAACAACACCAAGTGTAGAAAACAAAAGCAAAAATTTGACAAGTATGCCTTTGGACCTACGGTTTGCAAAAGAAAGAAGGGAGAACTCACTAGCAATTTCGGTTTGCCTTTTTGCTACCTCCCAAGACCGATTGTACCCAAAATTCCCAAAGAGTTTGGCACAACCCCAAAGCCACACTACCAACCCAAGCCGCCCACTTCCCCACTCCAACACCCCACAAATTCGGCCAAATCCCCATTCACTCACATCCACACATTCAAACCAACAAGACCAAGTCTCCCTCCTACAAATGCTCTCCACCTTTCATTTGAAAGGTATGACTTGGTCCAAGGTAGAATTTCACTAGTCTTCTACCTCTCCTCCATGCCGTCCCAAAAAGAAGCCAAAATGGGGACTCTGCACTTCGAACACCTGGACCTCCTCCACAAGTAGATGACGCCACACCAAGCTCCCCATGTAGCGCATGCTTGCCACTAAGCTAGCTCCTCTTTTGTGCAACAAAACACCAAATAAAACTCTTATACCCCCAGCCTCCAACAGCGGCTCCCGACTTAACACCCAAAAATCAAAATTTTCCCATTCACTCAGCAAACACTTAGACTTCAATTAAGCCCCAAAACATAGAAATAGCCACGCAAACACACTAGACACATGCAATATCATGCAACAACAAAATAGCCCCTAACCCGGATATTACAGGTTCTACCCCCTTAAAAATAATTTCGACCTCGAAATTACCCGATCAAAAGAGTTGCGGGTATTCTTTGTCTCATCATATCCTGTTCCCACGTAGCTTCTTCTACGCCATGATTCCGCCAAAGAACCTTAACCAAAGGCACGGACTTTCTTACGCAGAACCTTCACATCTCGATCAAGAATCGCACAGTTCCTCTTCCATGGTCAAATCTAGATTTACCTCGATCTCTTCCATTGCTACCACATGCGACGGATCTGAACGATACCTCCAAGCATCAAACATGGAAAACATCGTGAATCGACTAAGCTCTCACGGCAACTCAAGCTGATACGCCATGGTCCAACTCTGCCTCAATACCTTATACGCCCAATAAACCTCTGACTTAGCTTGCCTTTCTTCCCGAACCTCAACACCTTCTTCCAAGGAGACCTTCAGAACACTCGATCCCCACAAATAACTCTATATCTCTTCGCTTAAGATCGGTGATAAGACTTCGCAGGTCCAAGCTTCCTTCAATCTAGACACGAATTAACTTAACCTTGTCTTCGGTCTCAAAGAACCAACTCGGGTCCCAACAACCGACGTTCACCTAACTCCGCCCAACACGTAGGTGAGCGACATTTCCTACCATACAACGCCTCATACGTGCCATCTTGATGCTCGCTTGGTAATCGTTGTTGTAGGCAAACTCGCCTAATGGTAGAAACTCCTCCCAACTACCTCAAATCCAAGATACAACCTCTCAAAGATATCCTCTAAGACCTGAATGACCCTTTTCGATTGACCGTCGATCGGGTGAAAAGCCGGGTGGCGAAATCCAAACGAAAGTACCCGTGCAGCCCGATGCGTTGCTTTCCCGAACCTTGACGTGAATCTAGGATCCCTATCCGAGATTATCGAAACCGCACACCGTGCAACCTCACTACCTCTCGACACATACGGCCGCTAGCTTCAAGTGAGTAGTCAACCTCACCGGAATAAAGTGAGCTGATTTAGTCGATACCGATCCACCACTACCCAAATCAGAATCTTTCTTGCTTGGCGAAGCAGTAACCCACCGATTTAAATCCATGGTTATCCTTTCCCACTTCCACCGAGGAATCTTCACAGTCAAGCAAACCCGACTGCAATCGATGTTCGGGCCTTGACCGGGCAAGTCGGACACTTCCAACAACCTCTGTCACCTCCTTCTTGCTGTGCCACCAAATCGCTCTCTAAGATCCCTATACATCTTGCTACCTCCAGATGCATAGCATGAGGATCGCTATGCGCCCTGAAGAATCTTCTCGCCTCACCAACATCTTTAGGCATACAAGCCTTACCTTGAAAACACAGAACCCATCACTGCATGTCAGAAACCTCCAAACCACCATCCTCAGACTGCAACCTTCACAAGCACTCGTAACCTCATCCAATAATCGCTTTCTCTCGATTTGCTCAACCTAAGTAGGCTTAACTCGCACTCCGCTGTAATACTCCCATCGCCATACAAACTCAAATGGGCAAACAATGCTCTTAAGTCCAAACAACCTTACGGCTCAACGCGCTCGCCACCACGTTAGCCTTGCCCGATGGTACTCAATCGAATACCCTAATCTTTCAAAGAACTCAACCCATCTCGCGCCTCAAATTCAAATCCTTTGAGTCAAAAGAGATACTTTGACTCTTGTGATCTGTGGTAGACTATCGATCTCTTCGCATAAGTAGTGCCTCCAAATCTTTAAAGCGAAGACCACGCCGCTAGCTCCAAGTCATGCGTCGGATAGTTGACCTCATGTGGCCTCACTGCCGAGAAGCGTAAGCTACAACCTTACCTTCTTGCATCAAAGACACAACCTAAGCCCGTATGTGATGCATCGCAATAGATCGTGAATTCCTTACCATTTCGAGTTGAATTAGAACCGAGCCTCACCAAAATCTTCTTTAACTTATCAAGATTTCCTTGCTTTCTCACCCATACAAACGAACTTCTTTCCTCAAGAACTTGGTCATCGGCGCCGCTATCAACGAGAAACCCTCAACAAACCTTTCTAGTATCAGGCCAAACCTCAAAACTCAGAATCTCTCACCATCGACCTAGGCGGCTTCCAATCCAAAATCGCCTCAATCTTACGAGATCTACTCGAATCCTCACCAGACACTACATGACCCAAGAAAGTCACTTCTAAGCCGAACTCACACTTACTCGAACTTAGCATGAGTCGCTTCCTTAAAATCGCAACACCACTCGCAAATGCTTATCATGCTCTTCCTCCGCCCTGAGTACACCAAGATGTCGCCTATGAAAACCACGACGAACTCGATCCAGATCATCTTTGAAACACCCTATTCATCATGTCCATAAACGCCGCGGCGTTAGTCAACCCGAACAAGCATTACTTGTAAATTCGTGAGTGCCCATACCGAGTCCGAAACGCTGTTTTATGGATATCCGCCTCCTTAACCTTTAACTGGTGATACCTGCACCTCAAGTCGATCTTGAAAATACCGCGGCGCTTCTTCAAATTGATCAAACAAGTCATCTATCCGTGGCAATGGATACTTGTTTTTAATCGTCGACTTGTTCAATCAAGCAGTAGTCTATACACATCCGCATCGTGCCATCTTTCTTCTTGACAAAGAGTACCTTGGCGCACTTACCGCCAAACACTTGGCCTAATAAAACCTCGATCCAATAACTCCCGGATCTCGAGCCTTAAGCTCCACCAACTCCTTTGGCGCCATCCTATACGGAGCAATAGACACCGGGCGCAGCCTCCGGTAACAGATCAATCCCGAACTCCACCTCGCGATCCGGCGGCAAACCCGAAGCTCCTCAGAAAACATCGCAAACTCCTTAACTGCATTTAACCTTTCCACAGCCACTCTTAGCCTCCAACGCATACACATGAACTACATACGCCTCACAAACCTTTCTCGACCATCTTCTCTCTTTCAGCAGATACCACATTTGATAAGTAATCTCTCCTATTACCTATCATAGCCACCTCTCACCCTCGACCGTCTTAAGAACCATGCGCTGGTCGCGTTAATCCAACCTTGCTCGGTACTTGACCAACCAATCCATCCTAAGAATCGATCGAACTCCCCAAACGGCAGCTCCATCGGACAAGAAGAAACACTACCCCTTGGAGTTCTAAGGGTACCTCTCTAAACAGCTTTATCTACTACTACAGAGTGACCTAGAGGGCTAATCACACTCATCCGCCTAGAAGATATCTCGAGTCTAAATCCATGGTCTCTACTATACCATCGGGCAACATAAGAGTGCGTTGACCCCACATCAATCAAAGCAAGATAAGGAGAACCAAAATCAAAAACGTCATCGGTTATGACGCCCGGCAAGGCCGCTCTCTTTCGGCGCCCGCAAAGATACACTAATCCAGCCGTCTAGCATCGTAACTACTCGCACTTCTCGCCCGCGCCTGCTCCACTGCCCCCACTGTAACCATTACCACCTCGCCATTACCACGGCCCTCTCGCGGTGGCGGTCCATTACCTTCGAATCGACACGCCCCGCCTCGCACCGAATCCCAGCCAACCCACACGGACAATCCTCACACGATGCTCCAGAGAACCACACTGGCAACCTTTTCCTCCACCCAAAGAGCCCACCCCAATGAGATTTCCCACACCGATCACATCGCTGCGCGGTCCTCGCCTAGAAAAGAAAAACCTAGCAGTCGGTTCGCCCACTCTGTCTAGCTCTCTTCTCGCGGATTACCGACGATCCGTAAGACCCAAAGCTCCTCTTATGGCTATTCTCGTCCATACCGCCTCGCCTCACTCGACTTAACACCCTCGGCTACCTTAGCCTTCTCTCAACTAAGACAAGAAACTCAAGGCCCCGCGAGGAGCAATCCGCCACTTCAAGTCGCCTCTGCACCATCCTCAAACGAACACACCTCTCATGCTCAAGTGGGCCACAATGCCCTCGGCATACCTACTCGCTCAGAACTCACCTGCAGACTCAAGAACATATTTACTCCCCGAACAAGCCTCGTAAAAGCCTTTTCACTGAGTCGACATAACTAGCTCCGATGTATTTCCTTTGATATGCACTTTTGAAATAATCCCATGTTAGATCCTCTCGCCGCCATTAATCGCCTCGAACCGTGAGCCACCACCGAGCATGACTCATCCCGAGAAGCGAGCACGATGCCCTTCGGCCTTCTCTTCACCGCCAAGTCCAGATCATCCATGATCCGCTCGCCGCCCACCAATATTCAACAAAGGCTGGGAGCAACACCGTAAACACACTGGAAGAATTCGCCCCATTGGCCCGAAGTCGCCAGAATGATTTCTAACTCCCGCACTCACCACCTACACCAGCCTACTCTTTCCAACACTTTCAAAGCATCGCTCGTGACATCTGCAAGGCCGCCCCGGGCCCGATCTTGGAACTCACCACCTCCACCGTGGCGAATCCCAGATCTCATTTTCTCAACCCCTCACTGCATCCTACGGGCTCGGGAACCGTCATCCTACCACGACTCGCCCACGACCACGCCCACCTCTAGCGCTCATGACTAATCTTCCTACGTGATTCGATTAAGAATTTTTATGCATCAATTATTTATTCCACTTGTTTAAAAGCAAGTCTTATGAATATTTTAAGAGGTTTTGTTCTCGCGAGTTCACGTAATCCTATCGGTTTCAATCTCTAAAGTAGTATACTATTGCTATTCATCAAATCATATCACATCCAATCAATTCACAAGCAATAGCACAGGGTACTTACCTCGGGCGAACTAGTGCCGAGACTCCTGGTGCCATGCCTTTCAAACCATATTTTAAGAATAAAACTAACAAAACAACCTTTTGAAAACATTTTTGGGCCTCAGCCCACAAACAGCTTTTGAACTTAGCTCGATACCACAATTGTAACACCTCAAACTCGACAAGACACCACGCCTGGACCGCATGTTACGGGAAAACGTCTTTGAGTGACCCGATTTTTGAAAACTTATCCGAGTATATAGAAGAAACGAGTTGATTTCATTTAGCACTTCCAATAGTTTCTTAGTGCCATTTTGACACATTTTAGACTTAGTAGAAAATCAAGTTTGATTCGAAATCATTTGAGTTTATTGTATAGCAAAACATAGCGAGATACCCGATGGTATAGTTTGAAACACATTGCGATCTAATTTTGAAAACGTTGTCTTTCCAAGTTTTAGTAAATTTCATGCCAAGTTATTTGTTAAGCAAAGTTGAGAATCTAATTAAAACATAACCATCAAAAACGTAGTTTAAAGGCCTTTTACAAATCCAAATTAAAACCCAAATAACAAGAATTAAACTAAAGTACCCAAATGATAGAGTTGGAGTAAAACTTTATTAAGCATGGCATGAGCGCCTCGAGTCCATCCTTGGCCCATGTCCGCGCTTCACGGTCACCTGAAATGTCAAAGGAGAGGGTGAGTCGAATGACTCAAAGGCATAAATCCCGCCTCCCGATGAAACAACATGCTAGCACACATCATACATAGCAACATAATTAATGCAACCCGATCCTAACCATCCAAATCGCTTTTTCTACCCCGTGGTACCAAACCACCGGTGGTGCTAAACCACCGGTGACATATAGTCACAATGTGTTACCAAAACACCCTGGTGTCCTAAAGACACAATGTGCTACCAAGCACCGTGACCGTAGTCACGATAATCGAATGATGGGGCCAACCCATCGGTGATACCCAATCACTAGCATTTCGATCCCATATCTCAAAGTGGGGCCAACCCACGGTGGTGTTAACCACGAGGACAAGTCGCAATGAGGTGCCCAACCTCCGTGTCCTAAAGACACAAATGTGCTACCAAAGCACCGGTGACCGTAGTCACAATAATCGAATGATGGGGCCAACCCATCGTGTGATACCCAATCACTAGCGCATTTCGATCCCATATCTCAATGTGGGGCCAACCCACGGTGGTGTTAACCATGTGGACAAGTCGCAATGAGGTGCCCAACCTCCGTGTCCCAAAGACACAAATGTGCTACTAAAGCACCTCGTGACCCAAAGTCACAAAGTGTGTTACTAAAACATCGGTGCTCACAAAGACAAAATATCATGCTCCTCCACTCATATCACCCATCAACATACCATACTCATGTAATCATGCATATCATACAAATTATGCATATCATGCTAATATGTTTGACTCATGCCCCATATCACATACATACATAGTCATGATACCATATAGATCATCAAGAATCTAGTAACAATACCGACTTACCTGGATACGCATACATACCCCCGCTTGGGTATCCAATAATCCATCATACTCACATGATTTTAATAGGCAAACAGGTTTAATAACAATATTACTAAGTATGGGTGTGTTAGTTACACACCGTAATCACGAGTCTAAAATCCCAACGAAACGATCTAAGTCCCTCGATTACTAGCTCCTACACTCTGGCCAACACATAGGGGTTAGGCATCTATAACATTCGCCATCATCAATTAACCAAAGGGGGTCAATATCCATCCCTTTACCTTGAAGATGATTTGGTTTCCAACCAAACCTCGAACTAACAAAGTGGTTCTTTTGCTAATCGGCCACCACCTAATAAGAAGAACCATTAATTCTTAATAGCTTGACTAAAAGAAACTAAACAAAAGACTAATGAGACACCTTCTTACCCAAATGACTACCCAACAATGGAGACTCCGCTTGATCGCCTTTGAAGTCCCCGATGCCCTATAACACAATCTGCTCCATCACCAAACGATTAGCACTCACAACAAGGCCACATTCGGCATCTTAATTAACCAACATCGGCAATGCATAAAGAAGAAGGGAAATGACCATTCGCCAATCACTTACCGATTCCAAACGATTGAAACAAGGCCCCCAAATACCCCACTCGATATTCTTGGCCAAGTGAACCACTAGAAGAAGGGATGATTCGCCAACACCTTGATCAAAAAGAAGGAAAGAATTCGGCCAACAAAACACTAAGAGAAGGGAGGTATTCGGCTTAGAACTCGTAAGTGCAACAAAGAAAAATATGGTTTAAGAGATGAGAAGAAATCGCCAACAGATGAGAAGGGTCTGGCTTGAGTGCTTAACACCCTACTTTCTGGCTTTGTATGAGAATAAAAGAGAGTCTAGCAGAGGAGAAATGGAAAGAATGTATGGAGATTTTGGTTTAGGAACAAGGTAAGTTTCTGGCTTGCACAATTAAAGAAAGAAGAAAAAGTGTGAGAAAAAGTGATATAGGTTTCGCTTATACAAAATGAAGAGAAGAAGAAAATAGGGAGAAAAGCATTCTACCAACAACACCAAGTGTAAAAAAACAAAAGCAAAAATTCGACAAGTATGCCTTTGGACCTACTTGTTTGCAAAAGAAAGAAGGAGAACACACTAGCAATTTCGGTTTGCCTTTGCTACCTCCCAAGACCGATTGTGCACCCAAAATTCCCAAAAGAGTTTCAGACAACCCCAAAGCCACACTACCAACCCAAGCCGCCCACTTCCCCACTCCAACACCCCACAAATTCGCCAAATCCCCCATTCACTCACATCCACACATTCAAACCAACAAGACCAAGTCTCCCTCCTACAAATGCTCTCCACCTTTCATTTGAAAGGTATGACTTGGTCCAAGGTAGAATTTCACTAGTCTTCTACCTCTCCTCCATGCCGTCCCAAAAAGAAGCCAAAATGGGGACTCGCACTTCTAACACTGGACCTCCTCCACAAGTAGATGACGCCACACCAAGCTCCCCATGTAGCGCATGCTTGCCACTAAGCTAGCTCCTCTTTGTGCAACAAAACACCAAATAAAACTCTTATACCCCTACCCAACGGCTCCCGACTTAACACCCAAAAATCAAAATTTTCCCATTCACTCAGCAAACACTTAGACTTCAATTAAGCCCCAAAACATAGAAATAGCCACGCAAAGACACTAGACACATGCAATATCATGCAACAACAAAATAGCCCCTAACCCGGATATTACAAGCAACATACGAATGGGTAGAACCAATATCTATCAAAGCAATAACAGTACATCAAAGATGAAGAACGTACCGCTTATCACATCGTGTGTATTGCCATCCTCACGGCTGCCTAATCGCATATACCAATCTCGGGCCGTCTTGCATCCGTGTTGCCTCTAGGACCATTGCCTCGATTGGCCGCACCTTGACCACGCCCACCCCATTACCACCACGACCGGTCCACGACCTCTCGGTGGTTGCCGAATTCCTCTTGCCGGTGGTGCATCAAGATACGAGCTTCCCGAGTTGTATCCATTCGACGAGGCAATTCCTATATTGATGATCCATCGAGCCGCATTTATAGCAAGCACCCATTTTCTTCCAAAGACTATCCGTAATGCCTTTTCCCATAATCAAGACAATCTCGACTCGATTCACGAAGCATGTGTTCTACCTTGAGCTGGTTCATCATTCCGAGGCCTCTTCGTAAACCTTCTTGAAGAACCCGAATACTTCATATCTCTCTTGCCTCTAGCTCATTCCCGATTCTCGACGCCTCGGAGTTCTTAGCCTCTTTCATTATCTTGGCCTTTTCCACAAGCGTGGAAAAAGTTCTAACTTGTTGTTGGGCTATCAAACCCGCAATTCATCGTTCAAGCCATCCTCAAAGCGCATACAACGCTCATGATCCGCTGCCACTATTGTTCGAGCATAGCGACTCAAAAGCGCAAAAACTTCACTTCATATGCGCCACCGCCTTATTCCCTTGGACCAGATTCAGAATTCCTTCCTTCCGCATCAACATAACTCGTTCCTACATATTTCCCTTGGAAGGAAACTTTAAAGAATTCCTAATTAACTAATGCGACTTCAAGTGCCTTCTCTGACAAGAAGCCACCATTGGTATGCTTCATCCCTTAACAAGGACACCGCTCCCTTAGTTTTTGTTCCACGTTGCACTCAAGATCGTCCATAATTTGCTCCATCGCCTCAAGCCAATATTCAGCGACATTTGGAGCTACACTCGAGACACCTCTCAAAAACCTCAAGACCACTTGATTTCAATCGTTCCGATATCGACCCACGAGCCGTTGGCCCAGCTTCTAGCTCCAATGATCTTTCAAGGACTCGCAAAGATTGCTCGTGTCACCGCATTATCTTCTTCCATATGATAATGTGATCCCGTCTCACTTTCGAGTGATGCGCAGTGCATCCATTTCCGAAGATATGATCCGCGCGCTGGGGCTTGCGCCTCTAACACCTCGTCCTCTACCATGGCCACGTCTACCGCTGGGCCCACGACCACGCCCTCTAGTGCTCATAGTGACTAATTCGATTTAATCGATTAAGAGTTTTATGAATCGAATACTATTTCAAAGTGTTTATTAACGATATTTTATAATATGAAAGAGATAGAGTTGTTTTAGCAACCATATCCTATTGTCTCAATCTCTACGATTTTCAACACCTAAAACTAGAAGTTCTAGAGTGTTTCTTATGATCATATCACAATGATAATAAAGAATCAATATACAGATACTTACTTGACTTGGCTGGATGCTCATGGTGCCATACTACCTTTAAATCAAAAGTCTAGAAATTTGAGTTGTTTCTCAAACAAATATCTTTGTTGAACCCAAACCACACACCGAGTTTTGAACCTAGCTCGATACCATTAAATGTAACACCCCAAACCAAAGTCTATGCGTTAAGACGAGATTTGGTTTGTCACAACCGAAACGAACATCCACAATTCTCTAATGATTTAAGTAAAATAAGTAATGCAAAACCTTTAGAAATAAGGTTTAATAAAACTAAGTACAATGATTAAAAATTTATGAATTAAGAAAATACTTGTTTGAAATCTTATATATATATTAGTCAAAACCTTAACGTAGTTTTAAAAGAATTTGAAAGAAATTGAAAAGTAATTTAGGTGTCCAAAATTGTTATAAAACACAATATTTTTTTTTAAGAAAACTTTATAGATTTAACATAAGCCCATATTAATAGTCTTAAAATAAAAATAAAATTAAATCCATCCACACATAAAAATCCATAAAAACATAATTAGAGGCCTTATTACATCATACCCAAAATAGTAATTAAAATAAGTAACTTAAATAAAGTTCATAGTTTATAAAACCCAAGCTCGTAGTATGGCCTCCACCAAGTCATCCCGGCCCAAGTCCACATCAATTTCCATTACCCGAGATGGATAATAAAACTGGGGTGAGTTACAAAGAACTTCAGTGTGTAACTCACTTACCACCATTATTGGGCTGCACCATCAAGGCATTAATTTGGGCTTGAGCCCAATTACAAATTTTAACAATATAAAAGGAAATAAAATATATAAAATGCATGTAAAATGAATTTCCCAACCAAGCCTAATTTCCATCCGCTACACACCCTCGTACTCAACCAAAGACACTGTGGGGATCAAGTCAACCCACCCCGCCAAACACACCAATCGTAGGCATTTAGCCTTTTAAATAATATTGTAGTGCACTCATCGAACTAGATTGTGACATAGTCACCGAACTAGAGGCATTAAGCCAAATTTGTGGCAGAGCCACCGAACTAGATTCATGGCCACAGCCTTACTTCTCTTCATCATGTATCCCATCCCATGCAATTATGTATGAATAACAAACTTTAATCATAAATAATTTATCAAGTAACCCATAATACAAATGAGTTTTTAATTAAACTTTTCATTTGGGCCTATTAAACAAAATAGTATTTAGCCCGTAAAGCAATCTAGCGAACTTTGGCCCATATTTCGAACTAGAAGGTTTTTGGCCCATTTTATCGATCTAGCGCTTTTAGGCCCAATTTGTCGATCTAGTAGTTTTTAGACCCAATTTGTCGAACTAGCGCTTTTTCGGCCAAATTTATCGATCTAGTAGCTTTTTCACCCAATTTAACAATCTAGCGATCTTTTCGGCCCAATTTAACAATCTAGCAAAAGATTTCGCTCAATTTATCGATCTAGCAATATTTCACTCAATTTATCGATCTAGCAATATTTCGGCTCAATTTATCGATCTAGTAATTTTTTTGACTTTAACCGTTCTCATGCATTTACACAAAAGTGTTAATTATCACATAATTTTTGATTTTGCCATTTTTACGATTTATCATAATACTTCATCGCTTAGTATCTAACCCGAAAGATAAGTGTGAAGTTACACACTTGGTTATAGTGAGAACTAGACTTTCCCGCTCGTCAACACCTATACGTATCACGATAAATTAGAATCACTATATTTTATTAACGTAAATCAATCTTAGAAATTAACGATCTAACTTTTACCCTCGGATTTTCGAACTACTTCTACTTGCGGTTTCTCCCGATTGATGGTTCGTTAACCGAATCAAATCCACTTAACAAATAATGGTTCGGAGTACGAACTACTTCAAACAATTGATTCTCCTCTGATGAACGTCCACAACCCCTTGGAAATCCCGGATTGTCAAACAAATTCCTTTGTTTATACTTAGGGAATAACGGAACCACCCCTCTTCCAAACACTATTCACCGCCTCTTTTCTTCCCTATTTTGATTGTCTTCAAAGACAAAAGATCGTTAATCCAATCTAATATTACATCGAAATATGACTAAGGGTTTAAGGGTGAAATTAAACACCACAAAGATCCTTGTTCCAAAATAAGAGAATCGAGCAAATCGTTCTATGATACTCACGAACACTTGAGTTCCGGCCTTCCACTATCGCACTAAAGTATAACAAATAAAAACGTTAATAGAATGAACGCTTATTTCGATCTAAGAAAGCCTTTATACCACTATCAAGATTCGGCCATGACAACTATTAACTAACATGAACTAAAAAGAATTCTTACCTATTGTCCACGGTTGAAAAGAGACGATTGAGAAAGATGTTTATGAATAGAGAAAGATTGGCTATGATTAACCAAAGAAAAGAGAAAATGATTCGGCTATGGCTCACTAACATTCGGCCATGAGAAAATTAATGGAGAAGGTATGAGTGAAAAGAAATAAAATATAAGAGAAGAGATGATGATGATGTTTTTTTTCAAAGAGGAGAAAAGAGAAAGAAAAAGATGTGCTTAGGAGCAAAGTACATTCGGCAATGGAGAAAGAAAACGAAAAGAAAGGAATGGCCTTTTTGGTACTAGCAATTTTTGGCACTATGAAGAGGCACAAAAAGAATACTAAAGTGATGAGCAAAAATGACCAAATGGTCAAAATAATTAGGCTTACCAAAAGATCAAATTCGGCCAAAGGAAAAGAGGTTGAAAAGAGAATTGCAAACCTTTGCACAAAATGCTAGGAATGACCAAAACAAACTCCTAATCCTAGCCAACTACTAGCATATTCTACTAACCCCCTAGACCACATTGTCAGCCCAAATTCATGGTCAAATGGCCATGAATTAGTTTCCAAAACCTTTTCCTTGATACATGCCTTATGTCCCTTATCTTTCCAAATTTTCTTGATTCCATACTATAAGTTAGCTATTTCCTTATTCCTTTAGTCTACTTACCAAAAATGAAAAGTCCAACCTTACCATATCTATTGTTTGGCCGACACTTGCTATACAAGTGCAAAAATAAAAGTTGTCTAAATGTTATACAAGGGATTGAACCACTCCTCATGCAATATCTCATGCGCCAACACCACCTTGCCATTTACTCATCTTATGCTACTTTTTAACACTTAATTTAACTTAAGTGTCAATGCCACTTGCTCCACTTCAATAAATTCTCAAACTAAAAATTATTCCATACCCAAATAATTCTATACTCTTCTTCAGACTATAATAGGCACTAAAAGAAATAAGAAAATTTTCCTTCATAATCTAAACACCAAAACATGCAATAAATCGATACTTGAATTTTAGGGTGTTACATTTTCTCTAGTGCATCAAAGTGAGCCATAGCCGAATGTCCATTGGAGTTGTTTTTCTTCCCTCTTAGGCTTTTGGCCGAATGTAATACGTAGTTTGGGGGATATTGGCCAATTTTTGTCATTTGAACATCTTTTGCATTTTTGTTTTCCCTCTCTAAAACTCTTTCTTTGGTGAATGTCATTGTGCATTTTGTGCAAATGTAGCTTTTGTTTTAGCTCTTATTTTGTTGAACCAAAATGCTATTTCCTTTCTTTCATCTTTGCTTTTGAAACCAAAACTTCATTTTGGTATTTTTTGCACTTTTCTTTTAGGCAAAATAGGTGTTGGCGAATCTCATCTCTCCCACATCTCTCTTTTCTTTTCTTTTTGACATTTGTTCATAATCACATTTTCTTTTACACTCTCTTGGCCGAATATTTCTCCATCTCAAATACCATTTCTTTTTCATTTGTTCAAAGATAAAACATCTACTTCCATTCTATTTTTCTTTTCTTCACCATAGCCTAATCTTCTACTTCCTTTTAGTATTATTTTTGGCCGAATATTCAAGGGTAGACTCTTCTTGGTTTTCTTCTATCGATTTTGGATAAAAAGGGGTAAGTGTTCATGGACGTTTTTTTCTTTTCTTCTCGTTTCTATGATGTTTTCTTGTGGACAAAGGCCAACCTTTGGGCATTGTTTTGCAAGGTTCTAACCATTTTTTAGGATTCGATTATTCTCTTAGGCTCATTGGGATTTGGAAGCAATCGATTTAAGCCATTCCTTTAGCAAATCGAAGTTGGTAAGTCAAGTGGTAAGGATTCTATACTCTTAAAGTTGGTTGAGGAAGCCTAAGGTTATTTGGATTAAGATAAGTTGTTGGCCGAATGGTTTTCATTAAAATATTGTGATATGGCCGATTGTAGGACAAAGTGATCTAGTGCGGTAGATCGGATCATCGGATTTTAGTATTGCTTTGGTGAAAGGTGTGTATCTTACACACTTTATAACTTGGTTTATATATGTATATATATGAGTGATAAATGACTATTCATATTGTTAAAAAGGAAACAATGAGATATTGATATGATACCTTGATGGGTATGAGCAAGGATACGGGTAAGTCCGTTTCGATATGATATTACTATATGTTGTATTGGTTATATGTTCATATCAAAATATATTGACATGATTTGTTTATCTATTGCATTGGTATGGGCAATATGAGAGGAGGGGGAAGATTGATATTTGTGTCTTCGAACACCGTGAGGTTTGGTACCTCCGGTGATTTGGTATCACATTCGTGTCTTCGGACACGGAGGTTTGGTACCTCATAGCGACTCGCAATCCTCGTGGTTAATACCACCGTGGGTTGGCCCCACTTTTGAGATATGGGATCGTCGCGGTGATTTGGTATCACACGTGGGTTGGCCCCACAACTTGATGATTCGTGTCTTCGGACACGGTGGTTTGGCACCACCGGTGATTTGGTATCACATTCGTGTCTTGGACACCGGAGGTTTGGCACCTCATGGGCGACTCGCCCCCGTGGTTAATACCACCAGGGTTGGCCCCACTTTTGAGATATGGGATCGTCTCGCGTTGATTTGGTATCACACGTGGGTTGGCCCCACAGATGGATTATTTGTGACTTTGGTCACCAAAGTGATTTGGTATCACATTTATATCGTGACTTTGGTCACTGGTGGCTTGGCACCACCGGTGGTTTGGTACCACACTGGGTAGAAAAGGAGTTATGGATGGCTAGGTTGGGTGCATTATACATATATGTTGCTTTGTTATAATTTGTGTAAGTATGTGGTATTTACAGGAGAGAGAGGGAATATGCATCGAGTCTTGGTGACTCACCTTCTCCTTATATTTTCAGTGATTCGTGAGATCATGATATGGAGCCTGGATGGACTCGAGGAGGCCATGCAATAAAGTTTGGTTTTACATGAACTTCCATTTGGGTACTTTATTTTAATTTGGTTTTCATATTTTATGGATTTGTAATAAGGCTCATTTAATTATGTTTTGGATTATTTTTATGTTTTGAATATATTTAAAATATGGCTTATAAATTACTTGGTTAATCTAATAATTGAGCTCAAAGTTTTCTAAACTAAAAACTCGCAATGGTTTTAAAAATCTTACCATCGGGTAATATGAATAGTTCGATAGAAAAATTACAAGTTAAGTGTTTTCAACAAGTGATTTCCAAAATTCAGGTTTCTATACTCAATTGCAAACGGATTTTCAAAGTGATATTTCAAATTTTCTTAAAAAGATATAAATGTTTTCTATCCTATGATTTATCAACTAAGTTTTAAAGTTTTATGTAATTCAAAGTAAATCTCAGTTTTAACTTATTTTCGACAAATAAAGAATTTCAAAGAGTTTTTCACAAAATTTAATTGTTAATTCGATTCTTTCAAAAATATTTCCCTTAGTGACCTACCAGATTCAGTCGTGGCGTATTGACCGGGTTTGGGGTGTTACACTCTTAATCATTTCTTTTCATGTTCTATACTCAGGAAAGCACCATGGGATGAAAAGAACGCAAAACGGGCTTAAAACGGGACAAATGGGCCAAAGCATGAAATCGACAAGGCCTGGACCAAAGATCACACGGTCGTGCCTCACTGATCATCTAAAACATGGTCTTCCCTCGATTCACACGGCCGTGCCTCATTAAAGAAGTCTGAGCACGGCCTGGCCACGATTCACACGGGCGTGTGCCATTGCCGTGTCCCTGTCGCTGGAAAGAGCAATTTCACTCGGATTTTGATGCTTGGAGGCAAAGAAACACACTCCAAAGTCTAATTAAACCCCCAATTAGGAATTGTACTCAAATTAGGATACATGGAGGCCAAGTAACACATCTCAAAGCCTATATAAACACCCTATGGGGCAACTTAATCGGGAGTTGGATGAAACCCTCACGAGGGGAGCCCAAAGCTATCGCTCAGGGGCGCTTTGCAGCCGTAAAAGGTAGATTTGTGGGGATTCACTCAGGTGGATAGCCGCTGATCCATCTCAAGAAGAAGCAGAATTATACTCAAGACGGAGGATCTCTCCTTCAATTTCTTCAGGGTTTTAAGGATTTCTTATGTTTTGTTTTATCTTTTCTCTTGAGATGTTTTCCTTTATTGTTATGAACTAAACCCTTCGGATAACCCAAAGGGATGAAACCTATGATGAATCTTGTTATTGTTTTTGAATTATATGATAAATACTTAGTTTGTTCTTAATTATGTGAGCTTAATCCAAATTTAATGTGCTTAGGTGGAGGAGGAATAGACCCTACCCAAGAGTAGATCCAACATAATTAAGCGGAGTTGATCGCACGCCTAGAGATAGGGTGATGAGATTTTGCCGGATTAGGGTGAAACCTAATATGGGAATCCGTAGATTGATTTACTACTATTCTAGGGGGTATTATAAGAGAACGAGAGTTCCACTAATTAACCTAGGGTTAGACGTTATTCGCCTCGAGAGAGGGTTTAATATACGTTAGGGAGTCTTACGGATCAAACTAAGTGAATAAATCAACTGAGTTTTTTTTTCCCAAGTTATTTTCCAAATTCATTCTTCTTTGTCTTAGAGTCTTTAGTTTAGTAGTTAATTAATTTAGATTAATAAACAACTTCACTTATTTTAGGCTAGATAATAAAAAGAAAGTTAGTATTAGTACTTTTAGTTCCTTTGGGTTCGATAATCCGGTCTTGCCTAAACTATACTACTGTTCGATAGGTGCACTTGCCTCAATCGTTGTCAGAGTTAGTTTCCAGGTTCGATCATTCTTTTTATAAATTTTAAAGCTCTGATTCACAGCGATCACATAGTTAAGAATAAATCAAGTATTTATCATATAGTTCAGAAAATAATAACAAGATCCGTCTTAGGTTTCATCCCCCTCAGGTATTTGAGGGGTTTAGTTCATAATCATAAAAGAATACATCTCAGAGAAAAGATAAAACAAAACATAAGAAAACCCTAAAACCCCCAAGGAATTGAAGGAGAGATCCTCTGTCTTGAGTATGATTTCGCTTCTTGAGATGAATCAACTGGTTTTCTTGAGTAAATCCCACAATTCGACCTCTCCGCTTGGCCTTGGCTAGCCGACGCCCCCTCAAGGTTGGCCTTTGTCTTTCTTTGCCTCTAAGTACCCTATTCCGAATGAAATTCCTCTTTGTCACGGCAAGGGCACGCCCGTGCAACACGCCCGTGTGAATCGAATCCAGGCTGTGGTCGAGCTTGCTAAAGCGGGCACATGGCAGGTGGCTTGAGCCTGTGCCGTGTTGATTTCCTACTTTGGCCCATTTGGTCTATTTTTAGCCCATTTCTCGTTCTTTTCATCCTCCTATGCTTCCCTAAGTATAAAACATTAAATTAAAGGATTAGGAGCATCAAATTTCACAAGTCAAGGGATAAATCATCCAAAAGTACGCTAAATGTGGGATTAAAATATGTATATATTACGGTTTATCAATGTGGCATTTATAGGCTACTTGTGGTATTTTGGTTGTGAATATAGCCATGAGAGTTGGCTTGTAAATGATGTTAATATGGTTGTGTGTTTATCTATTAGAAATAGCTTGTAAAGGTATATGTTTTAGTTGTATATATAGCCATGAGTGATGGCTTATTTTGGCATGTTTGATATGAAAATGGTTATGGTTTTATAGTTTCAAATGGTTAACGGATTTATGGAGTTTAATGTTGAGAAATGCTTTGATGAAGTATGATTTTAGAAGTTGAGTTGATAAGTATTTGAATAGGTAATTGGCATTGACTTGAGTATTGAATTTGGTTGAAATGAATATGGTATGAATTGTACATTTGGATGATGATTTTGGCTGCCTATTGTATGATTAAATGGTACCATTTTGGTTGTTTAGGTGAACATGAGTAAGGTTGGAAAATTTGTCTTGCAAATGGCCTATTTTTGTCCACACGGGCAGAGACATGGGCGTGTGTCTTAGCCGTGTGCGACACACGATCATGCTATACGGCCGTGTGTCCCCTGGTGTTGAAATTGAATTGAAGTCAGTATGCTCCACATGGCCTCACACACGGGCGTGTGATTGGCCGTGTGGCACAAGTCCATATACCCTCCTAAATGGCACACGACCTAGCACACTGGTGTGTAACTTGGCCGTGTTGCATAAGTCAGTATACCCTACAGGTTTGGCACGGCCTAGTACACGGCTTAGCACACGGGCGTGTGTGGCTACTTCGAAGGGCACACGAGCTAGACACACAGGTGTGTGGTCGGCCGTGTGACCCAAGTCAGTATGTATGCCCTATTTCCACACGGCCTGTGACACGGGTGTGTGATCCCTGAATGAATGAAAAATTTCTAAGTTTTCAAAATATTTCGTATGTTATCGGTTTAGTCCCGAATCACTTCTAAAGCATGTTTAAGGCCTTAGGCTCTTATAAGGGACAATGTATTTGTGTTGGATGGTATTTGAGTATGAATGCATAAATGTATGAGTATTGGATGTTAAATGATGTGTATTGATCGGTAATACCTCGTAACCCTACTCCGGTGACGGATATGGGTTAGGGGTGTTACAGTTATAGTTGATTACTTAACTAAATCCACACATTTCATTCTATTATGTACGAATTATTCACTTGAGAAGTTGGCAGAACTATACATTTCTGATATTGTTAGATTGCATGGTGTGCCGGTGTTTATTATCTCCGATAGAGATCCACAGTTTACTTCTTGATTTTGGAGTAAATTACATGAAGCTCTGGGTAGTCGACTACAATTTAGTACAACATTCCATCCACAGATTGATGGTCAGTCTGTATCAATACTCGAAGATATACTCCGTTGTTGTATTTTAGAGTTTGAAGGTAGTTAGGAGAAATTTCTTCTATTGGTTGAGTTTGCCTATAATAATAGTTATCAGGCGAGTATTAAAATGGTGCCGTATGAAGCTTTGTATGGTCGAAAATGTAGAACTCCATTATACTGGACTGAATTGAGTGAGAAAAAGCTATTCAATGTTGACTATTTGAGAAACCGAAAAAAATCAAAGTAATTCGTGATTGTTTGAAAGCTGCTTCTGATCGTCAGAAATCATATGCGGATTTGAAAAAAAAAGACATTGAATTTCAAGTTAACGACAGAGTGTTGTTAAAAGTATCGCCTTGGAGAAAAGTTCTCTATTTTGGCTGAAAAGGAAAGCTTAGTCCACGATTCATCGAGTCGTATGAGGTCATTGAGAGAATTGGGCCAGTAGCTTATCGTTTAGCCTTGCCATCTGAGTTAGAGAAAATACGCAACGTATTTCATGTATCAATGTTACAGAAATATTGATTAGACCTTTCACAAGTGATTTCACCTGTTGATGTGGAGATTCAGCCAGATATGTCATACAGTGAAGAATTGGTCAGAATTTTAGCTCGAGAAGTTAAAGAATTAAGGAATAAACGTATAACTTTAGTTAAAGTTCTTTGGCAATGTCATGGAGTCGAGGAAGCTACGGGAACTTGAAGAAGTTATGAATGTGCAATACAGAACCTAGTTTTGGTAAGATTTTCGGGAAGAAAATTCCATTAGGGGAGAGTTGTAACAACCCATTTTCATTGGTGTCAAAAATAGTGGTTTCTGGACCACAATTTCGATTGAGTAAGTTATTATTTTAATATTTATTTAATTTCTACGGGATTATTTTATGGTCATATTAAAGTTTCAATAAAAAATTTAAAGTTTAAATGGTTAATTAGGTAAAAGGACTAAATCATAAAGGTTGAAAAATGCGCATCTATTAGTTTAAAGGGCTAATTGGATATGGAAAGGAAATCTAATGAACTAAGATGGTAATTATACCATAATTAAGTTAGTGGATAGTTATGGACAAGGTTTAATTGAAATAATAAGGGCAAAATGGTAAATTAGTAAATAAACATAAAATTTAATAAGTTAAAAGCATCATCTTCTTCATTTGATAGTTTCAAAACCGATTATCCATTGTTAAAAGAGGGGAAGCTTACGATCATGGAATTTCTTTATGCATGGGAGGTTTTCAAGCCCCATTTTTATTGATTTTTATGTTTTTGAGCTCGTATTAGCTTAATCTAGCTAGCCCGGGGGTTAATTTGCAAAACTGTTAAAGGTTGAGGGACTTACCATGATTTTTTTTGAATGTGTTTTGATTTTAGTTGATCTATTATCAATCTTAGTTGTTAAACAAACTTGTTTTGTTAAGTGATTTTTGATGAATTTTTGGATTAGTGATTAAATTGTTGAAAGTGTAAATCCATGGGTTTTATTATGAAATGTTAGTTATTATGGGTTGTCTAAGGTCCCTAGTAGAATTGGTTAACATGGGTTTAGGTTAAATTGGTTAAATTTCAAGTTATGAACTTAAGGCCTAAATTGTGAAAAGTTAAAATATTAGGGGTAATTTTGTAATTTTACATAAATATGAATTATTGATTGAATTGAATACTTGAAGTACTTAATTGAATGAAATTATCTATTTAGATAAAGATAAAAAACAATCGAATTTAAATCGAGGAAAGGCTAAAACTTCAGATTAGTTATCAACCTTAATTCTATGACTATAGTTACCGAGTTAAGTTCGTAGGAATTATAATCGTATTAATGTTAGTTAAACTGATTATCTGTTATATTGTCTTAGTTATAATAGACTTGAATATACATGTATTGATACTTTGAATAATTGATAGATAAATGATCCCGTTTGAGCCTTAAGAATTCTTAGGATACTAATGACACGTCATTATGGATTTCATGTTTCTGGTGCTGGTCTTGAATGTCCTACCGATGGTTGAGGTCCTGCATTTGTTGCGGATTCTCCACAGCTCATGTGAGCAGCATCGTGTAGCTAACATTCCGACCCACATCTTGTGTGAGCAAGCCCATTTCACAACTCGTGTGAGCATTATTGAAAAGGAAATGTTATGGTTATATGGAAAGGCACACTATGAGTGAGCATTCCCGAGTATCCGATGCAATTCTAGATGGTTCAACGAGTAAGTAAAGGAAATGGCATGGTATGTATACTGTAACACCCCTAACCCGTAACCATAGCTGGTTTAGGGTTAAAAGGCATTACCGGACAATCGGAAACTTTTACGGACATTTCAATCATAATTCAAGCAATTACATCAAAGTGTCCCTTAAATAGGTTTACGAGACCTTAATCATGCTTTAGAAAGGGGTCGGGACTAAACCGAACACATACGGAAATTTTTTTGAAATTTTAAAATTTTCTAAGTTACTGAGGTCACACACACTGGTGTGGGCGGGCCGTGGGCCTCCACACGCCTCGGACACGCGCTGCGTGTGTCTAAGCCATTTCAAAGCAGGCATACATGCGACTTGTTCACACACGCCGTGGACACACCCATGTGCCTCACGGTGGTCGCTCTCGACTTGCACCACACCGCGCGATCCAACGCTGTGTGTCGGCCGGTGGTCGAGTCGACTTGTTTTGAAATTTTAACCACGAAGGACACGGTCGAGCCACACGCCTGTGTGCTTAACCGTGTGGGTAATTATAGGCCCTTTTCAAGGCCAAAATGCCACCCACACTTTGGCTATCCCTACAAGCACACACAAACATCATTCCAATTCAATTCATGCCAAAATACCCAACTTATTTAAACATTCAAAAGTATATCAAGCTCACCATCTTATACAACAATTAGCTCAATCTATTCACAATCATTTCCAAGCATAATTCATCACAAACATACAAATGTATAAGTCACTCATCTTAATTCATCATGCATTCCTCATTTATCTAAATGCCAAAACACATAACTTAATTCAACTATCATTAGCAAAGCATATTTAACAAGTTACACATAAACTCACCTTAACCTAGATCATACACACAACATAAACATAGCAACCATGTTTTGCATATAATAAACTAAGGCCAAGTTGCTAAAACCAAACATATCAAGCACTTAACCAAGTACACATAAAACCGAACTTAAACATAATGATCAAGCCATTTTTGCACGGCTATATATATATACATGTTACAAAATCAAACACTCCATCTATGCTATACATGCCATATGCCCAAATTCAACTTAGTAAAATACCGAAAGAAACCGTCGATAGTGTGATAGGCTTTGCTGACGATCCCCGAGCTCGTAACGTGACTCCAAAATCTATAAAACAGAGGTAACAAAAACACAACCAGAGTAAGCTATTTAAGCTTAGTAAGTCATAAGCAAATATATATATCAACGATTGTATAATAACACTAAGTTAATAAGACCGATTATACATATCCTCAAATACAAAGTTATCATTTTAATCATACATATATATATCATAGGAATAAATGTATAAATACACATGAACATATATAAATCTCACTATTAATATCACATATACTTCATTTTGCCGAATATACACAATCACATATGTATACACATGATTCAAATTTACAATTAAAACTTTTATGCAATCAATTTAACGTTCAACTTACCTTATTTTCACAACTTAGGGTAAGCACATACCTGAACCTTTTTATTCTATTTCACATTTGGTCTTCACTTATCATTGCCCGTTGAACCGTTCAGAATTAAAAAGGATACGTGGATAGTCAGAAGGCTCGTACAATGCCAACGTCCCAGACGTTGTCTTACATGTAATCACATATCGATGCAACTGTCCCAGACAGGGTCTTACACGAATCAAATACGATGCCAATGTCCCAAACATGGTCTTACACATAAACACAAGTCGATGCCAACGTACCAGATGTGGTCTTACACGAAAAAACATATCGGAAATCCTATGTCATGACATATGTATCCTAACTATTCCTAGGGGTCATACGGGACTTTCGAACATTAAATCTCGATCGAATCGAACTCGAAACGTAATTCCTTATCTCAAAATCTCATTCGGCCAAAGCACATATATAATTGAACAATTCAATTCATTACATAACATTTATATAATCTCAAATTTATTAACATTTAAATGCTTATAGACTTACCTCGGATATCGACGGACGAAATCGACTACTCGACTACTTTCGACTTCCCCCGATCTAATTCTGTTTTCTTTCGTTCTTGATCTAAATAAATTCAAATTTAACTAATTTAATCACACATTCATTCAATTTAATCCAAAAACACATAAATGGGCAAATTACCATTTTGCCCCTAACATTTCACACTTTTTGCAATTTAGTCCTTATTACATAAAGCACAAAATACACAAAATTTTGCATATACCAGAGCTAGGCCGAATATTCCTATAGTCCATATAAGTCCACACATTTCATTTATTTCACATTTTAGTCCCTCAAAATATTATTTTCACAATTTAGTCCAAATTACTCAAATTCATCAAAATTTCCAATACAAAACATATTAATCCAAAACATATCTTTCATAATCTATCATCTAACAAAAAAAATCACATGAATTCATCAATGGCTCAACTCAAAATATTCATCAAAATCAAAAATTCAAGCATGGGTTTTGTAGTACCCGAAGCAACGATCTCAAAAACGTAGAAATTATCAAAAATCAAAACCGAAACATACCTCAATTTGCTTGAACAAGGGTCGAATACCTAGCTTGTTTTCTTATTTTCTTTCTCTTTTAATTTCGGCACAAAGATGAACATAATGCTTTATTTTTTTTATGTTTGTTTAATTATAATAACCTTATAATATGTTATTAATTATTTAACCATTATAATTAATAAAATAAACTATATAATATACACATAATGTCGTCCACTACCTTTATTAATGGCTAAATTACAACATAAAGCCTCCATATTAAAAAGAAAACAACAATTAGACACTTTCATATTTAACCATCAAATTTTCATTTAACGCGATTAAGCCCTTTTATTAAATCGGACACTCAAACAACGGAATTTAAAACACGAAAATTTCACACAAGTAAATTCACACATAATAAACACAGAAAATAATTTTAAAATTTTTTTGGACTCGGATTCGTGGTCCCGAACCACCATTCCGATTAGGGTCAAAATCGGGTTGTTACATATACAATTGAAATGATTCATGATCTTATGAAAATGTTGATGAGTTAAATGATGTGTACATGAAATCTACTTATTATGTGATTGAACTCATATGTATCATGGATGAACTTACTAATTTGTGAGTTTGATGGTGCTTGTATAGGATTTTACTAAGCTTATGGTCTTGGTAATGATATTATGCTTATTCTATAAATTGTGCTAAAGAAATGGTAAGTTATGTTTGAGTTTATACGAGCTTACTAAACATTAGTTACTTACGTAGTTACTTTTCTTTTTTTTGTAGATTATCGGAAGCTCGATCGGTTGGAAGTTTGACGGAGATCTATCACAATATCCAGCAACCATTTCGGTAGTTTTTGAGTATTTTGTCCAAGATTATAAATGGCATGTGTAGAACTTTTTATAATGATAGTTATTGAATGTGTTAATGGTCAATTTGATATGTATTTTCTTTTGATGTTCATGTTTTGTTGATGGACTTTATTTCATTGACAAGTTAGGTCACTTTGGCCACTTTTAGGTACTTGAAATATGTGATCTTTTTTGGTAAGCTTGTGATGGTACGTAAATGGTTATATGTGATGTTATTTGGTAGTTAAAGGAACTAGGTTTTATGCTTGAAATGTGGCTATATTGCTTTGACTTGATCAATGGTGTTTTGGTATAAATGTGGTGCCTTTGAATGGCACATTGGTTAGGTGAAATAGGTTGAGTTATTTGGTATGTTTATATGTGTTTCAAAAGGTATTTAAGTCTCTTAAATGTGTGTACAAATGGGATGGTTGATTAGGTATGTTGTGGCCTTGAAATGGCTTGATTTAGGGTCAAATTATAGGGCATACTGCCTACGACACGGGTTGTTACACGACCGTATGACACACATGGCTTGTTGATACGATCGTGTGTCACTTGTTAGTTTTTAGTGTATCAAGTCAGTGTGTTACATGGCCTGCGAAACGACCGTGTGTCACAAGTCAGAGAGTTACACGATCTGGCACATGGCCGTGTAACCCAGCTCAATGAGTTACACGGGTTGAGACACGCGTTGGGACACAGTCGTGTGTCCATTTGTTCGATTGTTACATGGCCTGGGCTATGTCACACGGCCTTACCACATGGCCGTGTGACCCTTGTTTTGAAATTTTGCAACTTTTTACCAAATTTTTTGATTTGTTTCAAATTAGTCATGAATTGCTTCTAAACTAATTTTAGGGCTTCAAAGGCTCGATTTAAGGCCCAAATGCATATGTTTGATAGGTTTTTAATAAGATTTATTTAATTAATGTAAAATGATTTTATTGAGATGTTTTGATATTAAATGTTGTTTCGATTGTTTAATAATGCTCTATAGCCCTAATTTGGCAATGGAGATGGATTAGGGTGTTACAAATTGGCACAAATATTCCCAAAATTATAGAAAATAATCCTCAGAGGGAAGGTAAAGAGCGTGTGAAAGCAATAGCGCTCCAATCGAGCAAAGTACTGTGTAGCCTAGAAAACTCTACTTCGGAGGTAAATATGGAGAATATTGACGACCCTCAAGAGAAATCCCTAGAGGCTGAAGATAAACCAAAGTCAGAAGAGGAAATTGCTTCGGCGGCTAAGCTAGAAAAAAAATAGAGATTGTGGCGTTGCAAAGATCTCATCCCCTTCATGGTTAGAAGAAAAAAAAGCGGGATGAAGACGAGTTTGTAGGTTTTCTAAACTTATTTAAAATATTAAACGTTAACCTGCCTTTAATTGAGTTAATTGAGAAAGTTCCTAAGTACGCAAAATTCTTAAAGGAAATCATGTCTAGGTGCAGGAAAATTAAGGTAGGAGAACAAGTTAATTTAAGTGCCTCCTATAGTGTTATTATTTCAAGACAGGTTCCCCAAAAATTGAAAGACCTGGGAAGTTATACTATTCCTATAGAGACAGGGAGCATTCATTTCAATAGAGCTATATGTGAGTTAGGAGCTAGTATTAATTTAATGCCTCTATTTATTTTTGAAAAACTCAGGTTAGGGGATCTCAAAACTACTCATATAACACTACAGTTGGCTGACAAGTCTTCAGTACATCCAAAAGGTGTAATGGAAGATGTGTTAGTTGAGGTGTGCAGCTTCATTACCCCAGCAGATTTTGTGGTTCTAGATTTTGAAGAAGAGCGAGAGATACCGATCTTATTAGGTAGACCTTTTCTAGCCACTTCTAGGTCAACCATTGATTTACAAAAAAAAAAACGAGTTAACCATGAAAATCAATGGTGAGACTAAAATCTTTAAATGTGGTAATCAACTAAGCGAAGAAAGTAGAAGGGAGTTAGGTGAACGGCGCAAAGAATTATTTATTTCTAGCACTCCCAAGTCAATGGATACACTTCCTTTTATGCATACAGAACGAATAAACAGGTTTAAGAAAAGGGACAAGTGGGCAAAGGTGTAATGGCACGACAGAAGATGGACTAATACTGATAGAACGGAAGAATTGTCCATCTGTGAATTGATGATACTGTTGGATTCATCCGGCGGTAAAACTTAAATTATTTGAATCCATGCTAAACTTTTGTAAATTATTGTATATTTAGCTAACTGTTTAGTATAGATTTTAATTTTCATTAACTTTCCATTTTATAGAAACCGTAGCACTCTAGAAAATGGAATTTTGAGTGACAACAGAGCCAGTGTCGCAACATAGGAATCCTTTGTCGCAACACCAATGACAGTTTTAACAAAATCGAGAAATTCTTTTGATGTCACAGCACGGACTTTAAGTGTCGCGACACCGAAGCCAGTATACTCAGAAATCAAAAAATCTAGAGTGTGTCACAACATTGAACCCCGAGGTCGCGACAACGGTAAACTTCCAGGGATGTTGCGGCATAGAACCCCTGTGTCGCAACATCACTGCAATTTTCTACAGGGTTGACCCAACCCCATTCGCGCAACCCGACGGATTAAACCCTACTTTACCCGATTTTTAACCATCAAAACACCTATTTTATAACCTAAAACCATATTTTACTCTTAGTTTAATATCTCTTAATCATCTAATTTCCCAAAACCTTTCAAACTTATTAAACCCTAAAATTTATTATTCCCTTTTTCTGTTAGATTTGCTTGGAAAATTTTCTTCTTTTAGTCTTATTTGATGCAGGAAAAGAAGGAAACATCTCAAGTAATGACGAAGAAACAAGTGTGATAAGGAATCCAACGTTTAACACAAGGTTAAATGTTTCTAACTCAACTTTTACTGTTCTATTGAACACACTTGCTTGAAGCTTCATTAGTTAGTAGAACTAAACATTCCTCCTATAAAAGTTAGACGAACTAATGAAAAAGAATCATCGATGGTTCCAAACCCCTCTAATTTTCCAAACCCAAATATTAAAAAATATTTTGCTGAACTTCAAGGAAAAACCTTTATACAATAGAGGGTATTTGATCCATCCATGATTCTTTGTAAGGAAATATGGCCTTTGGTTAAATACCATAGGTGGGAAAATTTTTGGATGATCCCAAAAGATAGTGTTGTGGTCCCTATTGTTCAAGAGTTTTATGCATCTTTACGGGACCAAGAGTCTAGAAACACTAAAGGCCATATGTGGGAGATGGTACTTGATAAACCATAATTTATACATATTTTAACCCCATGCTTAGCTTATTTTTGGATGAGTTTTCATTATATTTAATGAATTCGATGCTCCTAATTCTTTAATTTCATGTTTTACACTCAGGAGAGCTTAGGGAGTCGAAAAGAATGAGAAACGGGCCAAAAAGGGACAAAATGGGCCTACCTTAGAAACCAACACGGCCTGGGCTATCAAACACGGCCGTGTGTTACGAGCAAGATCGAACACAGCCTGGATCAACATACACGGGCAGACCACACGGCCGTGTGTGGTGAACAGGAGCGAGCACGGCCTAAGGCTATCGAACACGGGCGTGTCACACGGGCATGTCCCTACCGTATCAAAGATTAATTCTATTTGGAAAAGGTTACTTGTGGGAAACGAAAGACATTCCAAAGCCTATATAAACACCCTATGGGGTGACCTAAAAGAAGACGCTGAAGAGAACACAGAAAATACTCGCAAACAGCCGTCGAAAACAGCTCGGAAGGAGGATCTCCATCAAGACTGAAGATCTCCCATTAAGTTCTTTAGAAGTTTTTGGGTTTTCTTATGTTTTGTAGTTTTCCTTATTCTATGATGTTTTCTTCTATCAGTATGAACTAAATCCCTTAGATACCTAAGGGGATGAAACCTAAGACGGATCTTATTACTATTTGATTTATAAGATAAATACTTGTTCTTATTCATAATTGTGAGTTCTTATTCTTGTTTTCATAATTCAGGTTATTGATTCAAGTCGAATGTGCTTATTCAGTGTAGCAGAAGTCCCTGTTTAAGAGTAGATCAACACAATTAAGCGGAGTTGATTGCAACCCTAGACATAGGGCGACGAAAATCTGTCGGATTAGAGTCAAATCTAATAAGGGAATCCATAGATCGAGTTAATGCGATAATAGGGGTTTTAATTAGAAAGAGATTTTAATTAATCAACCTAGAGTCAGTTGTTTTTAGTCTCGAGAGAGATATTAAAATAAATCAAGGATTTCTACGAATTACGTCAAGTGAATAAATCATATGAATCAAAAGTAATAAGTGAAGTCTAGGTGGATTCTTACTTAGGTATTGCCTATCACATAAGTTGTCTAAAAGTATTTTCCCAATTCTTTCGTTGTCGTGTTTTTAATTAAATTTTAATTTAAAAGAATTCACTCCAATTTTTAGGCTAGATAATAAGAAGATAGTAATTACTAGTACTCTTGATCCTTGTGGATACGATATTATTGGTCTTACCATAACTATACTATTAAACGATAGGTGCGCTTGCCTTTATTGTGGTCATAGTTTGCTTTAGAGCCCATCAAGTTTTTGGCGCCGTTGCCGGGGACTAAGATATTAGGAACGCTAAATTTTTATTACTTTAGTCATTTTATTTAATTTTATTTGCAATTTACTTTTTATTTCTATTCACTAATTTTTTTCTTTGTTTCTGGCAGGAACTTTTAGTTTATGACTAGAAGGAACCCGTCAGGACCATTGCTTTTTGACAGTGAGATTGAACGTACAGCTTGCAGAAACCGAAGAGAAATAAGGTGAAGTCTACAATACATAGAAGAAGAGCAAGAAGACAAAACTAACACTACTGAAGAGAAGGCTGATAATAATCCGCTACCTCCTGTGGTTGCCGCAAACCCGGTGAATCAAAATTCTGCTCCTCATACTATGTATGATTATGCTACACCTAATTTAATAGGAACTGAATCAAGTATTGTTAGATCTTCTATCACTGCAAATAATTTTGAACTGGAACCTAACACTATTCAGATGATTCAGCAGTTTGTTCAGTGTGATGGTTTGCAGGATGAGGATCCAAAAAATCACTTGGTAAATTTTCTGGAATTCTGCTACACTTTCAAAATTAATGGCGTTTCTGATGATGCCATTCGCCTTTGGTTGTTTCCCTTTTCGTTGAGGAACAAAGCTAAACAAGTTGGTTGAACTCGTTACCACAAGGATCAATCACTACATGGGAGCAAATGACCGAGAAATTTTTGTTAAAATATTTTCCGCCGGCTAAAACGGCTAAGTTGAGGAATGATATATCTTCTTTTGTGCAGATGGATTTAGAGACACTTTACGATGCATGAGAGAGATACAAGGATTTACTAAGAAGGTGCCCTCACCATGGGTTACCTTTGTGGCTTCAGGTTCAAACCTTTTACAATGGTGTGAACCCCTCAACTAGGCAGTTGATCGATTCAGCCGCAGGTGGAACCCTAAATAACAAGACCCCTGAAGCAGCTTATGAGTTTATAGAAGAGATGGCACTGAATAACTATCAGTGGCAAGTTATGAGGACAAAACCAACAAAAGCCGCCAGAGTTTTCAACCTCGACGCAGTGACCATGCTATCAAACCAGGTAGAATTGTTAAATAGAAAGATTGATGGTTTGTATAGTTCTTCGCAGGTACATCCAGTGACGTAGTACAATACAAATGGAGGAGGAATGGGCAATACAGAATATCCATCTTACAACCCTGGCATGGAGAATGAGCAGCTGAATTATATAGGTAATAACTCTAAACCTCAAAATATCCCTTACAATAATACATATAATCCAGGATGGAGGAACTACCCAATTTTCTCATGGGTAATGAAAGGAATCAAAGACCGCAAATCCCTCCAATTTTCCAACCGTCCTACCAGCAAGAGAGAAAGCCGAACCTTGAAGATATGCTAGTAATTTATTTTGGTGTTAGAGACTCATTTTTAGAATACCGAAACGGCGTTGAAAAATCAGCAAGCATTGATTCAAGGGATTGAGAATCAAATTGGACAACTGGTTAAGTTAGTTTCTGAAAGGCAGTCAGGTAGTTTACCTAGTAACACCGAACCCAAACCAAAAGAGCATTTGAAGGAAGTTACACTAAGGAGTGGGAAGGAGTTGGTTGAAGCTGAAAAGAAGATGCCACAAGAAACTGATAAGGCAAAGGGCGATGAAGTAAAAGAGAATGTAACACCGGTACTCAAAGAGTATAAACCACCAATCCCATATCCGGCAAAGTTGAAGAAAGACCGCATGGACACACAATTCGGTAAATTTCTTGAACTTTTTAAACAATTACATACTAACTTACCTTTTGTTGAAGCTATTTCGCAGATGCCTACGTTCGCAAAATTCTTAAAAGAGCTTTTAACAAATAAAAGGAAGTTTGAAGAGCTATCAACTGTGGAGCTTAACGAGGAATGTTCAGCTATTCTCCAGAATAAGCTACCAACCAAATTGAAAGATCCAGGAAGTTTCACTATTCCCTGTTTAATTGGTAGTTTAAATATTGAGAAAGCATTAGCCGACTTAGGTGCCAGTATTAATTTAATGCTTTATAAAATGTTCAAACAGCTTAGTCTTGGGGAACCAAATCCCATTAGGATAAGTATCCAATTAGCTGGTAGATCTATTAAATATCGTAGGGGAATTATTGAAGATGTTTTGGTAAAAGTTGATAAATTCATATTCCCTATTGATTTTGTTGTGCTTGACATGGATGAGGACGTTGAGGTGCCCTTAATTTTAGGACGCCCATTTTTAGCTACTACTAGGGCTGTTATTGATGTAGGTGATGGTAAACTTGTGCTCAGGATAGGTGACGAGGAAATTATTTTTAAAATTTATGATGCTATGCGATACTCTAGAGAGAAAGATGATTCCTGTTATTTTATCGATGCTATTGATCATTCTATTCAAGATTCTTTTCAGGAAATCATACATAAAGACACGTTGGAACTGTGTCTTGCCCAAGGAGAGGAGGCTGATGACGATACCAATGAGATGGGGGAGGTAAATTTTTTTCCCCAAGACAAAAGAAGTATGAGAGCATTGAAATAAACGACGAACTAAAACAAAAACCCTCTATTGAAGAGCCCCCCAAATTGGAATTGAAACAGTTACCAAATCACTTAGAGTATGCATTCCTCGGAGATAACTCTACACTACCGGTAATTATTTCTTCTGAATTAAAATTCAATGAGAAAGACGAGTTACTACAGGTACTAAAGGAGCATAAAAGAGCCATAGCTTGGAAGATTTCTTACATTAAAAGGATAAGTCCATCGTTTTGCACCCACAAAATTTTAATAGAAGATGAATATAAACCATGTGTACAACCTCAAAGATGATTGAATCCCAACATGAAGGAAGTTGTTAAAGCTGAGGTAATTAAACTTCTAGATGCTGAAGTTATTTATCCTATTTCTGATAGTACGTGGGTAAGTCCTGTGCAGGTTGTTCCAAAGAAAGGAGGCATGACTGTGATAGCTAACGAAAAGAATGAATTGATTCCAACAAGAACAGGCACAGGTTGGAGAGTCTGCATTGACTATAGGAAGTTGAACGATGCCACGAGAAAAGATCACTTTCCTCTACCCTTCATTGATCAGATGTTAGAAAGATTATCTGGGCATATGTACTATTGCTTCCTAGACGGACTCTCTGGCTACTTCCAAATCCCAATAGCTCCTGAGGATCAAGAAAAGACAACATTTACATGTCCATACGGTACGTTTGCTTATCGTAGAATGCCTTTTGGATTATGTAATGCTCCTGCTACTTTTTAGTGCTGCATGCTAGCCATCTTTGACGAACTTGTGGAGGACATCATGGAGGTATTTATGGACGACTTTTCGGTATTTTTTAATTCTTTCCACCTTTGCCTTAAAAATTTAAAACGATTTCTAATGAGATGTGAGGAAACGAACCTTGTGCTTAATTGGGAAAAGTGTCACTTTATGGTTCGAGAAGGGATTCTGTTAGGTCACAAAATTTCTAGTAAAAGAATTGAGGTTGATAAAGCAAAAATTGAAACCATAGAAAAATTACCTCCTCCTAGTTCAGTTAAGGCTATTAGAAGTTTTTTAAGACATGCTGGATTTTATAGAAGATTTATTAAGAATTTTTTTAAAATAGCTAAGCCTCTAACGAAATTACAAGAAAAAGATGTGCCTTTCAATTTTGATTAGGAATGTTTAGATGCATTTAATACCCTCAAAAATAAATTAATAAATGCTCCAATTATAATTGCACCTGATTGGAATTTACCCTTTGAACTAATGTGTGATGCGAGTGTTTTTGCAATAGGTGGGGTTTTGGGACAGCGAAGAGACAAGCATTTTCAGCCAATTTATTACGCTAGCAAAACATTGACGGCCACGCAAGAAAACTACACCACCACAAAAAAAGAGTTGCTAGCTGTGGTTTCTGCATTTGATAAATTTAGACAGTATTTGATATTATCTAAAGTTGTCGTTTACACTTACCATTCAGCTCTTCGTTATCTTTTAACTAAATTTGATGCAAAACCTCGAATCATAAGATGGATTTTACTCTTACAGGAATTTGATTTGGAAATTTAGGATAAGAAAGGAGCTAAAAATCTCGCGGCAGACCACCTTTCTAGACTTGAAAATCCACATATCAAGGAACTCGATGAAAGTGAGATAAATGACTCGTTTCCTGAAGAACAACTCTTTTGTAACATCCCGAATTAATGGGCTTATGCGTTTAATGTGTAGACATGTTTAATGTGTTAATTTAAGTATTAGAGGTGAAAATTGGGCTCGGGAATGGGCCGAGGTCTTGGCTAAATATTTTGTTTAGTGACTATGGGGTTTAAATAAAGTATTGAGAGTGAAATAGGCATAGTGGGCTTGTGGCCCAGGAACAAGAGGCGCAGTAGGATGGAGCTATAAGTGGCGCCAATAGGCAAAAGAAGGGGGCCTCAGTGTGGCCGCTTGGAGCCCAAGAAATTGGGCTAATTTCGGCAGCCCAAGGAGAGCTAGAGGGGGGACGGCAATGTGGCTACAAAATAGGGGATTTTAGTGTTTTAAAGCATCTGGATATTATGCTGATAAAGGGGGAGGAGTTGGTGCTAATTAGGTCTTTTTTGGAGGAGTTAATAGATTAAGATAAGGGAGAAAGATAGGAGCTATCCTTTGGTTGCAGAGTTGGCCGAAAATCAAACTCAGGAAAGGGGAAGGAGTAGGTTTGGTATAGGCTAGAGGGGGTATGCCAAATTTTTCATTGTGTTTCCTGAGAATAGTCTCAAGTTTTCTCTCTTTTTCGGCAACTAGAATCATCTTTTCTTCTTTTTATTTTCTTTCTATCAGAAACCGAAACCCTTGAGGCCTCACCAAGTGCCGAAACTCTGCCATTCACCTTCTCTTTTCTTTAATACTCATTGCCGAATCTCTCTGTCTGTTCCTTGCCCATCTTTTCAATTCTTTGTTCTTCTAAAAGCCGAAAACGCATCAGTATTTCTCTTGCTCATCTTTTCGGGATTTTCTTAAAAGCCGAAATTTCCTAGATCTCTAACCTTCTACGCTTTGATCTTCTTCTGTGATTGCCGAATCTTTCTGCAAGGGGTAGCCGAAACTGTCTGTAGAGGTAAGTGTCGATTGTGCTATTCTTTTTCCAATCTTCTCCGGCATTTAGAGACCATAGCCGAATGGCTATATGGAAACTGATCTTGTGTTTTTCTTTCTTTTGCGGCATCCCGGGATTTGAAAGGGATTCAATTGCTTAGATTTCTAAGCCAGAGTTCAGTAGCACTCGAATCATAGTACTTTCGAGATTTCAAGGTAAGGAGATCTGTTAAATTAAATGTATAAATTCGGGTAAACACTAACCCCTGGCCGAATATAGGAGAGGCCTTATCTTCGCGTTCTTCCAGCTTTTGAGCAAAGTTGTAGACAAAAGGCAGTAGATCCGATTAGCGAGGGTATCGACATAGAGGGTAGTTCTACGCATTAATCAGGTGTGTAACATTCTCACACCATTTGGATTGCCTGTTAGTATCTGCTTATAAATCTGTTATATTCTGTTAAATGTCGAAATACCGACATGGCTGTTGAAAACCCGAGAAGGGTAAAGGTGAATCACCAGGTTAGTGATTTCTGTCATTCTTAATTGAATGTCTCTGTTAACATGATATGATATGTATGCCGATTTCTATGTTGCACGGGGATGGGTGATTGATGAAAGGGGAAGTGTTCTGTTCTGGTGGCTCTGCCACGATCTGTTGTAGTGGCTCTGCCACGATCTGTTCTGGTGACTATGTCACAAATCTGACGATGAGCAGCTAACTGCAGCATGACTGCCATCGGTGGTGTGTAGCGGTGAGGGTAATTGTAGAAATCCCCAATGGTGTGATTGGCAGGTAAGGGTGGTGTGAAGCGGATGGAAACCTAGGATTGGGTTGGGCTTTGCATATGTTCTGATATATTATACTCTGTTATCTGTTCTGTGGGGCTAAGGCCCAATCTGATGGTGCATGAGGGTTGCACACTGAGTCTTGTGACTCACCCCGTTGTTTAACATTTTTCAGGTAACACCTAGTGCATCGGACCGGGTTGGAGAGGAGCGCAAGGTGGCCATGCATGGATTCATTTTGATTCAATAAAGGACGTTGTTTTAATTACTTTTCCTTAGCACATTCAATATTGTTTGGTTTTATACTTTATTGTAATAAGGCCACTGGCTATTGTTTTTTTTTTTTGGTATTTATTTTTTCGGTTTTCGGGTTTTCATTCACTTAGATTTTATGATTAATTGAAACCAAGACATTAATTAGAATTTATTTCTTACAAAAATTATCAAATTATCAAGTTTTTCCCGTATAAGCGTTTAAACTATGCTTTCAAAATAAAGGATAAATGCATCACGTTTTATAAAATCTTCTTAGTGACATGCCAGATCCGGTCGTGGCGTTTGGGCCGAGTTTGGGGTGTTACAAATTGGTATCAGAGCAGGGTTCAAAACTCGACTTTGGGGATTTTGGGCTCAAAATGTTTTCTAAGATGAGTTTTGGAAACATGCATATTTATTAATAATACAGGATGGTTTTCTCGGCATGGCACCTGCGTCTCCAGCCCAAGTCCGCCAGGTAAGTACTCAAAACTCACTGTGTGTTATATATGTATGTGGGCTTGATGGGTTTTAAGGGAAGTAGATTATTTTAATTAGAACTTGATGGACTTTAGGCTTAGTTTAAACAACTCTCTAAATTCATAAGATTTAATCCAACCAAACAAACCTGTGAACAAGTCCCGAGATTAGGGTGTGGCAACAGGCATACGCATGTTTAGGATTGGATTCAGAGAGAGCTTGGTATTTAAGCAGTCCTAGTGACTCACCTCCTCTTCGCTGGAATCCTACCTGGTGCGTAGTGACTGTTCACCTTAGTAATGAGAACTTGTTGACGGGCCAAAATTTATAACTAAAACCCGAAAGGGACCAGCCATTCTATTTTGTAAAACTACTAAATTACCCCTGATTTATAAATGACCAAAATATCCCTGATTTGTAAAATTACCAAAATATCCTCGGATTGTAAAATTATCGAAATACCCCCGTATTGCAAAATTACCGAAATACCCCCGTATTGCAAAATTACCAAAATACCTTTCTTTCACAGAATCACCAAGGAACCCTATTTTAGAAAATTACGAAAATACCCCTGTAGGATAAATTATGAAAATACCCCTGGGTAGTGAAATGATGAAAATACCCTATGTGTTGAGTGTGGGTTCATGGATGTCGTCTGTATGTTGATGGTTGATGTGTGTGGGTCCTAGAACGAGGAGACAAACTTGAGACTGAAACTTGTAGATGTAATTGAATTCGAAAGAACTACTCTTAAAACATCGATCATAAGACTGTTCGTGGTTAATCAGTGGAAGAAACCTATTAATTCATAAAATTTCTAATCAGATAAACGTCAATCGGAAGAATGAGTATAAGGGGACGAGGACGCTTCAGATGCGAATACCGGTGCGTACTCTATCATATTATCCTAAGTGTTTCTTTTGGCTTTAGAATTAGAGTTCGCAGCGGAAGCATAGTGGTGAGACTTGGGTAGTACGATTAATAGTTAGTTGGAAATTTCGAGGGCAAAATTTATTTTAAGGGGGGTAGAACTGTAACATCCCGAATTAATGGGCTCATACGTTTAATGTGTAGACATGTTTAATGTGTTAATTTAAGTATTAGAGGTGCAAATTGGGCTCGGGAATGGGCCGAGGTCTTGGCTAAATATTTTGTTTAGGACTATGGGGTTTAAATAAAGTATTGAGAGTGAAATAGGCATAATGGGCTTGTGGCCCAGGTACAAGAGGCGCAGTAGGAGGGAGCTATAAGTGTCGCCAATAGGCAAAAGAATGGGGCCTCAGTGTGGCCGCTTGGAGCCTAAGAAATTGGGCTAATTTTGGCAGCCCAAGGAGAGCTAGAGGGGGATGTCAATGTAGCTACCAAATAGGGGATTTTAATGTTTTAAAGCATGTGGATATTATGCTGATAAAGGGGGAGGAGTTGGTGCTAATTAGGTCTCTTTTGGAGGAGTTAATAGATTAGGATAAGGGAGAAAGATAGGAGCTATCCTTTGGTTGCAGAGTTAGCCGAAAATCAAACTCAGAAAAGGGGAAGGAGTCGATTTGGTATAGGCTAGAGGGGGTGTGCCAAATTTTTCATTGTGTTTCCTGAGAATAGTCTCAAGTTTTGTCTCTTTTTCAGCAACTAGAATCATCTTTTCTTCTTTTTACTTTCTTTCTGTCAGAAATCGAAACCCTTGAGGCCTCACCAAGTGCCAAAAATCTGCCATTCACCTTCTCTTTTCTTTAATACTCATTGCCGAATCTCCCAGTCTGTTCCTTGCCCATATTTTCAATTCTTTGTTCTTATAAAAGCCAAAAACGCATCAATATTTCTCTTGTTCATCTTTTCAGGATTTTCTTAAAAGCCGAAATTTCCTAGATCTCTAACCTTCTACGCTTTGATCTTCTTCTGTGATTGTCGAATCTTTCTGCAAGGGGTAGCCAGAACTGTCTGTAGAGGTAAGTGTCGATTGTGCTATTCTTTTCCCAATCTTCTCCGGCATTTAGAGACCATAGCCGAATGGCTATATGGAAACTGATCTTGTGTTTTTCTTTCTTTTACGGCATCCCGGATTTGAAGGGATTCAATTGCTTAGATTTCTAAGCCGAGTTGATGAGCACTCGAATCGTAGTACTTTCGGGATTTCAAGGTAAGGAGATCTGTTAACTTAATCATATAAATTTGGGTAAACACTAACCCCTGGCCGAATATAGGAAAGGCCTTATCTTCGTGTTCTTCCGGCTTTTGAGCAAAGTTGTAGATAGAAGGCAGTAGATCCGATTAGGGAGGGTATCGACATAGAGGGTAGTTCTACGAATTAATCAGGTGTGTAACATTCTCACACCATTTGGATTGCCCTGTTAGTATCTGCTTATAAATCTGTTATATTCTCGTTAAATGTCGAAATACCGACATGGCTGTTGAAAACCCGAGAAGGGTAAAGGTGAATCACTGTGTTAGTGATTTGTCATTCTTAATTGAATGTCTCTGTTTACATGATATGATATGTATGCCGATTTCTATGTTGCACGGGGATGGGTGATTGATGAAAGGGGAAGTGTTACTCGCGGTGGCTCTGCCACGACCTGCTGTAGTGGCTCGCCACGATCCATTACAGTGACTATGTCACAAATCGTCGGCGATGAGCGACTAAGCTGCAGCATGACCGCCATCGGTGGTGTGTAGCGGTGAGGGTGATTGTAGAAATCCACAATGGTGTGATTGGCGGGTAAGGGTGGTGTGTAGCGGATGGAAACCTAGGATTGGGTTGGGCTTTGCATATGTTTCGATATATTATACTCACATTATACGTTGCAGTGGGGCTAAGGCCCAATCGATGGTGCATGAGGGTTGCACATCGAGTCTCGTGACTCACCCCGTTGTTTAACATTTTTCAGGTAACACCTAGTGCATCGGACCGGGTTGGAGAGGAGCGCAAGGTGGCCATGCATGGATTCATTTTGATTCAATAAAAGACGTTGTTTTAATTACTTTTCCTTAGCACATTCAATATTGTTTGGTTTTATACTTTACTGTAATAAGGCCACTGGCTATTATTTTTATTTGGTATTTATGTTTTCGGTTTTCGGGTTTTCATTCACTTAGATTTTATGATTAATTGAAACCAAGGCATTAATTAGAATTTATTTCTTACACAAATTATCAAATTATCAAGTTTTTCCCGTATAAGCGTTTAAACTATGCTTTCAAAATAAAGGATAAATGCATCACGTTTTATAAAATCTTCTTAGTGACATGCCAGATCCGGTCGTGGCGTTTGGGCCGAGTTTGGGGTGTTACAAATTGGTATCAGAGCAGGGTTCAAAACTCGACTTTGGGGATTTTGGGCTCAAAATATTTTCTAAGATGGGTTTTGGAAACATGCATGTTTATTAATAATACAGGATGGTTTTCTCGGCATGGCACCTGCGTCTCCAGCCCAAGTCCGCCAGGTAAGTACTCAGAACTCACTGTGTGTTATATATGTATGTGGGCTTGATGGGCTTTAAGGGAAGTAGATTATTTTAATTAGAACTTGATGGACTTTAGGCTTAGTTTAGACAACTCTCTATATTCATAAGATTTAATCCAACCAAACAAACCTGTGAACAAGTCGCGAGATTAGGGTGTGGCAACAGGCATACGCATGTCTAGGATTAGATTCAGGGAGAGCTTGGTATTTAAGCAGTCCTAGTGACTCACCTCCTCTTCGCTAGAATCTTACCTGGTGCGTAGTGACTGTTCACCTTAGTCATTAGGACTTGTTGACGGGCCAAATTTTATAACTAAAACCCGAAAGGGACCAGCCATTCTATTTTGTAAAACTACTAAATTACCCCTGATTTATAAATGACCAAAATATCTCTGATTTGTAAGATTACCAAAATACCCCCAGATTGTAAAATTACCAAAATACCCCCAGATTGTAAAATTATCGAAAACCCCTAGATTTTAAAATTACCGAAGTACCCCCAGATTGTAAAATTACCGAATACCCCCCGGATTGTAAAATTACCGAAATACCCCCAGATTGCAAAATTACCAAAATACCTTTCTTTCATAGAATCACCAAGGAACCCTATTTCAGAAAATTATGAAAATACCCCTGTAGGATAAATTACGAAAATACCCCTGGATAGTGAAATGACGAAAATACCCTATGTGTTGAGTGTGGGTTCATGGATGTCGTTTGTACATTGATGGTTGATGTGTGTGGGTCCTAGAACGAGGAGACAAACTTGAGACTGAAACTTGTAGATGTAATTTCGAATTCGAAAGAACTACTCTTAAACTACTGATCATAAGATTGTTCGTGGTTAATCAGTGGAAGAAACTTATTAATTCATAAAATTTCTAATCAGATAAACGTCAATCGGAAGAATGAGTATAAGGGGACGAGGACGCCCCAGATGTGAATACCGGTGCGTACTCTATCATATTATCCTAAGTGTTTCTTTTGGCTTTAGAATTAGAGTTTGCAGCGGAAGCATAGTGGTGAGACTTGGGTAGTACGATTAATAGTTAGTTGGAAATTTCGAGGGCGAAATTTATTTTAAGGGGGGTAGAACTGTAACATCCCGAATTAATGGGCTTATACGTTTAATGTGTAGACATGTTTAATGTGTTAATTTAAGTATTAGAGGTGCAAATTGGGCTCGGGAATGGGCCGAGATCTTGGCTAAATATTTTGTTTAGGGACTATGGGGTTTAAATAAAGTATTGAGAGTGAAATAGGCATAATGGGCTTGTGGACCAGGTACAAGAGGCGCAGTAGGAGGGAGCTATAAGTGGCACCAATAGGCAAAAGAAGGGGGCCTCAGTGTGGCCGCTTGGAGCCTAAGAAATTGGGCTAATTTTGGTAGCCCAAGGAGAGCTAGAGGGGGACGGCAATGTAGCTACAAAATAGGGGATTTTAATGTTTTAAAGCATATGGATATTATGCTGATAAAGGGGGAGGACTTGGTGCTAATTAGGTCTCTTTTGGAGGAGTTAATAGATTAGGATAAGGGAGAAAGATAGGAGCTATCCTTTGGTTGCAGAGTTAGCCGAAAATCAAACTCAGGAAAGGGGACGGAGTCGGCTTGGTATAGGCTAGAGGGGGTGTGCCGAATTTTTCATTGTGTTTCCTGAGAATAGTCTCAAGTTTTCTCTCTTTTTCGGCAACTAGAATCATCTTTTCTTCTTTTTATTTTCTATCTGTCAGAAATCGAAACCCCTGAGGCCTCACCAAGTGCCGAAAATCTGCCATTCACCTTCTTTTTTCTTTAATACTCATTGCCAAATCTCTCAGTCTGTTCCTTGCCCATCTTTTCAATTCTTTGTTCTTATAAAAGCCGAAAACGCATCAATATTTCTCTTGTTCATCTTTTCGGGATTTTCTTAAAAGCCAAAATTTCCTAGATCTCTAACCTTCTACACTTTGATCTTCTTCTGTGATTGCCGAATCTTTCTGCAAGGGGTAGCTGGAACTGTCTGTAGAGGTAAGTGTCGATTGTGCTATTCTTTTCCCAATCTTCTCCTAGGCATTTAGAGACCATAGCCGAATGGCTATATGGAATCGATCTTGTGTTTTTCTTTCTTTTACGGCATCCCGGATTTGAAGGGGATTCAATTGCTTAGATTTCTAAGCCGAGTTGATAGCACTCGAATCGTAGTACTTTCGGGATTTCAAGGTAAGGAGATCTGTTAAATTAAACGTATAAATTCGGGTAAACACTAACCCCCGGCCGAATATAGAGAGGCCTTATCTTCGCGTTCTTCCGCTTTTGAGCAAAGTTGTAGATGAAGGCGATGAGATCCGATTAGCGAGGGTATCGACATAGAGGGTAGTTCTACGCATTAATCAGGTGTGTAACATTCTCACACCATTTGGATTGCCTGTTAGTATCTGCTTATAAATCTGTTATATTCTGTTAAATGTCGAAATACCGACATGGCTGTTGAAACCCGAGAAGGGTAAAGGTGAATCACGGTGTTAGTGATTTCGTCATTCTTAATTGAATGTCTCTGTTAACATGATATGATATGATATGTATGCCGATTTCTATGTTGCACGGGATGGGTGATTGATGAAAGGGGAAGTGTTGCGTTTCGGTGGCTCGCCACGATTCGTTGTAGTGGCTCGCCACGACCATTCCGTGACTATGTCACCGTCGACGATGAGCGGCTAATCGCAGGCATGACCGCCATCGGTGGTCTCAGAGCGGTGAGGGTGATTGTAGAAATCCCCAATGGTGTGATTGGCGGTGAGGGTGGTGTGTAGCGGATGGAAACCTAGGATTGGGTTGGGCTTTGCATATGTTCGATATATTATACTGTTATTCTGTTACGTGGGGCTAAGGCCCAATCTGATGGTGCATGAGGGTTGCACTGCGAGTCTCGTGACTCACCCCGTTGTTTAACATTTTTCGGGTAACACCTAGTGCATCGGACCGGGTTGGAGAGGAGCGCAAGGTGGCCATGCATGGATTCATTTTGATTCAATAAGGACGTTGTTTTAATTACTTTTCCTTAGCACATTCAATATTGTTTGGTTTTATACTTTATTGTAATAAGGCCACATGGCTATTATTTTTATTTGGTATTTATGTTTTCGGTTTTCGGTTTTCATTCACTTAGATTTTATGATTAATTGAAACCAAGGCATTAATTAGAATTTATTTCTTACACAAATTATCAAATTATCAAGTTTTTCCCGTATAAGCGTTTAAACTATGCTTTCAAAATAAAGGATAAATGCATAACGTTTTATAAAATCTTCTTAGTGACATGCCAGATCCGGTCGTGGCGTTTGGGCTGAGTTTGGGGTGTTACAAATTGGTATCAGAGCAGGGTTCAAAACTCGACTTTGGGGATTTTGGGCTCAAAATGTTTTCTAAGATGGGTTTTGGAAACATGCATGTTTATTAATAATACAGGATGGTTTTCTCGGCATGGCACCTGCGTCTCCAGCCCAAGTCCGCCAGATAAGTACTCAGAACTCACTGTGTGTTATATATGTATGTGGGCTTGATGGGCTTTAAGGGAAGTAGATTATTTTAATTAGAACTTGATGGACTTTAGGCTTAGTTTAAACAACTCTCTAAATTCATAAGATTTAATCCAACCAAACAAACCCGTGAACAAGTCGCGAGATTAGGGTGTGGCAACAGCATACGCATGTCTAGGATTAGAGTCGGGGAGAGCTTGGTATTTAAGCGATCTAGTGACTCACCTCCTCTTCGCTAGAATCTTACCTAGTGCGTAGTGACTGTTCACCTTAGTCATTAGGACTTGTTGACGGGCCAAATTTTATAACTAAAACCCGAAAGGGACCAGCCATTCTATTTTGTAAAACTACTAAATTACCACGATTTATAAATGACCAAAATATCTACGATTTGTAAGATTACCAAAATACCCCAGCATTGTAAAATTACCAAAATACCCCAGATTGTAAAATTATCGAAAACCCCTAGATTTTAAAATTACCGAAGTACCCCCAGATTGTAAAATTACCGAATACCCCCCGGATTGTAAAATTACCGAAATACCCCCAGATTGCAAAATTACCAAAATACCTTTCTTTCATAGAATCACCAAGAACCCTATTTTGAGAAAATTATGAAAATACCTCAGTAGGATAAATCACTTAAAATACCTCGATAGTGAAATGACGAAAATACCCTATGTGTTGAGTGTGGGTTCATGGATGTCATTTGTACATTGATGGTTGATGTGTGTGGGTCCTAGAACGAGGAGACAAACTTGAGATCGAAACTTGTAGATGTAATTTCGAATTCGAAAGAACTACTCTTAAAACATCGATCATAAGATTGTTTCGTGGTTAATCGATGGAAGAAACTTATTAATTCATAAAATTTCTAATCGGATAAACGTCAATCGGAAGAATGAGTATAAGGGGACGAGGACGCCCCAGATGTGAATACCGGTGCGTACTCTATCATATTATCCTAAGTGTTTCTTTTGGCTTTAGAATTAGAGTTTGCAGCGGAAGCATAGTGGTGAGACTTGGGTAGTACGATTAATAGTTAGTTGGAAATTTCGAGGCTAAATTTATTTTAAGGGGGTAGAACCGTAACATCCCGAATTAATGGGCTTATACGTTTAATGTGTAGACATGTTTAATGTGTTAATTTAAGTATTAGAGGTGCAAATTGGGCTCGGGAATGGGCCGAGATCTTGGCTAAATATTTTGTTTAGGGACTATGGGGTTTAAATAAAATATTGAGAGTGAAATAGGCATAATGGGCTTGTGGACCTGTGTACAAGAGGCGCAGAGGAGGAGCTATAAGTGGCACCAATAGGCAAAAGAAGGGGCCTCAGTGTGGCCGCTTGGAGCCTAAGAAATTGGGCTAATTTTGGCAGCCCAAGGAGAGCTAGAGGGGGACGGCAATGTAGCTACAAAATAGGGGATTTTAATGTTTTAAAGCATATGGATATTATGCTGATAAAGGGGGAGGAGTTGGTGCTAATTAGGTCTCTTTTGGAGGAGTTAATAGATTAGGATAAGGGAGAAAGATAGGAGCTATCCTTTGGTTGCAGAGTTAGCCGAAAATCAAACTCAGGAAAGGGGACGGAGTCGGTTTGGTATAGGCTAGAGGGGGTGTACCGAATTTTTCATTGTGTTTCCTGAGAATAGTCTCAAGTTTTCTCTCTTTTTCGGCAACTAGAATCATCTTTTCTTCTTTTTATTTTCTTTCTGTCAGAAATCGAAACCCCTGAGGCCTCACCAAGTGCCGAAAATCTGCCATTCACCTTCTATTTTCTTTAATACTCATTGCCAAATCTCTCAGTCTGTTCCTTGCCCATCTTTTCAATTCTTTGTTCTTATAAAAGCCGAAAACGCATCAATATTTCTCTTGTTCATCTTTTCGGGATTTTCTTAAAAGCCAAAATTTCCTAGATCTCTAACCTTCTACACTTTGATCTTCTTCTGTGATTGCCGAATCTTTCTGCAAGGGGTAGCTGGAACTGTCTGTAGAGGTAAGTGTCGATTGTGCTATTCTTTTCCCAATCTTCTCCGGCATTTAGAGACCATAGCCGAATGGCTATATGGAAACTGATCTTGTGTTTTTCTTTCTTTTACGGCATCCCGGGATTTGAAGGGGATTCAATTGCTTAGATTTCTAAGCCAGAGTTCAGTAGCACTCGAATCGTAGTACTTTCGGGATTTCAAGGTAAGGAGATCTGTTAAATTAAACGTATAAATTCGGGTAAACACTAACCCCTGGCCGAATATAGGAGAGGCCTTATCTTCGCGTTCTTCCGGCTTTTGAGCAAAGTTGTAGACAGAAGGCAGTAGATCCGATTAGCGAGGGTATCGACATAGAGGGTAGTTCTACGACAATCGGTGTGTAACATTCTCACACCATTTGGATTGCCTGTTAGTATCTGCTTATAAATCTGTTATATTCTGTTAAATGTCGAAATACCGACATGGCTGTTGAAAACCCGAGAAGGGTAAAGGTGAATCACCAGGTTAGTGATTTCTGTCATTCTTAATTGAATGTCTCTGTTAACATGATATGATATGTATGCCGATTTCTATGTTGCACGGGGATGGGTGATTGATGAAAGGGGAAGTGTTACGTTCGGTGGCTCGCGCCACGACTGCTTGTAGTGGCTCGCCACGATCCGCATTCGTGACTATGTCACAAATCTGACGATGAGCAGCTAACTGCAGCATGACTGCCATCGGTGGTGTGTAGCGGTGAGGGTGATTGTAGAAATCCCCAATGGTGTGATTGGCAGGTGAGGGTGGTGTGTAGCGGATGGAAACCTAGGATTGGGTTGGGCTTTGCATATGTTACGATATATTATACTCTGTTATACATTACTGTGGGGCTAAGGCCCAACGATGGTGCATGAGGGTTGCACTGCCGAGTCTCGTGACTCACCCCCGTTGTTTAACATTTTTCAGGTAACACCTAGTGCATCGGACCGGGTTGGAGAGGAGCGCAAGGTGGCCATGCATGGATTCATTTTGATTCAATAAAGGGCGTTGTTTTAATTACTTTTCCTTAGCACATTCAATATTGTTTGGTTTTATACTTTATTGTAATAAGGCCACTGGCTATTATTTTTATTTGGTATTTATGTTTTCGGTTTTCGGGTTTTCATTCACTTAGATTTTATGATTAATTGAAACCAAGGCATTAATTAGAATTTATTTCTTACACAAATTATCAAATTATCAAGTTTTTCCCGTATAAGCGTTTAAACTATGCTTTCAAAATAAAGGATAAATGCATCACGTTTTATAAAATCTTCTTAGTGACATGCCAGATCCGGTCGTGGCGTTTGGGCCGAGTTTGGGGTGTTACAAATTGGTATCAGAGCAGGGTTCAAAACTCGACTTTGGGGATTTTGGGCTCAAAATGTTTTCTAAGATGGGTTTTGGAAACATGCATGTTTATTAATAATACAGGATGGTTTTCTCGGCATGGCACCTGCGTCTCCAGCCCAAGTCCGCCAGATAAGTACTTAGAACTCACTGTGTGTTATATATGTATGTGGGCTTGATGGGCTTTAAGGGAAGTAGATTATTTTAATTAGAACTTGATGGACTTTAGGCTTAGTTTAAACAACTCTCTAAATTCATAAGATTTAATCCAACCAAACAAACCTGTGAACAAGTCGCGAGATTAGGGTGTGGCAACAGGCATACGCATGTCTAGGATTAGATTCAGGGAGAGCTTGGTATTTAAGCAGTCCTAGTGACTCACCTCCTCTTATTTGGAATCTTACAGTGCGTAGTGACTTATTCACCTTAGTCATGAGGACTTGATGACGGGCCAAATTTTATAACTAAAACCCGAAAGGGACCAGCCATTCTATTTTGTAAAACTACTAAATTACCCCTGATTTATAAATGACCAAAATATCTCTGATTTGTAACATTACCAAAATACCCCCGGATTGTAAAATTACCAAAATACCCCCAGATTGTAAAATTATTGAAATACCCCTAGATTTTAAAATTACCGAAATACCCCCGGATTGTAAAATTACCGAATACCCCCCGAATTGTAAAATTACCGAAATACCCCCAGATTACAAAATTACCAAAATACCTTTCTTTCATAGAATCACCAAGGAACCCTATTTCAAAAAATTACGAAAATACCCCTGTAGGATAAATTACGAAAATACCCCTGGGTAGTGAAATGATGAAAATACCCTATGTGTTGAGTGTGGGTTCATGGATGTCATCTGTATATTGATGGTTGATGTGTGTGGGTCCTAGAACGAGGAGACAAACTTGAGACTGAAACTTGTAGATGTAATTTCGAATTCGAAAGAACTACTCTTAAACTACTGATCATAAGATTGTTCGTGGTTAATCAGTGGAAGAAACCTATTAATTCATAAAATTTCTAATCAGATAAATGTCAATCGGAAGAATGAGTACAAGGGGACGAGGATGCTCCAGATGCGAATACCGGTGCGTACTCTATCATATTATCCTAAGTGTTTCTTTTGGCTTTAGAATTAGAGTTCGCAGCGGAAGCATAGTGGTGAGACTTGGGTAGTACGATTAATAGTTAGTTGGAAATTTCGAGGGCGAAATTTATTTTAAGGGGGGTAGAACTGTAACATCCCGAATTAATGGGCTTATGCGTTTAATGTGTAGACAAGTTTAATGTGTTAATTTAAGTATTAGAGGTGTAAATTGGGCTCGGGAATGGGCCGAGGTCTTGGCTAAATATTTTGTTTAGGGACTATGGGGTTTAAATAAAGTATTGAGAGTGAAATAGGCATAATGGGCTTGTGGCCCAGGAACAAGAGGCGCAGTAGGAGGGAGCTATAAGTGGCGCCAATAGGCAAAAGAAGGGGGCCTCAGTGTGGCCGCTTGGAGCCCAAGAAATTGGGCTAATTTCGGCAGCCCAAGGAGAGCTAGAGGGGGGACGGCAATGTAGCTACAAAATAGGGGATTTTAATGTTTTAAAGCATGTGGATATTATGCTGATAAAGGGGGAGGAGTTGGTGCTAATTAGGTCTCTTTTGGAGGAGTTAATAGATTAGGATAAGGAAGAAAGATAGGAGCTATCCTTTGGTTGCAGAGTTGGCCGAAAATCAAACAGTCGCACATCCTAACCTACAACACTACACTCACGCTGCGCACTCTGATTCTAAAACAGTAATACACTTTCTAACTTAAGCTTGCAACCTCTTCACATAACCAAATATCTAATACAGAAGTAAACAAATATTTAACACTCATACATAAAAAAAAATTTCATTCAAACATCACATTCAAAACATACACAGAATAAATACAGTCATTATAGCATATAATAAGTAAGGGGGCTTACGGATTTGGTGCCGGAGACTCGGGTGCCATACTTCCAATAAAGATACTTTTTTTAAAACGAAATTTCAAATAACTCTGGAAAAAAACATTTTCGAACCCATTCTACAGCCGAGTTTTACAACCCAGGCTCTGATACCACTAAATGTAACACCCCAAACCCGATCTAGAAGTTAGGCCCAAATCTGGTGTGTCACATTGAAGGAAGTTGAAAAGCTAAGCAATTGTTTAGAAAAGTTTTATCAGATTTTTGAACTCCGAGTTCGTTGTTTGTTTGAGAAAAACGCGATTTGCTAAATGACCGTTTAAAAGTTGTTATTATTTTGAAAAACTATTTTGTTATGAAAGTTGAACTTGCATCGTTGCGTAAACATGATATTTTAGAAAACGATTGCTAATGTTTTAAGAAAACCCCGTATTTATAAGTTTATCAGTTATAAATGAAAACTTAGAAAAAAATAAACCAATGGCCTTATTACAAAATATTAACCCAAAACAAATAATCTTAAAATAAGGTAAAAATCGAAATTACTAAAGTTCACGAGTAGTATCTCCGATGTATAGCCACCCCCGAGTCCTCTACGGCTCCCAATCCTCTCATTTGGGAATTACCAAACATTTAATAAAAAGAGGGGTGAGTTTACGAAAACTCAGTGTGCAATTTCTCTACATACACCATTACTGGGCCCGAGCCCATTCTTTTTCCAACTGGGCCTTAGCCCTTACAAATCATTTTGGGCGAAGCCCGCACAGAAACAGACTGGGCCTTAGCCCTTTTAGCAGAGTATAGCAGATAATCAGATATAAGTGCAATATGATGCAAATCCCAACCCAACCTAGTTTCCATCCGCTACACACCACCCTTACCTGCCAATCACACCAATGGGGATTTCTACAATCAACCCTCACCGCTACACACCATCGATGGTAGTCATCTTTGCGATTAGTTGTTCATCGCCAAATTGTGAATGAGTCACTAGACCGAAAATGGCACAAGCCACCAGATTATCAGAGTTGTGACAGAGTCACCAGGCTGAAATGGCACAAGCCACCAGATTATCAGAATTGTGACATAGTCACCAAGCTGAAATGGCACAAGCCACCAGATTATCAGAATTGTGACATAGTCACCAGGCTGAAATGGCACAAGCCACCAGATACACTTCCCCTTCTATTCATGGCATATTTTCCCCCATGCAACATGAAATCATGGTGTGAGCATGCAACATATCTCAACATGTATCAAATGCAACATAAACTCATGTCAAAATAATCGCATAATTATCACAAATACAAATCGCTAACCTGATGTCTCGCTTTTACTTACCATATATAGAAGAACAACTAATGTCGTTATTTCGGTGTCTCACCGTACATACACATACTTAAAAGTAACAACAAAGAGGTGTGAATATTACACACCTGATAACGCTCAACACTACCTACCAAGGGTATTCTCGTAATTTACCTATCGAGGGTACAACGATCATTTTGTCGTGTAGGGGTAAAATGGTAATTTCGCAAATCGGGGGTATTTTGGTAATTTCGCAAACCAGGGGTATTTCGGTAATTTTACAGACCAGGGGTATTTTGGCAATTTTGCAAACCGGGGGTATTTCGGTAATTTCGCAAACAAGGGGTATTTTGGTAATTTTGCAAATCGAGGGTATTTCGGTAATTTTGCAAACTGGGGGTATTTCAATAATTTTGCACTTAATGGCCTTTTCGACGGCCTACTGTCGTCTTGAGCGACACGGATACCTTTTATTATCGAAACGGTGCAATTGGGCCTAGGGCCCATTCTCGGCCCAAATGGGCCCACACGCTCGTGTGGCCCATTTAGCCCAAATCTAGCCACAGATATTAGATTCACATAGTCTAGTCCAATTTCTACTACACAGTCATACAATTTATTCATATGGCCCCACGGGCCCATTGGGCCCATCATGGCCCAAGCAGCCTCAACCTACAAGAATACTCATGGTGGCCTCGACTATCGCGTCGAAGCTCCCACACGTGCGCTCGCACGCTCGTGTGGCTACCATTGCCATGTGACCGGCTTTTCGGCATTTGTCGCTCTACAGCTAGAGTAGAGAGAAGTACACACCGATAAGAATCGATGCTAATCGCGCTCCGACCACTCCCCGTGCTCAAACGCCCACCAAGGTATTTTAACCCTCCTCATAGATCGCTCTCTATATAGCTAGCTTCTCACCTTCCTTCTTTGTATCTTTCCGATGTGGGATCCCTCCGTTAGCGTGAGTTTAAATCCAACTCAAACTCTTGCCGCCCAACTTAGCAAAATAAATACTCCATTGCTTTCCATGAGATTCGAACCTGTGCTCTCTTGTAGCATAATCTACACCGCTAACCACTTGGCCACAAGCTCCTCTTGTGTCTAAAATCATGCGCAACTAAATATAACCCTATGGCAAAATTCTAGAATCCATTTAAAAAAAAAGAAACCAAAATGCAAGAGCCAAGACTTGAACCTTTGACCTCCTTCCTTCCTTGTGGCGTCACCCCCTTGTCTCTTATGTGGCGTCACTTTGCCACTACACCACACACTCCACTTGTGTCATTTTTCCACATTTTATTCTTAAAGCCTACCTACTAACTCCCAGGGTTTTATTCACCAAAAACCAAAATTTCCCTAAAGCCAAAGTTTGAACCGGGACTTCATAGAAGCCCCTTAACCTTCCAAAATCCCTCACCTACTAGATCCAACTTGCACTAAAACCGTTCTCTTATTCCCAAAAATTTTAAATGCTCCTACGCCTAAGGCCCATTGGGCCCAATCCTACTAGGCCCAACTTTGGGATGTTACAATGATGCTCGTTTGAAGCAACCTAAGCAGTTTGAAGTTGGAGATCTTGTTCTACTATACAATTCGAAGCTCAAATTATTCCCTGGAAAGCTAAAATCAAGATGGTCAGGCCCATTCGTAATCAAAACCATTTTTCCCTATAGCACAATCGAGGTAACTCATCCGACTCATGGCACATTCAAGGTAAACTGTCTACAACTTAAACTATATAACGGTGAGGATTTTAGAGATATTAGAGAGGAGCTTTAGCTTCATGAACCTCCATAAAGAGCGGATACAAGGTAAGTCTAGCGTAGGACTCTAAACAAGCGCTTCTCGGGAGGCAACCCGAACACTAACCCCATTAATATTCATATTTTCAATTTTTAGCACCTAACTAAAAACTAACCAGATTAATGAGCGCAAGTTTCCATACCACACGGCCTTACACACAGGCGTGGTGGCTGTGTGGACACCACGGGTAGGCACATCAGCGTGGCAGAGACTTTGCGGGCCAAGGACAAAAATTTTCCCCAAAACACTGGCTACAATAAAACGCCACGGCCGTGCGACACAGCCGTGGTTGAAACTGACTCAAAAACACGAGCTATGATAAAAGGCCACGGCCATGGTCGATACTAAGTAAGTGACACGGGCATGTAACATGCCCGTGCCAAAAAGCCGTGGGTGAAACTGAGTAAGTCACACGGGCATACGACACGCCCGTGCCTATAGGCCATGGTCGACACTGACTCATTAACACGGGTGTGCTAACCTCTACACAGGCGTGGGAGAAACAAACGAAGCATCACACAACCGTACAATCAGGCCGTGTGACCCAACATGCCCAGGGAACACGGGCGTGGGCCACGATTCAGACGCGCCCTAATTCAAAATTTTCGAAACACATGGGCTAAATAAAGGGCACACGGGCGTGGCCCCTGATCGTGTGCCCTAATCCCTATTTAAAGCACCCCACTGCTCATCTTCCCCAAATTTTTCCCCCAAAACCCTAGCCGCTCTTCCCCAAACAACCCCTCTTTCTTCCCCATTCCGGCCACCATCGACCTTTCTCCCTCCTCCCTTCATTTCCCCCTCCTCCTCTTCCCCTCATTTTTCTCCTTTCCCCTTTCTCGTCCACGCACACTAGTACGCAGTCCATGCCCGTGTCCGACACCACGCCTGTGCGCCACCGCCACGTCTGTGCCACAGCGTCAACACCCCCATTGGTTCTTCTTTCTCTGCCATTGCTACTCATTTCATTCATTTTTATCTATTTATTTGATCTTATTCTCTACTCTTACTATTTTTCTTATCATGATTTCTTAGTTTATTTCGATTGTTTAGTTTATTTAGTTTGTTTTTATTTAGTCATTACTTCTCCTTAAGGATTTTAGCATACTTACTCAACTATTATAGGATTATACTATTTAGGACTACTAGGATAGTGCATTTTGGCTGGCAATGATATTTGAAATTTTTGGCTTTTCAGGTATGTAATGACTCCACCACGAGGGAAAAAGACCGCCGTCCCCACTTCGAAAAAGCGAAAGGGACCCGGTGCGACTTCCTCAAGCGCCTTCGCCGAGGTGCGCCACCCTTACCTACAGTTTCCTCCGAGAACCCAGGATGACCTCTTTCAGACACTTTGAGCGCGACCCCTCGGCTTAGGGAGGTGCATTGATTGGGCCGCCTTCAAGCAGGTCCAACTAGCCGACCCATCCGGGCGCTCCTAACTACCGATCCATGGGGGCATTTCTTCAAGATCGTCGAGCCAACATACCTAGAGCTCACTTTGGAGCTCTGTTCCACATTCCACCTCCAGACAGTTATGACAAACTTTGATGACCCCGGCACAATCCAATTCCGTCTTGGAGGCCTTGTTCGTGAGCTGAGTGTCCTAGAGTTCGGGGTCGCTTTAGAACTTTACACCGAGGAGTTCATAGAGGACGAAGACTTTGAGGATCTCCATCGCCATATCCACCGCTCCCCTTCATCATGTTGGAACGATTTGGTCCCTGTCTCAGCGATATATGATCCCAATCACTCTAAGGCCTCCGCTCTCGCCCCATCATTGAGGTACTTACACGCCATCCTGGCTCATACTCTGACAGGTAGGCGAGAGAGCACCGGCATTGTCAACACCCACGACACCTACTTTTTGTGGTGCATGGCGAACGGGCACTTTTTTACTTAGCTTACTTCATCGCCCGCGCCATTCTGCATTAGACGGAGCGGCATAGAGAGGATTCATCTCCATGGGCCCATACATCACACGCCTGGCTCGATACTTTGGGCTCCTCAACACCGCAGCTCAATCCTCCTCGCTCACCCTTATCGGACAGATGTCCCCGCAGGGCATTCAGACAATGCTTCACATGAGGATGATTGAGTGCCGACGTGGGTTTGATCCTCCCCAATATCGACTCTCGCAACCCACCGAGTAGGACGACCTAGAGGACATTACTGATTATATCCCCCCACAGCACGAGGAGCCACCGTCTGTGCCACCACCACCACACCGACCAGCTCATGCGGCAGCTTCACTGGCTGATATTTATGAGCACCACACTAGGTTCAAGAGTATTGTACGCAACAATTTAGTGACAACGCTCGACGATTCGACGGCATCGAGGCGACGCTGCAACAGATTTGTCAGCACTTTCACATTTCACCGCCACCCCCACCTCACGATCCATCTGGGGATGAGGACCTTTGAGTCCATTTATTTTCAATTTTCTTTTCATTGTCTTTAGTTTATTTAAAGTTTTAAACTATTGAACTATTTCCTTTTCTTGTCATTAAATTATATTAATTATGTTGATTTCTTTTTATCTTTGGCTATTTATTATCGAGTAATCATAACGAAATCCACTTAATAAAACCCCCTAAAACTTTACTGATGACTCCGCAGTTTCAAAAGCTTCAAGGTGCTACTAAGGAATTGGAATATTCTTCCCCACTTTCACCTCTACCTAGTTCATCATGCTTTTCATTGGCTCCATGGCTACAAGTGACATTTTCAAGGATTTCATCCATGATTCAGGAAGTTTCATCCCTCTCCCTCTCTTATGATTTTCTTACTATATTATCTATCTATGTACATTGAGGAAAATGTACATCTTAAGTGTGGGGAGGTTAACTTTAGTACTATTTGAAAATCCCAGAATTATATCTTGTTCTCAAGTGACTTTCTCATATTACTATTAGAATGAAACTTCTATTGATGTATGATTTTCATTGATATGTTTCGGATTAAGTCATAGGTAATTGTACATTGATGGTTTAAACTTTAAGACATTAGAGAATCAAGCATGATAAGTCTATTTTCAGAATTAAAAATTTCTAGGTTGTTTCCCAAAATTTAAATATTACGTTGAAGTTTGAAATTTGCAAGGTTGACATCAAAAACCATAATTTTTGTGAGATTTTGAGCCTTTTAGAGCATATTCTTTTCGTGCTCACTTTATTGATTATGAGTGTGTCAATATTGATTTGTTATTCTAGAACTTGCTTCGATTATACATGTCGAGACCACACCTTTGATTTGATATACTGAGATGATAAAGGCACCTAGGATTTAACCCATTTACTCCATTAAAAGCCTACTGTAACATCCCAAAATTTGGCCTAGTAGAATTAGACCTATTGGGCCCATTGGACCTTGTTCGTAGAAGCGTTTTAAAATTCATAGGAATTTGAGAACGGCATTATTTCAAGTTGGACTTATTAGGAAGGTGATTTTGGAGAGTTACGAGGTTTCTAGGAAGTTTTGGGTTCAAGTTAAGTTATAGGAAAAATTTTGTGTTTAAGCACTTTAAGGAGAGATAGTAAGTGGCATCAAGGCTTATGGAAATAAGAGAGTAATTTGCTTGCATAAATGAGCTATTGGTAAAGAGGATATGATGCCACATGAAGGACTTTAAGGGAAGAGGTTCAAATCCCACCAAGTGCAAATATTTTGGATTAAATTTTTGTACTAATAAGGTAAATGTCAGCCAATGCTTTAATATGGTATGGAAGACTTTTTAATTTTGGAAGGGAGGCTAAGGAATATGGTAAGGAGGAAGATAAGGGAAAAAGAGGGGAAAGAAATGAAAGAAAAGGAAGGATAAGGGAACATGTTGGCATATAGTGTGGAAGGTGTTTTGGAAAGATTTTAATTGGTTAATGTTCATCTTTTGGAAAAGATGATAATGGTTTTGGAGGGGGGTTTGTGATAGCCGAATTTTCTATAGGAATTTGCAAATTTTTGGTGCTTGAAGAGGTTGTTTTCTCCTCAGCATTTTGGTGTCTTTTGCTTTCTCCAATTTTTCCCTCTTTGCCGAAACTCCAAAGCCAAAAAGAGAGCATCTTTTTCTCTTGTTTTGACCGGAACCCTCAAGGCATCTTTGCTTCTTTTCCCTTTGATAGCCGAACCCATTATCATCCTATTCCTTCATCATTTCGTTCACCATCGTGTGGGAAAAAACTCTTCTTAATCAGATCGGTAAGAGACTCTATTCTATCAATGTATTTTTCTTTTCTTGATGCTGAATTTTATGCCCTTGTCTTGGGATGGTTTTCTTAACCGAAAACATCATTTCTTCTATTCTCTCTAAGCATGATCATCTTTCCTTTCGTAGTTTTCTAGTGTGTAGTCGTAAAGGACATTCTTGTTGATCCCTCTCTATTCTTGAGTCAAACGATTGAAGTCGGATCTATCATCATTAAGGTAAGGGGTTCATTTTCGGATTTTTCGTTATATCTCTATTTGGCTATGTTGCAAATCGAATTGAAGCTTCGACTAATCGATTATGTTTTAGGGACAAAATCACTCGATATATTCTATTTGCAAATTCTTCGGATATAGTGGTAAGTGATTCAAGTGTAAGCAATGCGTTGAGTATGAATCTTTTGGAAATCCGAGGCTAACTTTTGGTTGGTATTGTTCTAGGATCAACGGAGAGTGGTTCTTTAGGAAATCAAAATAAGGTGTGTAATCCCATACCCTTCCGAATACATGTTTGAAATGGTGTGTGTTCTCACATCTCTCTGATTGTTTGCACGAAATGTTCTGTGATTTGGTCGTAATACCAAAGAAAACCGGAAACCCGGCTTCCGTGATCACTCTCAAGGCGTAGGTTCATAGTGGTAACTATATTTTTGCAATGAAACAGTTTTGGTCAGCAGCAGTGACGTGATTTCGAAAAATCATGAAAAATAGGAGAAAGGGAATTAGAAAGTGAATAAGATATCTAATTAAATCTTACTGTGTTTATTTTGATATGGAAGAAAGCGGAGAAGGAAAAGGAATTTTATATTCTGAGATATCTTAATTTTAGTGAGACTAGTTCTGATGGACTTCGTGGTTCCTTGTTCTGTTTTGGAAAAATCGTATAAAATTGTACAAAGTAAATTAAGAGTTATAATTAATATGTATGGATTCCTTATTGAACCTATTTTTAATAGAAACAAGTGGGAGTAGCATATGAAAATCGTACAGTAAGATATTTCAAATTAAGATAAGAGAGGTCAGAATCGTTGGACAGTGAAACAAGGGAAAATTTAAGTAATAAACTGTACTAAATGGTTAATTCAAAAATCCTGAAAAAATTATCGTAATAAGATATATGAGTCTAGTTTCAAGGAAAATTTACGGATCTAAATTTCGAGTTTTCTAATCCGAGTTATGGTCAAATTAGTCAGTATGACACAGATGGACAGTTTCAATTTTTATGCCCCAAATTAGTAGTTAAGTCAGGTTGCGAAATTACCATAATACCCTTAGAGGGTAATTACCGAAAAACCCCTGGGTTGCGAGATTACCAAATTACCCTTAGTGGGTAAGATTACCGATTGCGAAATGTCCTTATGGACCGATTTACGAAATGCCCTTATGGGCGAATTATGAAAATGGCCCTAATGGGCGTCGATGTATTATTAATGGGCCGATTTGATATATATTGTTTTGTGGGCGATATGATATATTGTTTAATGGGCCAATTTGACATATGGCTTAATGAGCCAATTTGATATAATGCCCTAATGGGCTGATTTTGCAAAGTGTTAATGGGCCAAATTGTTTGTAATAAATCTACGAGTTATAAATTATCGTGGTTATATTGTAAATATCATGATTTACTATGTATGTTGGATTTACATAAGTTGCATGGGATTTGGATATTGATGATCGGGAAGTGAAATTTGGTGGCTCGCCACATAATCAGTGACTCTGTCACATTTTGTGCAGTGGCTAAGCCACGTATATTCTGTTATTCGGTGGCTTGTCCACAATTCAATTTGATATAAATGGCTAAATGCCTATGATTGGTGTGTTGGCGGGGTGGGTTGACAAAAGATCCCCACAGGTGTGATGGATGGTACGGGTGGTGTGTAGCGGATGGATATCTAGGTTGGGTTGGGTTGCATATATTCATACATTTGCTTCATTTTAAGATTGTTATGCAAAAGGGCTTACGCCCAAGATGATTCTTGTGATGGGTTCAGCCCAGTGGATGACTGAGTAGGGGATTTCACACCGAGTTCTTGTAACTCACCCCCTTTTTCTTAACCCTTGTAGGTAATGCTCGATGACGAGGACTTGGGCCCATGGATGACTCGGTGGAGGCCATACTTCAGAAATGGTGTTATTGAATTTTAAATTTCTATTTCCGTTTATTTTATTAGTTTGCTATTTTGGTTTAAGTTGTAATAAGGCCTCTGGAGTATTTTATTATCGCTTTATGGTTGATATACTTATTATTTTGCTTAAATTGTTTAAAACGGGAATTTTTCTAAAACTTAAATAAAGGTTTTCCAAAATTGATTAACAAATGGATTTCATAATAAACTTTATAAATATTTTAACACGGAAGTTATTTTCTCGAACTATCAAACAATATTTTCAAAAGTCACGGTTTAAGTTCACTACCTTGATCTCATCAATCAATCTCTCAAAAATATTTGTATTTTATCTACGTTTCCGAAACGATTTCAGAATACTTCTGCAACTCTATTTCTAACATCACATTTTTGTAAATTGTTTATCTCAAATATGCTTTTGCCACCAAAAAGGTTTTTAAAGATAATTACGTTTTCAAGTAGTTAATAAATTGCTTAACTGTTTTGGGTTTTAACAAAGAGGCTGAAATTTTCAAACGAGTTTTTTTTGTGTGACACGCCAGATTCGGGCCTAACTTTTGGGTCGGGTTTGGGGTGTTATATTTTATGGTATCAGAGCCCGGTTGCAAAACTCAGCTGTGGTTTGGGTTCAAACACGTTTTCAAAGCTGTTTAAAATTTTAAATTATGTATGTTCCAAAGGAAGTATGGCACCACGGGTATCCGGCACCAAGTCAAGTAAGAATATGTTATCATTTTATGATTATTGTGTTAGTACTGTGGTAAGAAAATTCCACAAAATAGAATACTCTAGAACTTTTAGTCTTAGGAGCTGAAACTATAGAGATTGAGACTATAGGATGTGTACTACGAAAACAACTTTACTTCCTATACTCCATAAGACATTGTTTAATAAATATTAGAACTATAGACTGATTCATAAGACTTTTAATAAGATTAAATCGACATTAGTGAACATGAGCGCTAGAGGACGTGGACGCGGTAGACGTGGACGTGGTTGGGTTGGGTTGCATACATTCATACATTTGCTTCATTTTAAGATTGTTATGCAAAAGGGCTTACGCCCAAGATGATTGCTGTATGGGTTCAGGCCAAGTGGATGACGGTAAGGGGATTTCACACTGAGTTCTTGTAACTCACCCCCCTTTTTCTTAACCCTTGTAGGTAATGCTCAGTGACGAGGACTTGGGCCCATGGATGACTCGGTGGAGGCCATACTTCAGAAATGGTGTTATTGAATTTTAAATTTCTATTTCCGTTTATTTTATTATTTTTCTATTTTGGTTTAAGTTGTAATAAGGCCTCTGGAGTATTTTATTATCGCTTTATGGTTGATATACTTATTATTTTGCTTAAATTGTTTAAAACGAGAATTTTTCTAAAACTTAAATAAAGGTTTTCCAAAATCGATTAACAAATGGATTTCATAATAAACTTTATAAATATTTTAACACGGAAGTTATTTTCTCGAACTATCAAATAATATTTTCAAAAGTCACGGTTTAAGTTCACTACCTTGATTGTTGACTCATCAATCAATCTCTCAAAAATATTTGTATTTTATCTACGTTTTAAAACGATTTGAGAATATACGCAACTCTATTTTTAACATCACATTTTTGTAAATTGTTTATCTCAAATATGCTTTTGCCACCAAAAAGGTTTTTAAAGATAATTACGTTTTCAAGTAGTTAATAAATTGCTTAAGTGTTTTGGGTTTTAACAAAGAGGCTGAAATTTTCAAACGAGTTTTTTTTTTGTGTGACACGCCAGATTCGGGCCTAACTTCTAGGTCAGGTTTGGGGTGTTACATTTTATGGTATCAGAGCCCGGTTGTAAAACTCAGCTGTGGTTTGGGTTCAAACAGGTTTTCAAAGCTGTTTAAAATTTTAAATTATGTATGTTCCAAAGGAAGTATGGCACCACGGGTATCCGGCACCAAGTCAAGTAAGAATATGTTATCATTTTATGATTATTGTGTTAGTACTGTGGTAAGAAAATTCCACAAAATAGAATACTCTAGAACTTTTAGTCTTAGGAGCTGAAACTATAGAGATTGAGACTATAGGATGCGTACTACGAAAACAACTTTACTTCATATACTCCATAAGATATTGTTTAATAAATATTAGAACTATAGACTGATTCATAAGACTTTTAATAAGATTAAATCAACATTAGTGAACATGACCGCTAGAGGACGTGGACGCGGTAGACGTGGACGTGGTAGAGGCCGAGGTGCTAGGGCTAGATTTTCAGCATCGGGGCATGTATCCTAAAGGGAGGCGTTGGCATCGCCAGTAGCCGAGACAGAGTCTTATGACCGAACTGGAATTGATGAGCTGACTCAGCTAGTTAGGGAGCTTGTGGAGGAGGTTAGAGAAATTGGTCGAACACTTCGAGTTGGGCACGTGGACTGTAAGAAGAAATTAGATCATACTTCTCTAGGGTCGCAGTCTCGTTCTATGAAGCGTGTTAAGACATGTCCAAAATTTTTGGCTTGCGATTATTGCAGAAGGCGTCATCTGGAGAATGCTGGAGGAGGTCAGGAGCACGCTTGAGATGCGCGTCTAAGGAGCATAAGGCTCAAAATTGTTTCGTCACCATTAAGTTAGGAATGTCTTGTTTGGACGTGATGATTGAATGTAGAAAATTTTAGGTATAAGTGGTAGATAACTGCTTGCTTCTGTGGTTAGATGTTTGGTTGTGTGAAAGAGGATTCAAGATTATGTTAAAAGTACATTAGTGTAATTAAGATCGAGTGCAATGTGAAAGCATAGTGGTATGATTTAAGCGGTGCGGGTAGTAGTTGGTTGGAAATTTCGAGGACGAAATTTCTTTAAGGGGGTAGAATTGTAACATCCCAAAATTGGGCCTAGTAGAATTGGACCTATTGGGCCCATTGGACCTTGAGCGTAGAAGCGTTTTAAAATTCATGGGAACTTGATAACGGCATTATTTCAAGTTGGACTTATTAGGAAGGTGATTTTGGAGAGTTACGAGGTTTCTAGGAAGTTCTGGGTTCAAGTTAAGTTATAGGAAAAATTTTGTGTTTAAGCACTTTAAGGAGAGATAGTAAGTGGCATCAAGGCTTATGGAAATAAGAGAGTAATTTGCTTGCATAAATGAGCAATTGGTAAAGAGGATATGATGCCACATGAAGGACTTTAAGGGAAGTGGTTCAAATCCCACCAAGTGCAAATATTTTGGATTAAATTTTTGTACTAATAAGGTAAATGTCGGCCAAGGCTTTAATATGGTATGGAAGACTTTTTAATTTTGGATGGGAGGCTAAGGAATATGGTAAGGAGGAAGATAAGGGAAAAAGAGGGGAAAGAAATGAAAGAAAAGGAAGGATAAGGGAACATGTTGGCATATAGTGTGGAAGGTGTTTTGGAAAGATTTTAATTGGTTAATGTTCATCTTTTGGAAAAGATGATAATGGTTTTGGAGGGGGGTTTGTGATAGCCGAATTTTCTATAGGAATTTGCAAATTTTTGGTGCTTGAAGAGGTTGTTTTCTCCTCAGCATTTTGGTGTCTTTTGCTTTCTCCAATTTTTCCCTCTTTGCCGAAACTCCAAAGCCAAAAAGAGAGCATCTTTTCTCTTGTTTTGACCGAACCCTCAAGGCATCTTTGCTTCTTTTCCCTTTGATAGCCGAACCCATTATCATCCTATTCCTTCATCATTTCGTTCACCATCATGTGGGAAAAAACTCTTCTTAATCAGATCGGTAAGAGACTCTATTCTATCAATGTATTTTTCTTTTCTCGATGCCGAATTTTATGCCCTTGTCTTGGGATGGTTTTCTTAACCGAAAACATCATTTCTTCTATTCTCTCTAAGCATGATCATCTTTCCTTTCGTAGTGTTCTAGTGTGTAGTCGTAAAGGACATTCTTGTTGATCCCTCTCTAGTCTTGAGTCAAACAATTGAAGTCGGATCTATCATCATTAAGGTAAGGGGTTCATTTTGGATTTTTCGTTATATCTCTATTTGGCTATGTTGCAAATCGGATTGAAGTTTCAACTAATCGATTATGTTTTAGGGACGAAATCACTCGATATATTCTATTTTCAAATTCTTCGGATATAGTGGTAAGTGATTCAAGTGTAAGAAATGCGTTGAGTATGAATCTTTTGGAAATCTGAGGCTAACTTTTGGTTGGTATTGTTCTAGGATCAACGGAGAGTGGTTCTTTAGGAAATCAAAATAAGGTGTGTAATCCCGTACCCTTCCGAATACATGTTTGAAATGGTGTGTGTTCTCACATCTCTCTGATTGTTTGCATGAAATGATATGTGGTTTGGTCGTAATACCAAAGAAAACCGGAAACCGGCTTCCGTGATCACTCGGGCGTGCGTAGGTTCATAGTGGTAACCATATTTTTGCAATGAAACAGTTTTGGTCAGCAGTAGTGATGTGATTTAGAAAAATCATGAAAAATAGGAGAAAGGGAATTATGAAGTGAATAAGATATCTAATTAAATCTTACTGTGTGTATTTTGATATGGAAGAAACGGAGAAGGAAAAGGAATTTTATATTCTGAGATATCTTAATTTTAGTGAGACTGGTTTTGATGGATTTCGTGGTTCCCTGTTTTGTCTTGGAAAAATCGTATAAAATTGTACAAAGTAAATTAAGAGTTATAATTAATATGTATGGATTCCTTATTTAACCTATTTTTAATAGAAAGAAGTGGGAGCAGCATATGAAAACCGTACAGTAAGATATTTGAAATTAAGATAAGAGAGGTCAGAATCGTTGGACAGTGAAACAAGGTAAACTTTAAGGAATAAACTGTACTAAATGGTTTAGTCAAAAATTCTGGAAAAATTATCGTAAGAAGATATATGAGTCCAGTTTCAAGGAAAATTTACGGATCTAAATTTCGAGTTTTCTAATCCGAGTTATGGTCAGTTTAGTCAGTATGACACAAATGGACAGTTTCAATTTTTATGCCCCAAATTAGTAGTTAAGTCTGGGTTGCGAAATTACCATAATACCCTTAGAGGGTAAATTACCGAAAAACCCCTGGGTCGCGAGATTACCAAATTACCCTTAGTGGGTAAGATTACCGAATTACCGAAATATCCTTATAGACCGATTTACCAAAATGCCCTTATGGGCCGAATTACGAAAATGCCCCTAATGGGCCGATCTGATGTATTGTTAATGGGCCGATTTGATATATATTGTTTTGTGGGCCGATTTGATATATTGTTTAATGGGCCAATTTGACATATGGCTTAATGAGCCAATTTGATATAATGCCCTAATGGGCTGATTTTGCAAAGTGTTAATGGGCCAAATTGTTTGTAATAAATCTCTGAGTTATTAATTATCGTGGTTATATTGTAAATATCATGATTTACTATGTATGTTGAATTTACATAAGTTGCATGGGATTGGGATATTGATGATCGAGGAAGTGAAATTTGGTGGCTCTGCCACATAATCAGTGACTCTGTCACATTTTGTCAGTGGCTAAGCCACGTATATTCTGTTATTCGGTGGCTTGTCCACAATTCGAATTTGATATATATGGCTAAATGCCTATGATTGGTGTGTTGGCGGGGTGGGTTGACAAAAGATCCCCACAGGTGTGATGGATGGTACGGGTGGTGTGTAGCGGATGGATATCTAGGTTGGGTTGGGTTGCATACATTCATACATTTGCTTCATTTTAAAATTGTTATGCAAAAGGGCTTAGGCCCAAGATGATTGCTATATGGGTTCAGGCCCAGTGGATGACGGTAAGGGGATTTCACACTGAGTTCTTGTAACTCACCCCATTTTTCTTAACCCTTATAGGTAATGCTCAGTGACGAGGACTTGGGCCCATGGATGACTCGGTGGAGGCCATACTTCAGAAATGGTGTTATTGAATTTTAAATTTCTATTTCCGTTTATTTTATTATTTTGCTATTTTGGTTTAAGTTGTAATAAGGCCTCTGGATTATTTTATTATCGCTTTATGGTTGATATACTTATTATTTTGCTTAAATTGTTTAAAACGAGAATTTTTCTAAAACTTAAATAAAGGTTTTCCAAAATCGATTAACAAATGGATTTCATAATAAACTTTATAAATATTTTAACACGAAAGTTATTTTCTCGAACTATCAAATAATATTTTCAAAAGTCACGGTTTAAGTTCACTACCTTGATTGTTGACTCATCAATCAATCTCTCAAAAATATTTGTCTTTTATCTACGTTTCCGAAACGATTTCAGAATACTTCTGCAACTCTATTTCTAACATCACATTTTTGTAAATTGTTTATCTCAAATATGCTTTTGCCACCAAAAAGGTTTTTAAAGATAATTACGTTTTCAAGTAGTTAATAAATTGCTTAAGTGTTTTGGGTTTTAACAAAGAGGCTGAAATTTTCAAACGAGTTTTTTTTGTGTGACACGCCAGATTCGGGCCTAACTTCTAGGCCGGGTTTGGGGTGTTACATTTTATGTTATTAGAGCCCGGTTGCAAAACTCAGCTGTGGTTTGGGTTCAAACACGTTTTCAAAGCTGTTTAAAATTTTAAATTATGTATGTTCCAAAGGAAGTATGGCACCACGGGTATCCGGCACCAAGTCAAGTAAGAATATGTTATCATTTTATAATTATTGTGTTAGTACTGCGGTAAGAAAATTCCACAAAATAGAATACTCTAGAACTTTTAGTCTTAGGAGCTGAAACTATAGAGATTGAGACTATAGGATGCGTACTACGAAAACAACTTTACTTTCTATACTCCATAAGACATTGTTTAATAAATATTAGAACTATAGACTGATTCATAAGACTTTTAATAAGATTAAATCGACATTAGTGAACATGAGTGCTAGAGGACGTGGACGCGGTAGACGTGGACGTGGTAGAGGCCGAGGTGCTAGGGCTAGATTTTCAGCATCGGGGCATGTATCCTAAAGGGAGGCATTGGCATCGCCAGTAGCCGAGACGGAGTCTTATGACTGAGCTGGAATTGATGAGCTGACTCAGCTAGTTAGGGAGCTTGTGGAGGAGGTTAGAGAAATTGGTCGAACACTTGAGTTGGGCACGTGGTCGTAAGAAGAAATTAGATCATACTTCTCTAGGGTCGCAGTCTCGTTCTGTGAAGCGTGTTAAGATACGTCCAAACTTTCCGACTTGCGATTATTGCAGAAGGCGTCATTCAGAGAATGCTGGAGGAGGTCAGGAGCATGCTTGAGATGCGCGTCTAAGGAGCATAAGGCTCAAAATTGTTTCGTCACCATTAAGTCAAGAATGTCTTGTTTGGACTTGATGATTGAATGTAGAAAATTTTAGGTATAAGTGGTAGATAACTGCTTGCTTCTGTGGTTAGATGTTTGGTTGTGTGAAAGAGGATTCAAGATTATGTTAAAAGTACATTAGTGTAATTAAGATCAGGTGCGCAAATGAAAGCATAGTGGTATGATTTAAGCGGTGCGATTAGTAGTTGGTTGGAAATTTCGAGGACGAAATTTCTTTAAGGGGGTAGAATTGTAACATCCCAAAATTGGGCCTAGTAGAATTGGACCTATTGGGCCCATTGGACCTTGAGCGTAGAAGCGTTTTAAAATTCATGGGAATTTGATAAGGGCATTATTTCAAGTTGGACTTATTAGGAAGGTGATTTTGGAGAGTTATGAGGTTTCTAGGAAGTTCCGGGTTCAAGTTAAGTTATAGGAAAAATTTTGTGTTTAAGCACTTTAAGGAGAGATAGTAAGTGGCATCAAGGCTTATGGAAATAAGAGAGTAATTTGCTTGCATAAATGAGCAATTGGTAAAGAGGATATGATGCCACATGAAGGACTTTAAGGGAAGAGGTTCAAATCCCACCAAGTGCAAATATTTTGGATTAAATTTTTGTACTAATAAGGTAAATGTCGGCCAAGGCTTTAATATGGTATGGAAGACTTTTTAATTTTGGATGGGAGGCTAAGGAATATGGTAAGGAGGAAGATAAGGGAAAAAGAGGGGAAAGAAATGAAAGAAAAGGAAGGATAAGGGAACATGTTGGCATATAGTGTGGAAGGTGTTTTGGAAAGATTTTAATTGGTTAATGTTCATCTTTTGGAAAAGATGATAATGGTTTTGGAGGGGGGTTTGTGATAGCCAAATTTTCTATAGAAATTTGCAAATTTTTGGTGCTTGAAGAGGTTGTTTTCTCCTCAGCATTTTGGTATCTTTTGCTTTCTCCAATTTTTCCCTCTTTGCCGAAACTCCAAAGCCAAAAACAAAGCATTTTTTCCCTTGTTTTGACCGAAACCCTCAAGGCATCTTTGCTTCTTTTCCCTTTGATAGCCGAACCCATTATCATCCTATTCCTTCATCATTTCGTTCACCATCGTGTGGGAAAAAACTCTTCTTAATCAGATCGGTAAGAGACTCTATTCTATCATTGTATTTTACTTTTCTCCATGTCGAATTTTGTGCCCTTGTCTTGGGATGGTTTTCTTAACCGAAAACATCATTTCTTCTATTCTCTCTAAGTGTGATCATCTTTCCTTTCATAGTGTTCTAGTGTGTAGTCGTAAAGGACATTCTTGTTGATCCCTCTCTAGTCTTGAGTCAAAAAATTGAAGTCGGATCTATCATCATTAAGGTAAGGGGTTCATTTTCGGATTTTTCGTTATATCTCTATTTGGCTATGTTGCAAATCGGATTGAAGTTTCGACTAATCGATTATGTTTTAGGGACGAAATCACTCGATATATTCTATTTGCAAATTCTTTGGATATAGTGGTAAGTGATTCAAGTGTAAGCAATGCGTTGAGTATGAATCTTTTGGAAATCCGAGGCTAACTTTTGGTTGGTATTGTACTAGGATCAACGGAGAGTGGTTCTTTAGGAAATCAAAATAAGGTGTGTAATCCCGTACCCTTCCGAATACATGTTTGAAATGGTGTGTGTTCTCACATCTCTCTGATTGTTTGCATGAAATGTTCTATGATTTGGTCGTAATACCAAAGAAAACCGGAAACCGGCTTCCGTGATCACTCGGGCGTGCGTAGGTTCATAGTGGTAACCATATTTTTGCAATGAAACAGTTTTGGTCAGCAACAGTGACGTGATTTAAAAAAATCATAAAAAATAGGAGAAAGGGAATTAGAAAGTGAATAAGATATCTAATTAAAGCTTACTGTGTCTGTTGTGAAATGGAAGAAACGGAGAAGGAAATGGAATTTTATATTCTGAGATATCTTAATTTTAGTGAGGCTGGTTCTGATGGACTTCGTGGTTCCCTATTCTATCTTGGAAAAATCGTATAAAACTGTACAAAGTAAATTAAGAGTTATAATTAATATGTATGGATTCCTTATTGAACCTATTTTTAATAGAAACAAGTGGGAGCAGCATATGAAAACCGTACAGTAAGATATTTGAAATTAAGTTAAGAGAGGTCAGAATCGTTGGACAGTGAAACAAGGAAAATTTTAAGGAATAAAATTTACTAAATGGTTAAGTCAAAAATTATGGAAAAATTATCGTAAGAAGATATATGAGTCCAGTTTCAAGGAAAATTTACGGATCTAAATTTTGAGTTTCCTAATCCGAGTTATGGTCATTTTAGTCAGTATGACACAGATGGACAATTTAAATTTTTATGCCCCAAATTAGTAGTTAAGTGCAGGTTGCGAAATTACCATAATACCCTTAGAGGGTAAATTACCAAAAACCCACGGGTTGCGAGATTACCAAATTACCCTTAGTGGGTAAGATTACCGAATTACCGAAATGTCCTTATGGACCGATTTACCGAAATGCCCTTATGGGCCGATTTACGAAAATGCCCCTAATGGGCCGATCTGATTTATTGTTAATGGGCCAATTTGATATATATTGTTTTGTGGGCCGATCTGATATATTGTTTAATGGGCCAATTTGACAAATGGCTTAATGAGCCAATTTGATATAATGCCCTAATGGGCTGATTTTGCAAAGTGTTAATGGGCCAAATTGTTTGTAATAAATCTCTGAGTTATTAATTATCGTGGTTATATTGTAAATATCATGATTTACTATGTATGTTGCATTTATATAAGTTGCATGGGATTGGGATATTGATGATCGGGGAAGTGAAATTTGGTGGCTCTGCCACATAATCCCAGTGACTCTGTCACATTTTGTCTGGTGGCTAAGCCACGTATATTCTGTTATTCTGGTGGCTTGTCCACAATTCGAATTTGATATAAATGGCTAAATGCCTATGATTGGTGTGTTGGCGGGGTGGGTTGACAAAAGATCCCCACAGGTGTGATGGATGGTACGGGTGGTGTGTAGCGGATGGATATCTAGGTTGGGTTGGGTTGCATACATTCATACATTTGCTTCATTTTAAGATTGTTATGCAAAAGGGCTTAGGCCCAAGATGATTTCTATATGGGTTCAGGCCCAGTGGATGACGGTAAGGGGATGTCACACTGAGTTCTTGTAACTCACCCCCCTTTTTCTTAACCCTTGTAGGTAATGCTCAGTGGCGAGGACTTGGGCCCATGGATGACTCGGTGGAGGCCATACTTCAGAAATGGTGTTATTGAATTTTAAATTTCTATTTCTGTTTATTTTATTATTTTGCTATTTTGGTTTAAGTTGTAATAAGGCTCTGGATTATTTTATTATCGCTTTATGGTTGATATACTTATTATTTTGCTTAAATTGTTTAAAACGAGAATTTTTCTAAAACTTAAATAAAGGTTTTCCAAAATCGATTAACAAATGGATTTCATAATAAACTTTATAAATATTTTAACACGGAAGTTATTTTCTTGAACTATCAAACAATATTTTCAAAAGTCACGGTTTAAGTTCACTACCTTGATTGTTGACTCATCAATCAATCTCTCAAAAATATTTGTATTTTATCTACGTTTCCGAAACAATTTCAGAATACTTCTGCAGCTCTATTTCTAACATCACATTTTTGTAAATTGTTTATCTCAAATATGCTTTTGCCACCAAAAAGGTTTTTAAAGATAATTACGTTTTCAAGTAGTTAATAAATTGCTTAAGTGTTTTGGGTTTTAACAAAGAGGCTGAAATTTTCAAACGAGTTTTTTTTGTGTGACACGCCAGATTCGGGCCTAACTTCTGGGCCGGGCTTCGGGTGTTACACCTACCTTCATAATTAACCCCTAGTGAACCCCTTTGAAGCCTAATCAACCATTTCTTGATATACCACTAATATTAACCCGAAACCCAGTTATTTGATTTTTTCTTGACTACCCTTTTATCGAGATTTGATTTGATCAGTTGCCTAACTACATTCTTTATTTCAGTTGTTAAATTCATCTTTTATCATGTACTTGTTCTTATTCAAAAAAAAAAAATAGTTGGAAATTTATTCATTAATTAGTTCTTGGTTATTTGAGCTTAAGCAGTTAATTTTACATTTTTAGAAGAAGCTCGTGTTATTATTGATAAGTTTTCAATTATTGTAATTTTTTAGTATTAGTTTATTTTTCTAGTTAGGTAAATTATCAATTCAATCTCGATTTTAACCCTCCTTTTCAGCCTTTATCAACACCTTTAACCCAAGCCTGTTACAACCCTTTTAAAGACCTTTTGATTTGTGTATCATCTCATTTTATAGTGGTGGAGATTTGATTTTCATGCAAGCCTATGGTAATAACTCTTCATGTTTGACTTTTGACTGCTTAATTTTTGAACCTTAAACACTTTGAGTGATTTGAGTGAATCCTTAGTGAGGACGTCAATACTTGTCGGTTTTGAATCAAAGGTAATTATTTAGGTAAGGGGAAACACCTATGTTTTCATGCTATAAAAATCTATGACTTAAATTTTTTGAATCTCTAGGACTCTTTTAGTTAAATTATCAATGTATGAATTATCTGTGAATTATGATGAAACATTATTGATGAGAATTATGAATTAAGGAAGTTAGTTTTAATTGTGAGTTGAGGATTTTGCTTGAGGACAAGCAAAGGCTTAAGTGTGGGGATATTTGATAAACCATAATTTATACATATTTTAACCCCATGCTTAGCTTATTTTTGGATGAGTTTTCATTAGATTTGATGAATTCGATGCTCCTAATCCTTTAATATCATGTTTTACACTCAGGAGAGCTTAGGGAGTCGAAAAGAACGAGAAACGGGCGAAAAAGGGACAAAATGGGCCTACCTTAGAAACCAACATGGCCTGGGCTATCAAAACGAGCAGGATCTAACATGGCCTGGATCAACATACACGGGCAGACCACACGTCCGTGTGTGGTGAACAGGAGCGAGCACGGCCTAAGGCTATCGAACACGGGCGTGTCACACGAGCGTGTCCCTGCCGTATCAAAGATTAATTCTATCTAGAAAAGGTTACTTGTGGGCAAAGAAATACATTCCAAAGCCTATATAAACACCCTAGGGGGTGACCTAAAAGAAGACGCTGAAGAGAACGTAGAAAATACTCGCAGACAGCCGTCGAAAGTAGCTCGGAAGGAGGATCTCCATTAAGACTGAAGATCTCCCATCAAGTTCTTTAGAAGTTTTTGGGTTTTCTTATGTTTTGTAGTTTTCCTTATTCTATGATGTTTCCTTCTATCAGTATGAACTAAATCCCTTAGATACCTAAGGGGATGAAACCTAAGACGGATCTTGTTACTATTTGATTTATAAGATAAATACTTGTTCTTATTCTTAATTGTGAGTTCTTATTCTTGTTTTGATAATTCAGGTTATTGATTCAAGTCGAATGTGCTTATTCAGTGAAGCAAAAGTCCCTGTTTAAGAGTAGATCAACATAATTAAGCGGAGTTGATTGCAACCCTAGACATAGGGCGACGAAAATCTGCCGCATTAGAGTCAAATCTAATAAGGGAATCCATAGATCGAGTTAATGCGATAATAGGGGTTTTAATTAGAAAGAGATTTCAATTAATCAACCTAGAGTCGAGTTGTTTTTAGTCTCGAGAGAGATATTAACATAAATCGAGGATTTCTACGGATTAAGTCAAGTGAATAAATCATATGAATCAAAAGTAATAAGTGAAGTCTAGGTGGATTCTTCCTTAGGTATTGCCTATCACATAAGTTGTCTAAAAGTATTTTCCTAATTCTTTCATTGTCGTGTTTTTAATTAAGTTTCAGTTTAAAAGAATTCACTCCAACTTTTAGGCTAGATAATAAGAAGATAGTAATTACTAGTACTCTTGGTCCTTGTGGATACGATATTACCGGTCTTACCATAACTATACTATTAAACGATAGGTGCGCTTGCCTTTATTGTGGTCATAGTTAGTTTTAGAGCCCATCAGTACTTGTGTGAGTAACCCCTCGAATTATTTGTAACTTAGATAATGCTCCATACTATGAAAAAGATTTTATTGATGAAACTAACTTGGAGTATTTTTGAGACATAGATATGGGTAACATTATAAACTTTTTAATTAAAAGAAGGGGCGAATGAAATTATTGCTAAGGTACCAATATCCCAACATCCTTTCATTAAGCTATTATGTTTCTAGAAGCTAAAATGTGAGTCCAATTTGTATGCACACAAATCATCCCTACTTTAAACGTATCTAACATTAATACCTTTCGAGTTGTTGTACTCTACGTTATTTTGCAGATAAAGAAGGTATGTATTGGCAGATGGATCCACGAAAACATGAAAACATGTATTAGTGGTCAGGAGGTAGGAGTTTTCTTTCCCCACTTAGTGGCGGCCTTATGCAAAAGGGCAGGTGTACCCATGACATCCACCGAACACCCGCTAAAACCTTCCCAAAGTATTATCGATGACACCTTGTTCCAATAATACACAGAGTTGCGAGCCAAACTAATAAAAGATTGGAACAAACAACAACAATAAGCGAAAACCACACCAGCTTCATCACAGAGGTTGACACAAGCTCAACAAGATGTTGGTGAGAGTAGTCATCCAAAGCTAGATTGGATGATACAGTGGATGCAAGAGTCAGGGCCAATTTTTCAAGAATTTGCTAGGTAAAAAACATTTGAGTCTCCAATTATACACCTGACATGTTTGGGCCAACAAATCTAGAGCAGGAAGAAGAGGTGCATGAAAGAGAAGAGGAAGGAGAGGATGAGGAAGAAGAAAGAGATGAAGAGATGGATTTTTAGGAGGATGATTGAACATTGTCATAATTTTATTTTTAAAGACTTGTATTAATTTTTGGATAATTTTAATTTAACTTTGTAGGAGTAGGATTAATAGTAGGTCCTTAGTTATGTTGCGTTTTTTTTAAAATTTCTATGTAGGAACCCAACACAAAGGAGACACAATAATTTGAGCTTTACATGAGCAAAGGAGGAAGCACCCACCATTAGCAGTTGGAGCGACCATGATCAATCGGGTAAATTCTTTCCTTATCGTTTTATGGGCTACACATTGAGGACAATGTGTCAACTAAAGTATGGGGATAACATAGAAAATTTGTTTGCTTTTCTCTTGATTCTTCTATCATATGTGTGCTTGAGCTTGTAGAAATACAACTGATTGGTTAGGAGCATGTACATAGGTTGCTTGTGTTTGCAAATAAATTTGGCATGATGATAGGTGATTTTAAATTTTTATTATTAGACTACTAAGTTCTATATGTTACACTGTAAATAGGCATTAAGCAATCAATTGTACCAAATGATATAGAAAATACAGGGAAACGAGCATGCTAGTATGAATGATAAATGGTTGAATTTGAGTTTATTTGGTTGATTAAATTTGTGCATATTGAGATCTTAAGGGATGACCTAAAACATTGTTTGGAACACATCTAGAGGAAAAAAAAATTATAAAAAAGAATTGACCTATTTGTATTCACCTTTAGTACCGATTTTTGAGCCTGTTGACACTTCTTGATGAATATCATTACAAATACCGAGCTTAAAACATTAATTTGTATTTTACATTTTTCTTTGGTCCTGTATTTCACGACTATAGATGTCTAGCCATTCATATTGAGGGTTAAGTAGATACCTCAAGGCAGAGTTTGTAAAAATAGAGTGGAATAGGAAAGATTAGTGTGATATATGAACTATAGGTTAGCCTAAAGTGCAAAAAACAAAAAGAAAATCAGTACAAGTAAAAAAGGTTCTCGAACAGTGAAAAAAGCATTTGTGAGTAGATGAACTAAAAAAAAAAGTCACAAAATAAGAAAAACTCGTTCATTAGTGCACAGAAACTCGTAGGCTAGCCATAGTTACTATGTTATGTTATGATTTCCTACGTGGAGAAAAAAGGAAGGTGAGCGAAGGACAAATAAAGTGTTGAGTGAGTAAGGGTCACTAAAGGGGGAAGAATATGGATCAATACGATGTGCCAAACTATTTTTGTGTTTGTAACCCTTTTGATGCTTACTGTTTTTGAATTCCATACCTGTCTTAAGCCTTTGAATGTTACAAGCCGAAAAGTCCTATGTGACCTAAATATCCTTATGCATAAATGGACATTATATTAAACAAACACATAAATAACTATTTGTATTATGCTCGGATAATCAAATTACTTGTATGATTTATTGATGAATCCCTACAGACAAGACCCTTAATGTTTGTATACTTTTTTTATATACTGAACTTAGATGTTTGTGGTCAAAAGTTGTAAGTCAATTATTCATCATGTTAAAGTTGTTTGTGAATATGAAATGCCAAGTCGTGTGCTCAAAAGTCATTACTTGTATGGTATTTGCTCAAGGGACGTCTCTTTTTTTTTTTTTTTTTTTTTTGTGTTTCTTGAAGACAAGCAATGACTTAAGTGTGGGGGAGTTTGATCTGCCGTAATTCAGTGTAGTAGATTAAACTAATTTTTGCACTTCAGGAGCTTGAAAGCAAGCATTTTCATTAGATATTAATTATGTTTTTTTGTAAGTTTTGATTAAGTTAATAAAATGTGCAAATTCAATCTTTTATTGACCTTAGGGACCAAATGAGGCCTAAAAGTGAGCTAATGACCTTTTTAAGTGTGTAGGAGACCATTAGAAGGTGTACTAAACCGATACTGTCACTATGTCGCAACACGAAATGATCAATGTCACAAAATAGGGAGCAAAATGGATAAATCACGAGACTGCATTCGATGTCATGACACAGTCTAAGGGACGACCCCTGCAGACATCCCAAGAGGAGTATACTGACTCCTATTCGCGACACAAGTCCTGGTCTGTCCCAACATTGATTATGGATGAGAATTAAACACGAGCCAAGGGGTATTTTGGTCCGCACAATCAAACTTTAAGCTCAGGAATGTCTACTAACCTAAGGTTAAGGACGAGAGCCACCTAAAATCTATAAATAGGCTCTTTTGTCACATGATATAGACACCAATTACTTAGGCTAGAATTATGCTTTTAATTTTAGTTTAGTCTTTCTTCTTCTTAGGTTTTTAGATTTATTTTCAGTTTTTCTTTGTTCTATTTCAAGAGATCTGATTTGTGAAGACTATCAAATGTGTAGGTTCAATTCATTCTTAATACAAGTCAGGCGTTTTCTTAAAATCTATAATCTGATTCATTCTTCATGCTCTATCTTTATATCGTTCTTATATTGTTTATGAAAGCCATGAGAAACTAATTATTCTATGGGGGATTAACGAGTGGAGATATGATCTTTTAACTGTTTTGTAGGGTTACTCAACAGATCAGCTGCTTGGGAAAGGAAGAACCTAAAACCCTAGGCCTGACAACCCTAGGAAGTTATCAAGCTGGGAATTAACCTGAAATTGGTATGTCCTATCCGTAAACACCTTCACCCGAAGCCGGTCTAGACTGTGAGGTCAGAAGATAAGTAGTCATTGCTGACTCGTTATTTGAGTCGAAGATCGAAAGATTTTGCTGGGATAGCGACTAGTTGATTGATGAAGAACCCGAAGCGACAGATGATGAGGATTATTGAAGCGAACTAATCACCCATAATCAGATTTGATTTATTCTCCTTTTCGATCTTTTGAATTTTATTTCTTTATGTTATTTTATATTATATATTAAAAACTCCTTTTATTTTTGCTTTCGTACTATAACTGATTTGGAGTACTAATTAGATATTTCAGTGTTTAGGTTAAAATTGATCTAGCACTAGCCTCGTTTGGGTACAATCCTCGGAGTACTCACCTACTCCGTTGTAACTATATTACAACTAGACCCATATACTAGAGGATACCGTCTCGCATATATATCTTTTACTACAGTATTCACACTCTGGATGTTAGTACGTCCGGGGACGGTCAAATGCCTCTTTGGAATTCACCATTTGGCGGACTCTTTTGGGTAACAATCCAACCCCATATACATTGGGGTGAACTTGTTAGTTTACGGATCGATAGATTTTCTTTTTGTGTTTTAGCGTGAAAACAATGGCTCGGTGAGAATCATTAGAGTTTAGTTGAGACCTAGTTGGGATTTAACTAAAGTACTGTAGATGACAACTTGATGTGTTTAGGTAGCTGAATGATTTGTTTAGTTGACTTGTTTTAGTTTGCAAGCAACATTTTGCTACTCACTAAGCTGATTAGTGGTAGTAGTATGTTTGGTGGACGATTAAGTTTCAAAATTTTAGACAAGTCTATTCTCGGGTTTTAAGGGCTATAGTGGGATTTTTTGACCCTCCCACGAAGCCTTGTCCCCATTGTCTGTTCGATATAAGGAATGCCAATAGGCTACATATTTCACTTTTTTTTCTCTGTCTCTGAAAATTTTTAAAGCATCTTCATTAGAGAAGATGAAGGAGGTTCTAGTAGCTAGTCAAAATGCCCACGTTAAGTACCAATTTATTGGTAATTTCTGGGAAACCCTTAGGTTGTTGTCGAAAGGATTTATGTTTTTGCATTAGTGCATGCATGATTAAATTAGATAAATGGTCTGATGGTTATAATTGTTTCTTATTTAGCTCAAGAAGCTAGTGAAGGTCCAAGCAATCGAGGCAAAGAACCAGTAAAGTAGATTTTGTTTTGAAGCTTGTTGGTGATTTCCTTCTTACTTCCTTTGAGTTATGATACTTCCATGATATCTGGGTTGTGTACGGTAAGTTGTCTCTATTATGAATGAGTCGATGTGTTGTTTCTGGACACGTGTGTAATAAGCTAGTGTTGTATGTGTGAGTATGGCCATTGACAAAGTAAAAACACCCTCCTTGTTGTATGAGCCCACTACCAGAAAAATTGTGATATGTGAAAATATTGAAACAAAATCTATTTGCGATGCCTCCGATAGGGACACTATATTGCAAACCGGACTAGTAGATCACGACTCGGCCTTGTGAGAGAACACATGTTCAACATAACAAGGATGATATGAACATGAATATGACTAGATTATGATTCTGAATTCTAAATTATGGGTCCAAGGCTGGCACAAAGAAAGGTCATTTATAAACATGCATGATTATGAGAGATACGCATGAGTTGGCAGATAGTAAACGCCCGTGTACTGTATATGTTATATTTAAATTGGCAAAGTGTTTCCGCCAGTGAACTGTAAATAGCATTGTTGATGAATTGTGTCTGTACAACATAGTCTCATGAATAAGTCAAAATTTTCTTATGGGGATTAATGCTTGTTGATTAGCAGTATTTCTGTAAATTATATTACGTCCATTTTTGGAACTCACTAAGTTTAATTGAACTTACTCTGTTACTTATCCTTTTTCAAGCGTATTTCTAGTAGAAGAGGAATTAGTTAAAGGGGACTACGCCAAAGTTGCGGTTGCGAGTGAGCCACTTATTTATTTTTGTATCATGCATGGCTAATTGGCGAATGGCGTATTCATACGTTTTGTATCTAACTTTTGAAATTATCTTTGTCATTTGTATTATTCTATTTTAAAAAGAGATTGACCCCTCACTATGAAATGGTACGCCAAACTCCGTTGATTTGTATTTTATAAACTTATCTTTTATATGCATACGCCAAAGTTAGGCAATGGTTGGATAATAGAACTTTTCTTGTATAATTCCTATTACTTTCTTTAAAGATTCATTACAAAAAGAAAGAGGAATAATAGTTTTTAACTAAAAAGGAAACCTACATAATTGTTTTCTCAAAGGTTTAAGTTAAGCCAAAGGATTTGAATCCATCTAGAACGCCTCAATCCATTGGGGGGTTTGTCTGGCTGTTTGATACACGCCATATCTTTCTGACTAGCTAAGGGGTGTTACAGTATACCACACTATAAATCTGACAAGTGAATAAATTCATAAATGAATTTAGGATAAATTCAACTTGGGTCTTGTCCGATGTATTATCAGTTTAGATAATCACATTTATGTCTCTATCTTCTGAAAGTCATCTACTCCGATACCTAAGACAAGGTGTCTCCCCAATTTGATTTAATAGGCAACATAATGGTCTTTTAATAGATTTGCTCAATTTCTATTAGACTATGGACTATTTAGATAATCTACTAAAATAAGTTGTCTTCTCGTATTATGATTCGACCACATAATGGAACTTAATATTAGTTAAACATTATATAACTAATTAGTCAATATTTTATTACATTTTGCTTTGCGTGCAAAAACCATTGAGGAAAAATACAAATCTTATTAATGTGTAATGGAATTTTATTTAAACCAATCTGTTCAAAAAATTACAAGTATAGAATGACGAATACACTACACTTAGGGCACTAGATCCTAACAGAGGCTATATATAAGATATACACCAACTTAGGTAGTGAGAGATTTATGATAGTGACGGTCAACAGTTCAATTTAATATACACTAACTTAGGAATTCTCTAGACGCTTGTAAACTATACACCAACTCAGGTACCTACACCTTGATGAATATCTTAGTTATGAACCTTAAATCCATCAATAAATAAAATATATTATTAAGTTTCAGTAATTGAAGATTTCTTAACCACCACTGATATTTCTCCTTGCAATCATTTATGGTTTATTTTTATCCTTTTAGTTAAAATAGATTAGATTAGGTTAGATTTAGTGCCATTTCTCTTGTATGTTTAATTGGTTTTAGTTTATTTTAGGTTTAGTATATAGTTAGTTTAATTAATTAAGTCATGTTATTTATTTGGTTCAGTTACTAACTTTTTTTGGATTCAGTTGTTGGAACACTTCCTCATTGAGGTTATTTTGTTGTAATTTATTACTTAGCAACAATCTCAAATACTTGCGAGTAGTTAACAAAAATGGGAACAATTTTGAGCTTTAAATTATATCTTATTTTGTTACAACTTTCATGACCACCTTTTGCAACACCAATCGAGCTGAGTCGAGGTTAGGTTAAATTTAAGCATAATATTAACATAATTTACACTTAAGCTCGATCTGGTTTGAATATGGACTTAAAATTTTGTCCAAATCTATCGATATTTATAATGGCTAATCTGAGTCCATTTTAAGTCTGTCCATAATATTTTTAATTTCTTCAAAAATATTTATATTAATTTTAGTTTAATATTTAATAATTGTATAGATTTTTATTTACTAAAATTTTATATATAGAGAACTTAATTTTTTTTAATATTTACATTAAAATATTATATATTATTATAAATTTAATTTTTATGTATTATAAATTACATAATATATTATTTACAAACTTAGAAAATAGGTTAGGTTGGGCCAAGTCAAAACTTGAGCCTTAAATGTTTGAGCCTGAGCTCAACTTAGATTTTAAAATTTGTCTACTTTTTTTGTCCAAACTCATATTTAGAGCCAATTACTTTTATCTAAATTCTCCTAGATTACAAATGAGCTTTCGAATTTGATCGAATAATCCAACCCTTTAAACAGATGTAATTATTTATAATTGTAGCATTTTAAATATATTGTTTAATTCTTATGGAGAAAACAGACAAAATGTGGAAGGATTATTTTTATTTTTCAAGTTTTACTCTTTAAAGAATTACAAGGTCAAAAATTTAAAATTCCTTGAAGGTATAATTACAGACAAATTATTATTTTATAGTGTTCATTAATGATTTTTTTTTATTCAAGACTTGGACTCCAAGTACTAAGGGATCTTCCACCACTTGGACTCCAAGTAATATTAATTATTAAATATTCTATTTGGATCTTTGTTTTTGATGTTTTGCCACTGCCCTTCTCTTTCACAAATAACTCTGAATGGACTTTACTTGAGACCCACATAATTATATATGCTCTTTCCACAGAATAAACAAATAATATGCTTATGTATGCTCTTGTATCAGCAGCCTATTGTACCTTTCTGAAATGATCGGACTCCACACTTGGCTGTATATATAACAGATATTGGTACGCTAGTGTTACCATTCACTTCACTTTTCCTTCTTTCTACTCATACTTCTATGGGTTTGCCTCACTTTGTGCTGTTCCCTTCCATGGCCCAAGGCCACTTGATCCCCATGGTAGATATCGGTCGATTGTTAGCGCAGCGTAACGTGATTGTTACCATAATTACGACACCTCATAATGCAAGCAGAGTCCAGAAAACAATTGATCGAGCTGTTGAATCAGGCCTCGCTATCCGTTTAGTGCAGCTCCGGTTTCCAGGCAAAGAAGCAGGGTTACCAGACGGGGTTGAGAATGTGGACATGATATCTTCGATGGAGGACTTGTTCAAATTCTTCACTGCAGCAAACAGTATGGACGAAGCAGTGCAGGAATTATTTGAGAAGCTAACACCACGCCCCATTTGTATTATTTCAGATTTTTTTCTTCATTACACCCTCAAAATTGCTACCAAGTTTCAGGTCCCAAGGATATCGTTTCATGGAATTTGCTGCTTCTGTTATCTTTGTGTGCACAATCTAAAGTCCTCCAAGATACTAGACAACATAACATCTGATTATGAATGCTTCAAGGTGCCAGGCTTGGCTGAAAAGGTCGAATTTACTAAACCCCAGTTGCCGCTAAACCTTGATGAATCCTGGAAGGACATTTTTGATACAACAACAAAAGCTGACGAAGCATCATATGGGGTTGTCATAAATAGTTTCGAAGAGCTGGAATCACCATACGTCAAAGAGTACAGGAAGATAACAAAAGCTTGGTGCATTGGTCCAGTTTCTCTGAGCCACAAAAATGAGTTGGATAAGGCTGAAAGAGGTAAGAGGGCTTCAATCAATGAGCAGCAGTGTTTGAAGTGGCTTGATTCTCAGGAACCCAACTCTGTAATTTATGCTTGCCTTGGGAGCATGAGCACTATGAAATCTCCAGAACTGATAGAGTTGGGTTTGGGCTTGGAGGCCTCGAACAAGCCATTCATTTGGATCTTAAGAGGAAATAATGAGGCATCGAACCAGGTGATGAAGTGGATTGAAGAGGATGGATTTGAGGAAAGAATAAAAGGAAGAGGATTTGTAGTTGTGGGATGGGCTCCCCAAGTGCTCATTTTATCACATCCTGCAATAGGAGGGTTCCTAACTCATTGTGGATGGAATTCAACAATAGAAGGCATTTCTGCTGGCGTTCCATTATTAACATTGCCACTTTTTGCAGACCAGTTTACCAATGAGAGACTTGTAGTACAAATACTAAAAATCGGAGTGAGCGTTGGGGCCGATGAACCTACTGCCTGGGGAGATGAAAAATCTGGGTTCAGGTTGACGAAAGAACACGTTAAAAACGCAATATACCAATTGATGAATGAAGGAAATGAAGGAATAGAGAGAAGAAAACGAGCTAAAGAGTTTGGAGAGAAGGCAAATAAAGCTGTTGAAGTAGGTGGATCTTCTTATCTTAATATGACACTATTAATCCAAGATATCATCCAACAATCTTCAAAGATGGGTGTGGATATGATTCCAACCTTACATAGCGATGAGAACTAAGGAGATATAATAAGAGCGCGGCTCTATCTAATAAGAAAACCGAGATAACGTCAGAGAGTGATTTATCCGGTTGATGAAGGTTTTTTTGTTTCCTTTCACTAATTTGTTTCGTATCATTATCATTCTGTGTATTGTATAAAACCACCTTTTTGTTTAATGAAATAATTACGGTTTTTCGATTGCCATTACTTAACAACATTGATTTATTTTTTCCATTTATTTTTCTCCTTTTCACAATCGATGGTTGACTCTCAATGGTCGAACTCCTCATGATCCCAAACACCAAATGTTAGGCATATTCATAGTGCCATAATTTCCAACTGAACGTACTTTGAAAATGTGAAGATCATCTTCTCGGTAGTGCCATAGTTTCCATCATTTCCCTTAAGATTCTTTTGTTATAACTATAAAACATTAATATAAACATAATAAACCATGATTTGTCATTTGTCATGTCAGGTCGTTAATAATAAAAACGAGATGCAGAAGCATACTTGAATCTATCGATATGTTGATATCTTTGAATCTTTTAGTTTCGATCTTCCAAATTAACATACAAGAAGGTGACTCTGTTCTAAATATGGGATGCTAGAAAAGTTATGTATGTGTAATTTGGAGACTATAACACTAATATGAAATTTTTGCACATTCACCTTAATTTCTAATTAGCCCATCATTAATTAGAAATTAGTTACTAGAGTGTCTACACATATTTGACCAATACTTCATTTCATTTAATAACTGAATCCTAATAAGCCTTAATTGTAACATCTCGATTTTCAGTGGTGTCATAAAAGGCGATTTCGAAATCTTATTTTTGTAAATCGAGTCCATAAATATTCAATATGAATATTTACAAAGTTGGTATAAAAAATATTAATGTTTGGTCCTTCAGTTTTGTCTATTAATTGCTTAATTAGGGTACATGAACTAAATTGTAAAAATCTTATCGCTATAAGTTTTTAATTGGTCAAAGACTTAAGGACTTAAATTGCAATTAGTCAAAGGTCCAAAACGGTAAATCAGCAATTTTATAATATGTAATAGTGCATGGTGATGTAAACTTTTAACACCCCTAACTCGTCTCTGTCGCCGGATTTGGGTCAAAGAGTATTACGATAACATTTTAATCATTTAACATTACTAACTTACAAATAATCAAATCACATTCCATTTATAACAAACATACACTTACGGGCCTTAAACCAAGTTTACGGGGCCCTAAAATAGTTTGGGAACATTCTAGGTCGTGTGGCAGCCTGTCTCAGGCCGTATGTACCATAATTTGCTCCTAAAACGAGGCAATTACCACACATATCTTGGTTAACAAGTCAAGCCTAAAACCATCCTCTAAACATCATCAAATACACTTTAAAATAACTCAAAAACATGCCAATTTCACACAACCTAAGTCCCTAACCAATGCGTCATCGTTGACACCACATTTAAATCATCAATTACATGCCACAAACTCATCCATCCTATACCTAGCCAATATGCCATTCAAAGGCATCTCAACAAATTCAAATAACCAAGTTAAGAGAACATATGACATTAACACATATTCATTGTCAAACATCCACCAAAATAGCAAATTATCCACTCTCACCAAGTTGCCATAATAATCCAAATGTAAAATATTTGAGGGTTTGGAGTAAAAATGTAAAATATTATAGTTTGATATTCAGTTTATTCGAATTATTCGAATTATTCAAATTCGAAAATTCAACTAGGTTCGAACTCGAAATTCAAAAAAAAAATCGAGTTGACTCGAATAACTCGAAATTCAAATTTTCTTCGATTTTTTCGTGTCGAATCGAGTTTTGCTCACCCCTACATACAAGAAGGTAATTCCTCATTTCTAAACATGGGATGTCAGAAAAGTTATGTATGTGTAATTTGGAGACATAACACTAATATATAATTTTTGAACATTTACCTTAATTTCTAAATAGTCCATCATTAATTTGAAATTAGTTACTAAAGTATCTACACATATTTGACCAATACTTCATTTCATTTAATAATTGAATCCCAATAAGCCTTAACTGTAACAACTCGATTTTTAGTGGTGTCATAAAAGGCGATTTCGCAATCTCATTTTTGTAAATCGGGTTCGTAAATATTAAATATGAATATTTACAGAGTTGGTATTAAAGAATATTAATATTTGGTCCTTAAATTTTGTCTATTAATTGCTTAATTAGGGTACATGAACTAAATTGTAAAAGTCTTATAGCTATAAGTTTTTAATTGGTCAAAGACTTAAGGACTTAAATTGCAATTACTCAAAGGTCCAAAATGGTAAGTAAATGATTTTATAATATGTAATAGTGGATGGTGATGTAAACTTCCACTAATTTTGGTTAATGGTGATTAACTTTAATTAATTAAGGTTTAATTAAGTTAAATAAGTAATTAAATATTTAATTAAAGTATATAAGGCGAATTTTAGTGGTACTTTTCGATATTCTTCATTTTACCTAACCGGCCATGCTTTTAAAACATAAGAAAAACCATTTTTCAAGCTCGAGCTATTCTGTCCCTAATTGATCAAGAATTGGATCAAATCGGAGATAAACGAGGAAAAATCAAAATTGTCGATTAGTCCCTGAATATTTAAATTGTTTGTTGTTTAGATCAGACAAGTTCATATGATATTTATTTATATAGGTTGTTGTGTATTTGATGCGTAATTATATATGTGTTTGGTTGTGAATTGATTCAAAATGTAAGATCTGGAATAAATTGAAAAGTGGAGATTATATGTGAAATTGATACCTGTATGAACTTAGTAAAGGTTAGGATACTATTGACATGCCAATAGGGTTTTGTGTTTGCTTGTATGGGAATAATTATAGATGTTATCGAGGTCTAATATTTGTTGCGGATACTCAAATATATATGACACATGTTTAGTTCAAACGAGTAACCTGATGTTATTTTAAAGGCTTAGCCCCAAATGAGTAACCTAACACAAATATATTCAGCTCAGACGAGAAATTGGTGTGATGTAGATACCTATGTATCCGAGTTCGTTTACTAGGGTTCATCGAGTGAAATACTTTATATGAAACAAGAATTGGAAATGAGATGAAATGTAATACCCCTCACCCGTATTCGATGCCGAAATAGGGTTACAGAGTATTACCGGACGTACAACACTTTTAAACATACATTTCATATACAATTTATCCATTCAAATACAATCCAATCATAATCAATCATAGTGTCCCTTAAACGAGCCTACGAGGCCTTAAACATGCATTGGGAGTTGTTCGGGACTAAACCGGAAACTAAAAAAAAATTCAACACTTACCAACTTTTTCTCCAAAACAGGGGACACACACCTGTGTGACCAGGCCGTGTGTTTCACACGGCCACCAAACACGCCCATGTCACAGGCCGTGTGAACATTCGAAATGGGAGCACATGGCCGTGTGCTAGCCCGTGTCCTACCCCGTGTCTAAACAAGTGAGGTTACTAACTTGGGTCACACGGCCAACCACACGCCCGTGTGTCTAGCCCGTGTGCCCTTTGAAGTGGCCACACACGCCCATGTGCCAGGCCGTGTGCTAGGCCGTGCCAAACTTGTAGGGTATTCTGACTTATGCAGCACGGCCAAGTCGCACGCCTGTGTGTTAGGCCGTGTGCCAATTAGGGGGTATACTGACTTGTGCCACACGGCCAGTCAAACGCCCGTGTGTGAGACCGTGTGGAGCATACTGACTTCATTTCAATATCAACACCAGGGGACACACGGCCGTGTAACATGACCGTGTGTCACACACAGCTGAGACACACACTCGTGTCTCTGCCCGTGTGGACAAAAATAGGATGTTTACCAAGCCATTTTGCCACCCCATTTGGTACACATCTTCACCTATACAAATGACACCAAACCATAGCATAATATACCATCCAAAGCAACCTAGCCAAGTCTAAATATTACCATTTCAATACTAACCAATTCAAGGCACATAAGTACCACAATATGCTATCTAAATTCATACCAATACTTATAATCTTAACTCATCAAAATGACCATTATCAAAGATGCATTATTAGGCCTAATTTCACAAGCATACCTATATCCACAAATCATCAATTTATCATTCATAGTACCTAATATCATCAATCATCACAACCAACTCAATAAACACAAGACATAAGCATATATATATGCATATGATTCAAACATACCAAATATACCAAAATTAAGCCATCACCCATGGCTATTTATACAAACCAAAATATAAACATTTACAAGCCAATTCATTTGGCCAAAGTCATTACCAAAACATAACTAACATGACTTAAAGTCCCTATACATGCCATATACTTAAAATACCAAAATTCAAAGGTACCAAGTGATAAGTGGTAGTGTGAAACGATCTCCGACGATCCCCGAGTCCGAGCTAGCTTCGATAACACTATAAAACACGAAAAATACATAAAGTAAGCTATAAATCTTAGTAAGCTCATATGTTAACAATGAACTAATATCACCATTCATTAATCATTCAAATAATAGAAAACAATATACAACAATTCTATTGATCTCAAAGCTATCAAATGATCATTCACATAACTTACCAAGGAACTCATCGATTCCATAGTTTCAATATTCAATTCATTATCGTACGTATCTGTACCATCTCGTACCAATCTTATACTCGACCACTGTCTTCATTTACCCGTTGAACCATTCGGAATAAAAGTCAGATACTTAAGGTCTCACTCGATAAGTACCTATACCATGGCCCGAAGCCAAATCAAGGTAACTTATTCAAAATTCTAATATCATGGCCCGAAGCCAAATCAGCCGATATGCATGGCCTGAAGCCAAATCGGTTTATCTCACACACATAGTGCTAAATCATGGCCCGAAGCCAACTCCAATATACCTAATGACATGTCACTAGCATCCTAAACTATTCCTAAGGTTCAATCGGGATTCCAACTGTCGAATCTTCATTGAATCATTTCTGAACTCGTTCGTAATTGTATAATCACAATTCATGCCATATCAAAGCATATAAAATACATTTGAAGCAAAATTATGACATACGAACTTACCTCGGATGTTAAAACGGCGAATCAAGTCGATTAGTCGATAACTTTATCTTTTCCCCGATCCAAGTTCGTATTTCGCTTTTCTTGATCTAAATATATTCAAAATTAACTTATTTAATCATTTATTCATTCAATTTAATCCAAAACACTCTTTAAGGCATATTTACACTTTTGCCCCTAAACTTTCACATTTTCACAATTTAGTCCTTATTACACAAAATCACAAATTAGTGAAATTCCAAATATATCCATGCTAGCCGAATTACCAATATGCCCCTAGACACCCATATTTTTCATTTATTTCACATTTTAACCACACATTTTTCACATTTCTCAATTTAATCCCTATTTTGCATTTTCACTAAAAATCACTTAACAAAACTTGTATAACTCTTAATCAACATTCATAATCTATCAAGAAACTTCAAAATACAAGCTTATTCATCAATGGAAATATTAAAAGTCTTTAACAGTTTTGCAAAATAGTCCTTGGGCTAGCTAGTACTAGATGCAACGATCATAAAAACATAGAAATCATTAAAAACCGAGTCAAAAATCATACCTTAATAGCCAAATGAAATTGCCAAAATTTCAAGCTTAAAATGGATAGGTTTTTAGTTCTACAATCGGTGGAGGAAGAATTAAAAGATGATAGTTTTATTTTGGTTTTATTTCATTGACATTATTTAACAATTTACATATTTAACCTTAACATAAACCATTTAATATCATCCATTTAATGTCCATATATGTCCACTCATGTTATTAATGGTCTAATTACAACATAAGGACCTCCTCTTTTAAGTTCCATAGCTATTAGGCACTTTTAACAAATAGAACATCAATTTTGCACTTTACGCGATTTAGTCCTTTTTTCTCAAATTGACCATTTAAACGATAAAATTTCTTAACAAAATTTTCACACAATCATTCAATCATGCTATAAAAATTAAAATAATAATAAAATAAATATTTTGACCTTAGATTTGTGGTCCCAAAACCACTATTGTGATTTGACCAAAAAGGGCTGTTACAACTCTCCCCCCTTAGGGATTTTCATCCCCGAAAATCTTACTAGTGAATAGCTTATGGTACTATTTTCTCATAACTTCTTCGGGCTCCCATGTAGCCTCTTCAAATCCGTGACATTGCCACAAGACTTTCACTAAAGCTATGCATTTATTTCTCAATTCTTTAGTCTCTCGAGCTAGAATTCTGATGGGTTCTTCGTTATACATCATATCAGACTGAATCTCAATCTCTGACGGAGAAATCACATGTGAGGGATCCGATCGATATCGGCGCAACATCGATACGTGAAACACATTATGGATCTTTTCTAACTCTGTTGGTAAAGCTAGTCGATATACCATTGGCCCTATTCTTTCGATGATCTCGTACGGCCTGATGAAACGCGGACTCAATTTGCCTTTTCGACCAAATCTAAGAATTTTCTTCCACGAAGATACTTTCAAAAACACTTTGTCACCTATTTGAAATTTAATATCTTTTCGTTTCAAATCCGCGTAGGATTTTTGACGATCTGAAGCTACTTTCAAACAATCGCGAATTACTTTTACTTTCTCTTCGGTTTCTCTAATTAAATCAACCCCGTGAATCTGTTTCTCGCTAAGATCGGTCTAGTATAATGGAGTTCGACATTTGCGACCATACAAAGCTTAGTACGGTGCCATCTTTATACTCGATTGAAAGCTGTTATTATACACAAATTCAACCAGCGGCAAATATTTCTCCCAATTGCCTTCGAATTCCAAAACACAACATCGAAACATATCTTCGAGAATCTGAATTACTCGCTCAAACTGTCCGTCGGTTTGCGGATGAAAAGCTGTACTAAAATTCAACTTTGTACCCAGAGCTTCTTGCAATTTCTTCCAAAACCGCGACGTAAACCTCGGATCTCTATCCGAAATAATCGAAACTGGCACCCCGTGCAATCTAAAAATCTCAACAATGTACAATTCAGCTAATCTATCGAGTGAGTAGTCAGCACGTACCGGAATAAAATGTACTGATTTCGTCAGTCGATCAATGACAACCCAAATTGCATTTTTCTTTTTCAGAGACTGGGGTAATCCTGATACGAAAGCCATAGTCACTCTATCCCATTTCCACTCCGGTATCATCACAGGCTGAAGCAAACCTGAAGGTACTTGATGCTTGGCTTTCACTTGTTGACAAATCAAACACTTCGATACAAACTCAGAAATATCTCGTTTCATACCCGACCACCAATACAATTTCTTCAAATCATTGTACATTTTAGTACTCCCAGGATGAATAGATAAACATCCAATATGTGCCTCGTATAAAATTTTCTGAATCAACTCTGGATTTTTCGATACACAGATTCTATCTCGAAACATTAAACAATCATCTGATCCGATTTGGTACTCTGAATCACTAGTTGACTCGCATTACACTCTTTTAGTTTGTAATTTACTATCACATTTCTGAGCTTCGCAAATTTGTTGAAGAAATACTGGTTTTACTTTTAATTCGGCCAAAATCAAACCATCATCAGATAATGTCAACTGTGTATTCATTGCTCTCAAGGCAAACAACGACTTTCTACTCAAAGCATTCGCGACCACTTTCACTTTCCCCGGGTGATAATCAATCTCCAACTCATAATCTTTTAGTAGCTCGAACCATCTCCATTGTCGTAAATTCAAATATTTCTGAGTCATAATATACTTTAAGCTTTTATGGTTAATGAAGATGTGGCATTTTTCACCGTACAAATGATGACGCCAAATTTTCAATGCAAAAAAACTAGCGACCAACTCTAAATCGTGCGTTGGATAGTTCTTTTCATGTGGTTTCAACTGTCTGGAGGTGTAGCACCCCTTACCCGTATTCAACGCCGGAACAGGGTACGAGGCATTACCGGACTTAGACTCAAACAAACATTCAAAATCAAGACATGAATTTCTACTCAAATATAAAACTTTTCATAAACATTCATATCGTCCCTTAAACGAGCCTACGAGGCCCAACACATACATTAGGAGTGTAATAGCCCGGTTTAGACCCTGGTCGAAACAGTGGTTTCGGGACCACAAATCCGAGGTCGTAAAAATATTTTAATGATATTTTTTGTGTGAATAGTATGTGATATAGCCTGTGTGAAAATTCTGTGTGATAATTTTATCGATTGTGTGCTAATTTATGAAAAAAGACTTAATTGCATAAGGTGTAAAAGCTGTGTGCTGATTTATAAGTGTCAATTTGTTGATGGCTTTTTAAGGTGGAGGCTTTATGTTGTTAATAAACCATTTATAAGTTAGTGGCTAGTTAAATGACCTAATAACCTTATTGTTAATTTGTCTTTTATGTTAATAAAAAGGATAATATGGTAAAATGTATATTAATACATTTATAATAAAACAAAAGAAATAGATAGTGGCATTTGTTCATCCACATTGCTGAATTTTGAAGGAAAGAAAATAAAGCTAGGTTTCGGCTAGCTTTTGATGCAAATTCAAGGTATGTTTTTGATCGGTTTTTGATAATTTCTACATTTTTGAAATCGTTGCTTTGAGTTTTAGCTAGCCCATGTTTAAATTTTTGAATTGGTTGTGTATTTCATGAGATGCCATTGAAGAGAGCTTTTTGTTCTTGTTATTTGAAGATGAAATATTAATTATATGTGATAGATTAGCAAGTGTTGTTCTTAAATTTTTTATGAAATTGAGTGATTTGGATTAAATTGAAAAAAATAAATTTTTGAGGGACTAAGACGCAAAATAAATGGAAGGTATGGACTTGTATGAGTATGAGCAACATTCGGCCTAAGCATGGTGTGTGCAAATTTTGCATATTTTGTGTTTTATGCTATAGGGACTAAATTGCAAAAAGTGTAAAATGTCAAGGGTAAAATTGTAAATTGCTCGATTATGTATTTTTGGACCAAATTGAATGAAAATATGTTGAATGAGTTTAATTTGTAATTTATTTAGACCAAGAACAAAAAGGATCGGTAGTGGATCGGGGAAAGGTGAAGTTAATCGAATAGTCGGGAAACAAAGTCCGTCGATACTCGAGGTAAGTTTTTAAGCAATTGGGTTGTAATGAAATTGTTCTAATCTATATGAAAGTTTATGTACTTAATAAAAGTAAGTATGTATAATGTCTTAAAGCCGAATGTGATGTTGGTTAAGAAATGTATTTAGCCGAATGTGGGGTAGACATTTAAGCCTTTGGTTCATTTGAATGGAATGTGTATATTTATATATATATCATTGATATAATCAAATGTGGTAATGAAATGTGAGATGGTTGTATTCGAATAAGGTGTATATACGTATAATTCTGAATGTGATAATGTTCTATGGGATGAATGAGTTGAATTGGAAATGAGTATATGTATATATATATAGTATTTGAAGACAAGGATATATGTATTTGTATGGATGGAGAGAAGATCGAATATTGAGCACTAAGTGTGCGAATTGAACTTCCGAGCACTAAGTGTGCGAAATCGGATAATGAGCACTAAGTGTTCGAATTGAACTTCCGAGCACTAAGTGTGCGAAATCGGATATGAAAACTTTAAGTGTATAAATTGAACTTCAGGACATTTCGGGTGTTTAAATTCGGTTGATGAGCAATAAAGGTACGAGTAAATATAAATTCAAGATTGATTTTGGTAAGTTTCGATGCTATGAGAGATTATTATTTGATTGGTAAGTATAGAATTTGTAAGTAATATATGTATAAGATATCAATTGTTAAATGTATGCATATGCGGTTTTTGGAGCTATGAAAGGTAATAGTGTGGTATGCATTTGTATTAAATTGAGGAATGGATTATATACTTGTGTGAAGCCTATTATTGAATGTTGGTATATTCGGTTAAAAGGGTTATGAAATGTGTAAATTTTCTTTTAAAATGTTTAAAAGCATTGTTATATGTAATTGCTTATAACTTACTAAGCTAAGATAGCTTACTTTGTGTGGTTGTTGTGTTGCTTATTAGGTTTTGAAGTCTAAGCTCGAGCTCGGGGATCATTGTCAAGTCTATCACACTATCAACAATCTTTGGTACTTTATAAGTAGTACATCGTTTGAAACTATGGCATGTATAGGCTAGCTAATTTGTATAAGTTCGGAGTTGAATCTAGCCATGTGATTTGGCTAGTTATGTGTTGGCAATATGTATTAATGAAAATGATATACGATGCATGTTTTGGTATGACTTGATAGCCTTTGAAATGGTTAAGTTTTTGGTTAGTAAATATGGATGAATTATGCTTATGTACATATGTGTTTTAGTCTTGTAAATTGGCATGAATAGAATTGGATTGGAATGTAGAGATTGGTTGATTATTTCGGTATGATCTTGGTTGTCAAATGTGTATGATTTGCTTTGGTCATATTCTTGTAGGTTTGACCCTTATGTGGGCGGCATTTTGGCCTTGTAAATAGCCTATTTTGTCACACGGTTATGGCACACGGGCGTGCCTAGTGACCGTGGGGCTAAGTCAGTAGCTGGCTAAGAGTACACGGCCTTGGCACACGAACGTGCCTGGTAGCCGTGTGGTTTCAACAGGATCGACCACGGCCAAAGTACAAGGGCGTGCTTGGTGGCCGTGGAGCCAAGTTAGAATTGACCACGGCCAAGGTATACGGGCGTGCTTGGTGGCCGTGGAGTAAATACAGGTTCGAACACGGGGAAGACACACGGGGGTGTCTATCAGCCGTAGGAGGCACACGGCCTGCCCACACGGGCGTGTAACCCCTGAAACTTAGAAAAGTTTAAATTTCCGAAAATTTTCGTATGTGTTCTGGTTTAGTCCCGACTCTATTTAATGCATGACTAAGGTTTCGTAGATCTAAGAAAGGGACACTATGATGTCAGTTGATGAGTGTGATTGATGATTTATTTTGCAAATTGTCTATTAAAGTTTTCGATCTGTCCGGTAATACCTTTAACCCTAATCCGGTGACGGATACGGGTTAGGGGTGTTACAAGGAGTGGTTCGGGACTAAACCGAAAACTTTGGAAACTTTCGGGAAACTTAGAAAATTTTTCATGAAAAAGGTCCACACACCCGTGTGGGTGAAGGGACATGCCCGTGTGACATATCACACGCCCGTGCTTCAGGCCGTGTCCAAAATAGGGGATATTCTGTTTATGATGTCATCAACCAAATAAGGTCACACGACCAAGGCATACGCCCGTGTCCTTAGGCCGTGTGGTGAATTAAATTCCAAAAATCAAGTGCAGACTTCACACAGCCTGGGAACATGCCCATGTCCTATGGCCGTGTCTCTTACATAGCCGAGACACACGGCTATGTCTCATGCCCGTGTGTCTACTACTGGGCATTATGTTTCTCAAAACTAAGGTGCAGGGGACACACGGCCAGAACACACGCCCTTGGGGCAAGCCGTGTGTCACACACGGCCTAGACACATGCCCGTGTGTCTACCCGTGTGGACAACTTTGAGGCTATTTTCCAAGCCATTTGTCACCCTCAATAACACATGCACACTTACACATCTCAATGACGTCCAACATGGCATAAATAAGTACATAAACATTGTAACATCCTAAAAATATTAGAGTATCATCTTGTTATTTGTGTTAGCTCGGATATGATTGTTATTGTGTGCTTAGTATATTTGTGTGAAGGCTTGGAAATATTAGCTAAGCTAGAATAATTTTTAGTGTGGAAAATTTAATGAAGTGGATTAGATAAACTTGACACTTAAGTTAATTTAAGTGTTAAATTAAAGCACATGAGGAGTTAGTGGCAAGGTGGTTATGGCGCATGAATGGTTGCTTGAGGGGAGTGGTTCGAATCCCATGGATGGACTTTAGGTGACTTTTATTTTTCATTTATATGGCATGTGTTGGTCAAACTCTAATTAAGATAAGGTTGGACTATTGTCTTTTATGGATAGTAGACTAAGGAATAAGGCAAGTTATTAGTTAAGGTATGGAATCAAGATGTTATGGAAGGATAAGGGGACAAAAGGCTTGGATGATGGAAAATGTTTTGGAAACTTTTCTTAGGCCATTATTCCATGAATGTGGACGGCATGTGTGGCTAAGGGAAGTGACCGAATCTTGGTCTTGTTGGTAGCTAGTTGGTGCCAAAATTTCTTTTGGATGGTGGTCATTTTCAGTTAGTTAGGAATGCTTTCATTTCTTGTTTTGAGCCATATCAAAAATCCCTTTGAACCTTACCAATTCTTCTCTCTTGTGCACCAAAGTGAACCATAGCCGAATGCCATTAGGTGTTGTTGATTTTTCCTCTTAGGCATTTGGCCGAAACTCATTTGGAACCTCCTCTCATCTTTTAAATTCTTTGTAACTGAAAAAGAACCTCTTTTGGTTCTCATCTTCCTATTCTTTTCTTCTCATATATGTTAACACTTACAAATTGCTTTTACTTTCTTTTTGGCCGAACCTCTTTCTTCCCCAAACTCTCTTTTCTTTTCTTCCATTGTTGCTTAAGCCGAATCCTCCCTCTCTTATTTTTATTCTCTTTTCTACTCACGTACTTCATTTCTTTTTAGTCTCTAATCAATTGCTTTCTTCTTTTCAAAACCATAGCCGAAAATCCCTTCACCATTTAACCATATTGCCAAAACTTCCCATTTCCTTTTTGATTTGTCTTGGCCGAATATCAACAAGGGTAGGTCTTCATTTGGTTTTCTTCAATCGGTTTTGGAAGGGGGTAAGCATTCATGGCAAATTTCCTTTGTTTCTTTCCTTTTTCTTTGTAAATTATCGGGAGGGCAAAGGCCGAATTTTTGGACAATTGTTGCAAGGTTCTAACTATTATTAGGAACCGATTATTCTTATAGGCTCTTTGGGACTTTGGAAGCATTTGATCTAAGCCTTACTTCTCTAGCAATCAAAGTTGGTAAGTCAAGTGGTAAGGATTCTTGTTGATTCATCATTCTTTTAATGGTTGAAAAGCCAAAGGCTATTGGGATTAAGATGTGATGTTGGTCGAATGGTTTTGCTTATAGTTTTGTGGTTTGGCCGAATGTAGGACAAGGTGATCTAGTGCGGTAGATCGGATCTTCGGAAGTTAGTATTTGCGTTAGTGAAAGGTGTGTATCTTACACACTTTATAACTTGGTTTATATATATATATATATGTGTGTGTGTTAAATAACTATTCAAGTTGTTAAAGCCGAAACTATGAGATATTGATATGATACCTTGATGGGTATGAGCAAGGATACGGGTAAGTCCGTTTCGATATGATGTTGCTATATGTTGTTTAATATCACGATCTACGATATGTATTGGTTATATGTTCATATCAAAGTATATTGACATGATTTGTTTTGCATTGGTATGGGCAATATGAGAGGAGGGGGAAGATTGATATTCGTGTCTTGGACACCGCAGGTTTGGCACCTCCAAAGTGATTTGGTATCACATTTGTGTCTTTGGGACACAGAGGTTTGGCACCTCATAGCGACTCGTCCACCGTGGATTAACACCACCGTGGGTTGGCCCCACTTTTGAGATATGGGATTGTCGCTAGTGATTTGGTATCACACGTGGGTTGGCCCCACAACTTGATTATTCGTGACTTTGGTCACGGTGATTTGGTATCACATTTGTGTCTTTGGGACACCGGAGGTTTGGCACCTCATAGCGACTCGTCCCCTGTGGATTAACACCACCATGGGTTGGCCCCACTTTTGAGATATGGGATTGTCTTGGTGATTTGGTATCACAAGTGGGTTGGCCCCACAACTTGATTATTTGTGACTTTGGTCACCAAAGTGGTTTGGCAGCACCGGTGGTTTAGTTCCACACGGGGTAGAAAAAGGAGTTACGGATGGCTAGGTTGGGTGCATAATATATTTATTGCTTGGTTATAATTTGTGTAAGTATGTGGTATTTACCGGGAGAGGGAATATGCACTCGAGTCTTGGTGACTCACCTTCTCCCTTACTTTTTGGAGTAATTCGTAAATTCGCGGATGAGGAGCTGGATGAACTCGAGGAGGCCATGCAATGAAATTTGGTTTTACATGAACTTCCATTTGGGTACTTGATTTTTATTTGGTTTTCATTTTTATGGGTTTGTAATAAGGCCTCTTTAATTATGTTTTTGATTATTTATATGCTTTGGATTTGTTTTAGGAATAACTTGCAAATTACATGATTGATTTAATGATATGTGAACAAAGTTTTCTAAAATACAAAGCGCGATGGTTTTAAAACATTACCATCGGGTAACCTAAATAAATTGATACTTTTTAACAACTTAAGTATTTTCGATAACTCAAACTATTTTACAAAACTTAAGTTTCCAAATTTCTATTAGATACGATTTTCAACCTAATTGCTTTAGTTTCTCTTTAATTTATAAATGGTTTACGAATCTAAGTCGCAACTAAGTTTTAAAAATCTATTTACTGAATTACAAAGTAAAATATCAGTTTTCAACTTAATTTTTTTACTTAATTTAGAATAATAAAAAGTTTTTCACTAAAATTTTATCGTTAACTTGTTTTTCTTCAAAACATTTTCCTTCGTGGCATGCCGTCGATCGGTCGTGGCGTATTGACCGGGTTTGGGGTGTTACAAATTGGTATCGAGCCAAGTTCAAAAGCTCATTTGTGGCCCGAGGCTCAAAATGTTTTAAAGTATGGTTTTAAAATGATTTTGTTGAAAATTGTATGGTTGGAAAGGCATGGCCCCGAGTCTCCGACATCAATCCGCTACAGTAAGTACATCAAAGCTGTTGATTTTGATGATATGATATGATGATGTTGGCATGATTGTATAGTTGTAGGAACTACTCTAGAGACCCAAACTATAGGTTGAATGTACTCATGAAACAACTTCTTATTAAAATTATTCATAAAACTGTGTTTTAAAGAAAGTGGAATAATGACTATTGCATAACGCTTTTAAATTAGATAAGTCAAGACTTTAGACATGAGTACTCATGGTCGAGGTCGTTTTACTCGTGGACGCGGTCGGGGTAGGATGGCTGTGTCTGAGCCAGTGAGGTCTGGTCAAGGATTCGAGAATGAGGTACCACTACCCCCACCACCAGCGGTTGGAGTTGAGCATCGAGGATCAAACGGGGATGACGCAGATGTCTCGAGGCGATCTTTGCGAGTTCTTGAGAAGGTATTTGGAATAGGTGGAGGCGCGGAATTGAAATCCGTGATCTCGGCGACTTCGAGCCAATGGAGTGAGGTATTTCGAGGTGTTTTGGTGTGGCTCAAGACGGCAGAGTATTGGTTAGAGGCGACGGAATGAATCATGGATGACTTGGATCCGAGTCTTGAGGAAAAGTGAAAGGGATTGTATCGCTTCTTCGGGATGAGTCATATCGGTGGTGGCTCACGGTGCGAATAGTCTTTGCAGCGGAGGATCTCACTTGGGATTATTTTAAGGCGTCAGATCGGAAGAAATATGTTGGGTCGAGTTACATTGATGTACAAATGAAAAAGGCATTTCGAGTTTGGTCCAAGGTAATAAGTCCGTATTAGAATATGAGGTAGAATTTTTAAGATTGAGCCGGTATCTTTGGAGGTATCGTGGCTTTGGAGCACGCGATGTGTCCGGTTCAAGATGGATTGAGGGACGAGCCGAGATTCTTGATTGCTCCACATTAGGAGCGAGTTTCTTTGCGATAGTTGAAAAGACTAAGATAGCCGAAGGATAAAGGAATCGTAAGGCAGAGGCACGACAAGAATAAACATAAGAGAGGTTTTGGATCATCCGGTCGGTAGATAATTCTCGAAGAGGGTTAGGCGAGTGGGCGAATCAATATGGGAGGCACATTCGCGCTAATCGAGGACCAAAGATGATGTAATCGATGTGGAAAATCTCATTGGGGCGAATGTTGGGTGGAGGGAAAGGATGTTTTGAGTGTGGCTCATTTGGATCATCGTGTGAGGATTGTCCACGTAAGCCAGCCAGAATCGGCCCGAGGGTCAAGGTCGTGCTCGATTCGTAAATGAGGGACCGCCACGCGCAGAGGTCGTGGTAATGGTAGAGGAGGTAATGGTTCTGGTCGAGGCCGCGGAGCATCGATAGAGTCTTGGCAAACGAGGCGGGACACCTGGTTTGGTGTATGCAGTGAGACGTCGAGAGAGAGAGCGACTTGACCGGACGTCATAACCCAGACGTTCTTAATTTTTGGTGTACCATATCGGCTTTGATAGATGTGGGTTCGACACATACGTATGTTGCTAGTAGCATAGTAGAGACTATGAATCTAGACTCGAGACTATTTCTAGGAAGATGACAAAGCTTAGCCCTCCAGGTCACTCAGTAGAAGTAAATAAGTCAGATAGAGATGTACCCCTAGAACTCCAAGGGTAATGTTTGTAGTCGATCCGATGGAACCGCCGTTTGAAGAGTTCGATTTGATTCTTGGGATGGGTGGTTGGTCAAGTATCAAGCAAGTTTGGATTGCTTGCGCTAAGCGCATGGTTTTGAAGACATTTGAGGGCAAAGAGGTGGTTATGATAGGTAATAGAAGAGATTATCTATCCAACGTGGTATTGCGTTGAAAGTCGTGTGAAGTTGGTCGAGAAAGAGGTCGTGAGGCATTTGTGGTTCATGTGTGTGCGTTGGAGGCTAAGGAGTCTCATTGTGGGGAATGTCCGCATGCGATAAAGGAATATGTTGACGTATTTCTGAAGAACTTCCGGGATTGCCTCCGGATCGTGAAGTTGAATTTGGTATAGATGCATTGCCGGAATCTGCGCCGGTGTCTATTGCTCGTATAGGATAACAGAAGGAATTAGGGAATTGAAGGCTCAAATTCAAGAGTTGTTGGATCGAGGTTTCATCCGACCAAGTGTTTCGCCATGGGGAGCACAGGTATTTTTTTGTCAAGAAGAAAGATGGTACGATGCGGATGTGTATAGACTCACGCTTGATTGAATAAGCCGACGATCAAAAACAAGTATCCTTTGCCGAGGATAGATGACTTGTTTGATCACCTTAAGGCAGCGTGTTTTCTCAAGATTTATTTAAGGTCGGATATCATCAATTTGAAGGTGAAAGAGGTCGATATCCATAAGACGACATTTTGCACTCGGTATGGGCACTACAATTTACGTAATGCCGTTTGGGTTGACTAACGCGCCGGCAGCATTCATGGACATGATGAATCGGGTATTCGCCAGTTTTGGATCGATTTTTCGTAGTATTTATAGGCGATATTTTGGTATACTCCAAGTCGGAGGAGGAGCATGATGCGCATTTGCGAGTAGTGTTGCGGATTCCCGAGGGAAAAGCGGTATGACGCCAAATTTAGTAAGTGCGCGAGTTCGGCTTAGGAGGTGACTTTCTTGGGTCACGTAGTATCACCGAGAGGATTAGAGTGGATCCTCGAAAGATTGAGGCGATGTTGGATTGGAAGCCGCCTAAGTCGATGGTCGAGATTCGGAGTTTTCTAGGTCCAGCGGGGTATTACCAGAAGATTTGTGGAAGGATTTTCTTTGATAGCAAAGCACCTATGACTAAGTTATTGAGGAAAGGAGTTCCATTTGTGTGGACCGAGAAGCAGAAGGAAGTTTCGACAAGTTGAAGAAGATTCTAAATGAAGCTCCGGCTTTGATTCAACTTTGAGCGGTGCAAGGAATTCACAGTTTCATCGTGATGCATCACATCTTGGGTTTGGGATGTGTCTGATGCAGAAGGGAAGGTAGTGGCTTATGCATCTCATCGGTTGAGACCACATGAAGTTAACTATCCAACGCATGACTTGGAATTAGCTGCAGTGGTTTTGCTTTGAAGATATGGAGACACTATTTGTATGGAGAGAAGTCGATAGTCTACACGGATCACAAGAGTCTTAAGCATCTTTTGACTCGGAAGGATTTGAACTTGAGGCGTAGATGGATTGAGTTGTTAAAGGACTACGATCGCTCGATTGAGTATCATCCGTGCAAGGCTAATGTGGTGGCGCACGCGTTGAGCCGTAAGGTTGTGGACCGACTTAAGATCGATGTTTTCGTCTTCGCTTATATGATGATGGGAGTCTTTTGGTTGAATTGCAAGTCAAGCCGACTTGGTTAGAAGCGGATCAAGGAGAAAGCAGGTTAGAGGATGATGGTTTGAATGATCGGAGGTTACAGTTGAGAATGGTGGTTTAGAGGATTATAGTTTGTCCAAGGATGGAGTATTGTGTTTTAAAGGAAGAGCTTGTATGCCAAAGGATATTGAGTTGAGGCAAAGGATTCTTGGGACGCACATAGCAGCCCATACGCTATGCATCTGGAGGTAGCAAGATGTCGGGATTTAAGAGAGCGATTTTGGTGGCAGTCCAAGGCGTGAGGTAATGGCGAGTTTGTGGGTAAATGTCCGACGTGTCGCAGGTCAAGCGCGAACATCGGTTGCCGTCAGGTTACTTCAGCCAGTAAAGATTCCACAGTGGAAGTGGGAAAGGATCACTATGGACTTTGTCGATGGATTACCCTTACACCTAGTAAGAAGGACTTTGGGTGATTGTGGATCGTCTGACTAAGTCGACTCATTTTATTCCGGTAAGGGTGGATTATTCGCCGAAGTTAGCTAAGTTGTATGTGGCGGAAATAGTGAGGTTGCACGGTGTACCAGTGTCGATCATCTCAGACAGAGATCCTAGATTTATGTCAAGGTTTTGAAGAGCGTTACATCAAGCTTTGGGTACGCGGTTGGATTTTAGTACCGCATTTCATCCACGATCGACGGCAATCGGAAAGAGTTATCTGATTTTAGAGGATATGTTGAGAGGTTGTGTATTGGATTTCAGAGGTAGCTGGGAAGAGTTTTTACCATTAGCAGAGTTCGCATACAACAATAGTTATCAAGCAAGCATTAAGATGGCACCATATGAGGCGTTGTATGGTAGAAGGTGTCGCACACCTACATGTTGGACAGAGTTGGATGAGCGTCAGATGTTAGGACCAGAGTTGGTTGCGTAGAGGCGAGGATAAGGTTAAGGCGATTCGGGCTCGTTCGAAGGAAGCTTCGAGATAGGCGAAGTCATATGCGATCTCAAGCGGAGGGATATAGAGTTTGCCGTGGGTGACAAAGTTTTTTCAAGGTCTCGCCATGGAAGAAAGTGTTAAGATTTGGGAGAAAAGGCAAGTTAAGTCCAAGGTTTATTGGACCGTATAAGGTGTTAAGACGAGTGGGACCGAGTGAGCCTATCGGCTCGAGTTACCATCGGAGTCGAGTCGATTCACGATGTGTTCCATGTCTCCATGCTTAGACGCTATCGCTCGATCCATCGCATGTCGTGGCGAGAGGAAATAGAGGTGAGTCCATTTGACGATAGAAGAAGAACGCGTGCGATTCTAGATCGAGATGTGAAAGTTTTCATGAGGAAGTCCGTTCCTTTAGTGAAGGTTTTATGGCGGAATCATGGCGTGGAAGAAGCTACGTGGGAACGAGGAGGATGCGATGAGGCGCTAGTACCCTCAACTCTTTTGATCAGGTAATTTCGAGGACGAAATTTTCTTAAGGGGGTAGAATTGTAACATCCTAAAAATATTAGAGTATCATCTTGTTATTTGTGTTAGCTCGGATATGATTGTTATTGTGTGCTTAGTATATTTGTGTGAAGGCTTGGAAATATTAGCTAAGCTAGAATAATTTTTAGTGTGGAAAATTTAATGAAGTGGATTAGATGAACTTGACACTTAAGTTAATTTAAGTGTTAAATTAAAGCACATGAGGAGTTAGTGGCAAGGTGGTTATGGCGCATGAATGGTTGCTTGAGGGGAGTGGTTTGAATCCCATGGATGGACTTTAGGTGACTTTTATTTTTCATTTATATGGCATGTGTTGGTCAAACTCTAATTAAGATAAGGTTGGACTATTGTCTTTTATGGATAGTAGACTAAGGAATAAGGCAAGTTATTAGTTAAGGTATGGAATCAAGATGTTATGGAAGGATAAGGGGACAAAAGGCTTGGATGATGGAAAATGTTTTGGAAACTTTTCTTAGGCCATTATTCCATGAATGTGGACGGCATGTGTGGCTAAGGGAGTGACCGAATCTTGGTCTTGTTGGTAGCTAGTTGGTGCCAAAATTTCTTTTGGATGGTGGTCATTTTCGTTAGTTAGGAATGCTTTCATTTCTTGTTTTGAGCCATATCAAAATCCCTTTGAACCTTACCAATTCTTCTCTCTTGTGCACCAAAGTGAACCATAGCCGAATGCCATTAGGTGTTGTTGATTTTTCCTCTTAGGCATTTGGCCGAAACTCATTTGGAAGCTCCTCTCATCTTTTAAATTCTTTGTAAATCAAAAGAACCTCTTTTGGTTCTCATCTTCCTATTCTTTTCTTCTCATATATGTTAACACTTACAAATTGCTTTTACTTTCTTTTGGCCAAACCTCTTTCTTCCCCAAACTCTCTTTTCTTTTCTTCCATTGTTGCTTGTTTCTAATCCTCCTCTCTTATTTTTATTCTCTTTTCTACTCACGTATTTCATTTCTTTTTAGTCTCTAATCAATTGCTTTCTTCTTTTCAAAACCATATAGAAAATCCTTCACCATTTAACCATATTGCCGAAACTTCCAATTTCCTTTTTGATTTGTCTTGGCCGAATATCAACAAGGGTAGGTCTTCATTTGGTTTTCTTCAATCAGTTTTGGAAGGGGGGTAAGCATTCATGGCTGTATTTCCTTTGTTTCTTTCCTCTTTTCTTTGTAAATTATCAGGAGGGAAAAGGCCGAATTTTTGGACAATTGTTGCAAGGTTCTAACTATTATTAGGAACCGATTATTCTTATAGGCTCTTTGGGACTTTGGAAGCATTTGATCTAAGCCTTACTTCTCTAGCAATCAAAGTTGGTAAGTCAAGTGGTAAGGATTCTTGTCGATTCATCATTCTTTTAATGGTTGAAAAGCCAAAGGCTATTGGGATTAAGATGTGATGTTGGTAGAATGGTTTTGCTTATAGTTTTGTGGTTTGGCCGAATGTAGGACAAGGTGATCTAGTGCGGTAGATCGGATCTTGGAGAAGTTAGTATTTGCGTTAGTGAAAGGTGTGTATCTTACACACTTTATAACAGTTTATATATATATATATGTGTGTTAAATAACTATTCAAGTTGTTAAAGCGAAACTATGAGATATTGATATGATACCTTGATGGGTATGAGCAAGGATACGGGTAAGTCCGTTTCGATATGATGTTGCTATATGTTGTTTAATATCACGATCTACGATATGTATTGGTTATATGTTCATATCAAAGTATATTGACATGATTTGTTTTGCATTGGTATGGGCAATATGAGAGGAGGGGAAGATTGATATTCGTGTCTTCGGACACCGTGAGGTTTGGCACCTCCGGTGATTTGGTATCACATTTGTGTCTTTGGGACACCGGAGGTTTGGCACCTCATAGTGACTCGTCCTCGTGGATTAACACCACCGTGGGTTGGCCCCACTTTTGAGATATGGGATTGTCGCCGGTGATTTGGTATCACACGTGGGTTGGCCCCACAACTTGATTATTCGTGACTTTGGTCACCGGTGATTTGGTATCATATTTGTGTCTTTGGGACACGGAGGTTTGACACCTCATAGCGACTCGTCCACGTGGATTAACACCACCGTGGGTTGGCCCCACTTTTGAGATATGGGATTGTCGCCCGGTGATTTGGTATCACAAGTGGGTTGGCCCCACAACTTGATTATTTGTGACTTTGGTCACCAGTGGTTTGGCACCACCGGTGGTTTTGTACCACACGGGGTAGAAAAAGGAGTTCTGGATGGCTAGGTTGGGTGCATAATATATATATTGCTTGGTTATAATTTGTGTAAGTATGTGGTATTTACCCGGGAGAGGAATATGCACTGAGTCTTGGTGACTCACCTTCTCCCTTACTTTTTCGGGTAATTCGTAAATTCGCGGATGAGAGCCGGATGAACTCGAGGAGGCCATGCAATGAAATTTGGTTTTACATGAACTTCCATTTGGGTACTTGATTTTTTATTTGGTTTTCATTTTTATGGGTTTGTAATAAGGCCTCTTTAATTATGTTTTTGGATTATTTATATGCTTTGGATTTGTTTTAGGAATAACTTGCAAATTACATGATTGATTTAATGATATGTGAACAAAGTTTTCTAAAATACAAAGCGCGATGATTTTAAAACGTTACCATCGGGTAACCTAAATAAATTGATAATTTTTAACAACTTAAGTATTTTCGATAACTCAAACTATTTTACAAAACTTAAGTTTCCAAATTTCTATTAGATACGATTTTCAACCTAATTGCTTTAGTTTCTCTTTAATTTATAAATGGTTTACGAATCTAAGTGCAACTAAGTTTTAAAAATCTATTTACGGAATTGCAAAGTAAAATATCATTTTCAACTTAATTTTTACGAATTTAGAATAATAAAAAGTTTTTCACTAAAATTTTATCGTTAACTTGTTTTTCTTCAAAACGTTTTCCTTCGTGGCATGCCAGATTCGGTCGTGGCGTATTGACCGGGTTTGGGGTGCTACAAACATTCATAAATATGGCTCATACATGGCAACTTCTTATCAATTTATACTTGCTTAAGACTCCAACATATGACAAATCCAATTTTACCAACTCATATACAAATAAGCATCATTCCCTAGATTGCATGCATGGATATATGAATAGGTTTACAACCCAATAATCAATATGAGCCACATCCCATGGCCTTATACAAAATGAATCAAATATCGTCATAAGCCAACACATTTGGCTAAACCAACATATAACAAAAAGACCAAGTCCCTATACATACCATACTCAAAATGTTGAGACTAACTATACCCAAAAGTTCCAATTGATAGTGTGATCGAGTCTCCGACGTTCTTCGATCCCCGAGCTAGCTTGGCAATACTATAAGAAAATGGAAAAGAAAGGGGAGTAAGCATAAACTTAGTAAGTTTGCATGTAAATAATTAACAATATTAACCATGCATTATTGTACACATAACATAATATAATTTATCACAATGTCATCAAGTATCATAGATACATTTTAAATCGTGTCATTTACATAATGTACAATAAAACTTGTGATCATGATTTATTCATTCACTTCTTACCAAGGTCTCATCGATTTATAATCTCAATATTTATGAGCTTTGTGTACATACATGTACCCTTTCAACATGATAACTTGTCATTTCGTTGACATAATCTTTGGATTACCCGTTGAACCACTTGGAATACTAAAGGATACTCGGGAATCACATACACATAGAATCATACCAATGCCATATCCCAGATATGGTCTTACATGGGATCACATATCGATGCCTATAGCCCAGCTATGGCCTTACACGATTCTCATATCGATGCCATGTCCTAGACATGGTCTTACTCGAAATCTCATAACGATGCCATATCCCAGATATGGTTTTACACGTAAACTCATAACCCTAATGTCATGACATTTGTATCCTAACTATTCCTAAGGTTCAACTGGGATTTCGAGGTATCAAATCTTCGTCGAATCGTCATCGAGTCAACATTAATCAAATCCATAAAGACAATTTCACAATTCATACAATATTAAAGCATTAAATACCTAATAATGAAATGTTGCATTATTTACACACGAACTTACCACAGTACCAAAATATGGCTAACTATTCGATTTAGTCCACAACCTTGTTCTTTCCTCGGTTTAGGTCTGGACTCCGTTTTTCTTGATCTCTAATAGAAAATTTAGCTCATTTAATTATCACATTGTTCAAATCAGTCCAAAAACCATACTTTGGCAAAATTATAGTTTTCCCCTAGACTTTCACATATTTACAAATTAGTCCCTAGACTCGTAAAATGAAATGTATCCATTTTCTTTGTTACCTAAGCCTAGCCGAACCTAACACATGCTCATGACAGCCCACATTTTCCTTCAAATCAGATTTTTACTACTCATTTTACAACTTTTACAAATAAGCCCTTTTTAGGTGTTTTCATCAAAAAATCATTTAGTAAAAGATGTTTATTACACATCAAACTTTCATAATCTACCATGAAACATCAAAACACATGCATGTCACACATGGGTAAATTTTTAAACATGAACCCTAGCTCAAATAAATGGTAGAAATAGCTAGATCGGTTGATAACAACTTCAAAAATGTAAAGAACATTAAAAACGGAGCTAGGATGCACTTACAATCAAGCTTGGAAGTTGAAAAAACCCTAGCTATGGTGTTCTTGAGAGTTTCGGCCAAGGTAGATGAAGATAGACAAGATTTTTGACTTATTTTCCCTTTTAATTCTTTTATTAACCAAATGACCAAAATGCCCTTTTTACTAAACTTTCAAATTTTACCTACTCATGCCCATTTTTGTCCTTAAAAATAAAAATTGGGCAAATTGCTATTTAAGGACCTCTAATTAATAATCCAAAGCTATTTCATACTTAAAGCTTCTAGAATCACATATTTTGCAACTTTTGCAATTTACTCCTAAAAATCAAATTGGACACTCTATCAACAAAATTTCTTAACGAAACTTTCGCACAATCATGCAAACATATCATGGACCTCAAAACAATCATAAAACAAATATTTCTACTTCAAATTTGTGGTCTCAAAGCCACTATTTCGACTAGGCCCAAAATCGGGATGTTACAACTCTCCCACCTTAGGGATTTTCGTCCCCTAAAATCTTACCGGTGAAAAGGCTTGGGTACTGTTTTCTTATGGCTTCCTCGGGTTCCAATGTAGCCTCTTCAACCCCATGTCTTTGCCATAATACTTTCACAAGGGCTATACTTTTATTCCTCAACTGTTTGACTTCCCCAGCCAAAATCTTAATCGGCTCTTCGCCATAAGTCATATCTGGTCAAATCTCAACCTCTATCGGTGAAATCACATGCAAAGGGTCTGATCAGTAACGGCGCAACATAGACACATGGAACACAGCATGGATCTTTTCCAACTCAGATGGCAAAGCCAACCGATATGCTACCGGCCCTATTCTTTCAGTAATCTCATACGGTCCAATAAAGCGTGGACTTAGTTTGCCTTTTCGGCCAAACCTCAAAACTTTCTTCCACGGACATACTTTTAAGAATACCTTATCACCTACCCGAAACTCGATCTCTTTCCGTTTAAAATCTGCGTAGGATTTCTGTCTATCCGAAGTGGCTTTCAAATAATCACGTATTATCTTTACCTTTTATTCGGTTTCTCTGACTAAATTAACTCTGTGAATCTGATTCTCTCTGAGTTCAATCCAATACAAGGGTGTTCGGCACTTACGCCCATACAATGCCTCATAAGGCACCATTTTCAAACTCGACTGAAAACTATTGTTGTAGGCAAATTCCACCAACGGTAAATACTTTTCCCAACTACCTTGGAACTCAAGAATACAACACCGCAGCATATCTTCAAGAATTTGAATTACTCGTTCCGACTGACTGTCAGTTTGCGGATGGAAGCGGTACTAAAATTCAATTTCGTACCCAAAGCTTCTTGTAACTTTTTCCAAAATCGCGAAGTGAACCTCTGATCTCTATCCGATATAATCGACAAAGGCACTCCATGCTATCTCACAATTTCAGAAATATACAATTCGGTTAGCTCATCAATTGAGTAGTCAGTACGTTTCGAAATAAAATGAGCCGATTTCGTAAGCCTATCAACCACAACCCAAATGACATCTTTCTTTTTCGGTGTCAAGGGCAAACCCGTCACAAAGTCTATAGTAATTCAATCCCATTTCCACTCGGGAACCATCACAGGCTGAAGTAAACCCGGAGGTACTTGGTTTTCGGCCTTTACTTGTTAACAAACCAAGCATCTCGACACAAACTCTGAAATGTCTCTTTTCATTCCCGACCACCAATACATTTTCTTCAAGTCATTATACATCTTTGTACTGCCTGGATGAACAGATAAACATCCACTATGTGCTTCGTGCAAAATTTTTCGAATAAGCTCATCACCTCTCGGTACACAGACCCTATCTCGAAACATCAAACATCCATCAGAACAAATCAGAAAGTCTAACTCCATACTCGATTCACACTGAACTCTTTTGGCTTGCAAATCACTGTCGCCTTTCTGAGCTTCACAAATCTCTTGGAGAAACATCGGTCTAGCTCTCAACTCAACTAGAATAGAACCATTATCTGATAAAGCCAACCATGTATTCGTAGCCCTTAATGCAAACAAGGATTTCCTACTCAAGGCATCAGCGACCACGTTCGCCTTTCCCGGGTGATAGTCAATCACTAGCTCGTAATCTTTTATCAACTCTAGCCATCTCAGTTGCCTTAGGTTAAAATCCTTTTGAGTCATCAAGTACTTTAGACTTTTATGATCAGTGAATACCCGGCATTTCTCGCCATACAAATGGTGTAACACCCCTTACCCGGGTTCTACGCCAAAACCGGGCTCGAGGCGTTACCGAACTCAAACCACTTGATCGCCACTTAGGCTCGTCGTAACTACTCTCTGAAGTCATCTTAACAACCTCATTCTCGACTTACGAGGCCTCACTCATACATACGAGGGCTCTTAAGACTAAACCAGAACTTTTTCCAATCTTAAATTTTTTCTCTTTTATAAGGTCTCGCACGCCCGTGCAAGATTAGACACGCCCGTGCATGGACACACACGCCCATGTCCCCAAACCATGCCTAAAAACCCCAACATTCTGCCAATGCCCCACAGCCAAGGCACACGCCCGTGCTTACCATCCGTGGTGCACACTGACTACCTTAACACGACTTAGAGTCTAGACACACGCCCGTGTAGCTAGTCCGTGGCCAACACTGATTAACACACACGCCCTAGGCACACGCCCGTGTGACTAGTCCGTGGTCTATTCTGACTTCAAATACTAACATGCAGGGGACACGCGGTGAGTCCACACTTTGTGTGGGCTGGCCGTGTGTCACACATTGCCTAGACACACGCCTGTGTGTCTATCCATATGGACAAGAACAAAGCTATGTGCCAAGTTCTTTTCACCCCTCTAGCATACACAACATATACTCATCTAACACAATCATAATCAACTCAAATTGAATTGCAATCTCACATAGACAACTATAACTTTTCATATAACATAAAATAGCCAATAACTATGGCATTATACAAAATAAGCTATCCATCTAAAGGCCAACACATCTTAGCCATTTACAACAAAATTCACTAACTTGTCTAGCCCCTATACATGCCATATACAAAACATTGAGTCTCATGTACCAGAGTGTGCTGATAGTGTGGGCGATCTTCCAATTGATCCTCGTATCTCGGTTCAACACTTTTACTCTATAAGACAAGGGAAAAGAAAAGGAGTAAGCTTTAAGCTTAGTAAGTTTACACATAAACAATTGAGCATCATAGTATAAGCTAAACAATAATTAGCATTATACTACCAAAAGTAATGAACAACTATGCTTACTCTTTCTAACCCTTACCACATTTCCAACAAATCATGAGTCACATACTCATAACCATCGAAATGCACCCCTGCATTCAATGTCACATTTACACAATATACAACACATCATTATTTCTCAATAATTCATCCACACAGCTAATTAACTTAATAATGCATCCACACAGCTTCTTTACTCAATAATGCAATCACATGGCTAATCCACATAGTTAACCCACACAGCAAATGTCTCGGTGGTTTCGCACTTAGCACACCACAGTCGATTAATAAGGTGGTATCGCACTTAGCCTACCACAAAGGTAATCATAGGGGTTTCTCACTTAGCCCACTAAATGATATAGCTAACGATAGCATCGCACATAGCCAGCTCATCATCAATATGCATTAGGATGGTATCGCACTTAGCCTGCCATCTAGCATTATCACTACACATTCACATGTCTACTTACTCAATTAAACATCCATTCACAATTCTACTACATTCATTCTACTTGAACCACATAGGTTCTCAATCAATCTCGAACAAGCTACACACTAGCTATCATCAACAAATTGTAAGTATGAATGCATTATTTATGCATAGACTTACCTCGGTACTCAAAAGTATTGAGACTTGCAGTTTAGTCCACCACCTTGCTTTTGCCTCGGTTTCTATCCGGGCTTTGCCTTTCTTCATCTATAATGAATAAATCAGCTTATTCAATACACACATTGACTAGATTGACCCTTATCACATACTTTAGAAAAATTACTATTTTACCCCAAAACTTTCTCATATTTACACTTTAGCCCCAAAGGCTCGTAAAGTGATTTTTATTCAACTTTCGAGTCTTTCATGCTTAGTCGAACCACTTATTCAACTAAAGCTATCATCCATTCTCACTAAAACACACATGTATGAACAAACTTAAGATTTTCACAATCAAGCCTGTAACATCCTGAATTTTTGGGCCTATGCGTTTAATGGGTGGATATGTTTAATGTGTTAATTTAAGTGTTAGTGGTCCAAATTGGGCTCAGGCTTAGGTAGAGGCCTTGATTAAAATTATCTGTTTGGGCATTATAGGGTTTAAAAGGTAGTATCTATGTTTAAAATACCAAAGTGGGCTTGTGGCCCAATCTTAGGAGGTGACACCACACAAGGGAGTAAGGGGCCCAAATTTAAGTTTTATGGAGCCCAATTCTTTAATTTAAGTTAGCTAAATTTTGGGCATTAGGATTAGGTGGAGTGGATGGCAACAAGGCTAAAATTTAGGGGTTTTAATGTTTAAAATATGTGGATAATAAGCAGATAAAGGCTATTATTTAGGAATTTATTTTATTTGGATAATAAGGCATAAAGGCTAAAATTTAGGGATTTTAATGATTAAAATATGTGGATAATATGCTGATAAAGGAGGGAGGAGTTAGAGATAATTAAGTCTCTTTTAGATGAGCTAGTAGATTAAGATAAAGGAGAAAAGATAGGACTTATCTACAAGGTTAGGTAAGTGCCGAAATTTCTATAAATAGGGGGAATATCTCTTCAATTTCATCATTTGGGTTTTTCTCTCATTCTTTTCTCTTCTTCTCTCGAGTAAAAGCAGAAAACTCCTAAAGTTCCATCTTCTTCTTCATTCTCTGTAAAGCAGAAATCTCTAAGCCTATTCCCTCATCTTCACTTTGATTCAAAAGCGAAACTCTTTCCATTCTTTTTCTTCCTAGCCGAAATCTTCAAGTCTCTTCATTGTTTTCTTTTCTTCTTCTCTTTTCCTGTCAGAAACCAAAACTCCTCACTCAAGTATTTTAAAAGCGAAAGACACATCAGCCTTCTCTTGTTCATACTTTTTCCAGGATTTTCCTAAAAGCCGAAATCCTAGATCTCATCTCCTGTGATTGTCGAATTACTACGTGGTGCCTACTTGTCTTTAGAAATCAAGGGAACTTTAGTGGAGTCAATCGCATAGATCTCTAAGTTATAGAATCGTGTTACTTTCGGGATTTCAAGGTAAGAGATCTATTAGTTTTAATGTGTAATTTGGGATTTATTAACCTTGGCCGAATATTGAAGGGCTAAATCTTTGTGTGTTTTTCCGGCTTTTGAGCAAGGCTTTACATTGAGGATAATAGATCCGGAGAGCAAGGACATCGACTAAGAATATTAGATTTCGCGATATCGGTGTGTAATACTTCCCCACCATCTAGATCTGATTATTAATGTATGCTCATAAGTTTATATGTTGTGATAAATACCGATATCTCCGTTTAATGTTGGAAACCCGAAAAGGGTGAAGCAAATCACCAGGTCAGTGAATGTTTGACTTTATATGATAAAAGCATATTGATTTTATGTTGCATGGGTTGAGTTGATGAAAGGAGGAAGTTATACATTATATGTGTAGCGGTTTATACCGTGATCATTATATGTTGTAGCGGATAATGCCGTGATCTATTATAAGGGCTTGGCCATAATATGTTGATGAGCGAGCATGATCGCCATCTTGGCGTGTAGCGGTGTGGGTCGATTGTAGAAATCCCCAATGGTGTGAATGGGTGGTGCGGGGCGTGTAGCGGATAGAAACCTAGGCAAGCGGGTTGGGCCTTGCATATTATTTGTTATTTTTTTATAAATGGAATTATTAATCTCATTTTATGGGCCTAAGGCCAAAATCTAGTGGTGCATGAGGGTTGCACATCGAGTCTCGTGACTCACCCTATTAATTAACCTTTGGTGATACCTAGTGCTTGGACCAGGGTGGGAGAGGAGCGCAAGGTGGCCATGCAAAAGACCAAGCTGGATCGACAAAAAGTCTCAAGTTAATACTTTATATTTTTAATTAATGGATTTTAAATCTCGTTGTAATAAGGTTATGGGCCACTAGTTTATGTTTTGTTTTATTTTGAGCTTTAATTACTTTTAGTTATTTAAATTCTTATTGAACTAATGTATCTATTTAAATTTGGGTTTTTTTTTAATTTATAAAGGCATATTTTATTTAAACTATCAACTATTAAATTTCTCTCGAATAAGAAGATAAACTTTAGAAAAATATTTTTCTGAAAATATGACATGTTCTTCCAAAATTTTCTTAGTGACATACCAGATCCGGTCGTGGTGTTTGGGTCGGGTTTGGGGTGTTACAGATTGGTATCAGAGCCCGGTTCAAAACTCGGCTCTGGGGGTTTTTTTTTAGGCTCAAAACGTTTTCTAAAGTTGGGTTTTCGAAACATGCATATTTATACAGGTCTGTTAGCTCAGCATGGCACCTGCGTCTCCGGCCCAAGTCCGCCAGGTAAGTATTCTGAACCATTGTGTGATATAATATATGTGGGCTTGATGGGCTTTATGGGACATAGATTAGTTAGATTAGAACTTGATGGACTTTAGGCCTAGCTGAAACAACTCTTCAAATCCATAAGACTTAACTTCACTAAACAAACCCGTGAACGAGCCGCAAGACTAGGGTGTGGTAATAGGCATACGCATGTCTAGGATTGGATCCGGAAGAGCCTGGTATTTAAGCAGTCCTAGTGACTCACCTCCTCTTCGTTGGAATCCTACCTGGTGCGTAGTGACTGTTCACCTTAGCCAAGTTAGGGTGTGGCAATGGGCATACGCATGTCTAGGAGTGGATTCAGGGAGAGCTTGGTACTTAAGCAGTCCTAGCGACTCACCTCCTCTTCACTAGAATCCTACCTGGTGCGTGGTGACTATTCACCCTAGTTACGAGGACTTGTTGATGGGCTAAACCTTATAATTAAAACCCGAAAGGGACCAGCCACCCTAGTTTGAAAAAAAAAAAGAAAAAAAATTTCTCAAGTTTTGCAAAATTTTCAAAATACGTTTGATTTGTGAAAACTACCAACCAACCATGAATTTGTAAAATACCTATGTTTTGAAAATTTGCAGAAAATCTCATGTTTATAAGAGTAACCGGACCATGAAACTAGATTTTTCCCCAAAGTACCTGTTCGAAAAAAAAAAACAACAACAACAACATCGAAATATCCCTGGTTAGAAAAAATTACCAACCTACCCTCGTTTTGTCAAATGACCAAATTACCCCTGGTTTGTATAATTACCAAATTACCCCTGATTTGCAAAATTACTAAATTGCCCAGATTTCAAAGTTACTGAAATACCCCCAGATTTCAAAATTACCAAAATACCCCCAGATTGTAAAATTACCAAAATACCCTTCTTTCACAAAATCACCAAGGAACCCTATTTCGGAAAATTACAAAAATAACCCTGTAAGATAAATAACGAAAATACCCCTGGGTAGTGAAATGACGAAAATACCCTTAGGTGATGAATGTAAGTTCTATTTGTATGATTGATGATTGCATGTATGTGTATATGGAACTAGGAGACAAACTTGAGACTGAAACTTGTAGATGTAATTCCGAATTCGAAAGAACTACCCTTAAAACTGCTATTAATAAGATTGTTCATGGTTAACCAGTGAAAAGAATTGATAATTCATAAAATTTTTAATCAGATAAACGCGGACCGATAGCATGAGTACAAGGGACGAGGGCGCTCTAGATGTGAATACCGGTGCGTGCACTCTACCATAGAATACTAAGTGTTTATTTTGGGTTTAGTATTGGAGTCTGTGCAGTGGAAGCATGGTAGTGAGACTTAGGTAGTACGATTAATAGTTAGTTGGAAATTTCGAGGACGAAATTTCTTTAAAGGGGTAGAACTATAACATCCACGAATTTTTGGGCCTATGCGTTTAATGGGTGGATATGTTTAATGTGTTAATTTAAGTGTTAGGGGGTCCAAATTGGGCTCAGGGCTTAGGTAGAGGCCTTGATTAAAATTATCTGTTTGGGCATTATAGGGTTTAAAAGGTAGTATCTATGTTTAAAATACCAAAGTGGGCTTGTGGCCCAATCTTAGGAGGTGACGCCACACAAAGGAGTAAGGCCCAAATTTAAGTTTTATGGAGCCCAATTCTTTAATTTAAGTTAGCTAAATTTTGGGCATTAGGATTAGGTGGAGTGGATGGCAACAAGGCTAAAATTTAGGGGTTTTAATGTTTAAAATATGTGGATAATAAGCGGATAAAGGCTAAAATTTAGGGATTTTAATGATTAAAATATGTGGATAATATCTTTGATAAAGGAGGAGGAGTTAGAGATAATTAAGTCTCTTTTAGATGAGCTAGTAGTTTAAGATAAAGGAGAAAAGATAGGACTTATCTGCAAGGTTAGGTAAGTCAGAAATTTCTATAAATAGGGGATTATCTCTTCAATTTTGTCATTTGGGTTTTTCTCTCATTCTTTTCTCTTCTTCTACGAGTAAAAGCGAAAACTCCTAAAGTTCCATCTTCTTCTTCATTCTCTGCAAAAGCCAAAATCTCTAAGCCTATTCCTCATCTTCACTTTGATTCAAAAGCCGAAACTCTTTCCATTCTTTTTCTTCCTAGCCGAAATCTTCAAGTCTCTTCCTTGTTTTCTTTTCTTCTTCTCTTTTTTCTGTCGAAACCAAAACTCATCACTCAAGTATTTTAAAAGCCAAAGACACATCAGCCTTCTCTTGTTCATACTTTTCCAGGATTTTCCTAAAAGCGAAATCCCTAGATCTCATCTCCTGTGATTTTGAATTATACGTGGTGCCTACTTGTGCCGAAATCTGAAGGGAACTTTAGTGGAGTCAATCGAATAGATCTCTAAGTTATAGAATCGTCTTACTTTCGGGATTTCAAGGTAAGAGATCTATTAGTTTTAACGTGTAATTTGGGATTTATTAACCTTGGTCAAATATTGAAGGGCTAAATCTTTGTGTGTTTTTCCGGCTTTTGAGCAAGGCTTTACATTGAGGATAATAGATCCGGATAGCAAGGACATCGACTAAGAATATTGGATTTCGCGATATCAGGTGTGTAATACTTCCCCACCATCTAGATCTGATTATCAATGTATGCTCATAAGTTTATATGTTGTGATAAATACCGATATCTCGGTTTAATGTTGGAAACCCGAAAGGGTGAAGCAAATCACCAGTCGATGAATGTTTGACTTTATATGATAAAAGCATATTGATTTTATATTTGCATGGGTTGGGTTGATGAAAGGAGGAAGTTATACGTTATATGTGTAGCGGTTTATACCGTGATCTATTATATGTTGTAGCGGCTAATGCCGTGATGCATTATAAGGGCCGGCCATAATATGTTGATGAGCGGCATGACCGCCATCTTGGCGTGTAGCGGTGTGGGTCGATTGTAGAAATCTCCAATGGTGTGAATGGCTGTATGCGGGCGTGTAGCGGATGGAAACCTAGGCAAACGGGTTGGGCCTTGCATATTATTTGTTATTTTCTTTTATAAATGGAATTATTAATCTGTTTTATGGGCCTAAGGCCAAAATCTAGTGGTGCATGAGGGTTGCACACTAAGTCTCGCGACTCACCCTATTAATTAACCTTTCAGGTGATACCTAGTGCTTCGGACTAGGCTGGAGAGGAACGCAAGGTGGCCATGCAAAAGACCAAGCTGGATCCAGCAAAAAGTCTCAAGTTAATACGTTATATTTTTAATTAATGGATTTTAAATCTCGTTGTAATAAGGTTATGGGCCACTAGTTTATGTTTTGTTTTATTTTGAGCTTTAATTACTTTTAGTTATTTAAATTCTTATTGAACTAATGTATCTATTTAAATTTGGGTTTTTAATTTATAAAGGCATATTTTATTTAAACTATCAACTATTAAATTTCTCTCGAATAAGAAGATAAACTTTAGAAAAATATTTTTCTGAAAATACGACATGTTTTTCCAAAATTTTCTTAGTGACATACCAGATCCGGTCGTGGTGTTTCGGTCGGGTTTGGGGTGTTACAAAGTCCCTACATGCATTTTCATGGAAAATCACTTAACAAAAGATGTTTCTACTACATCAAGCTTTCATAATCTTCCATAAAATCTCAACATACATGCATGTCATACATGACCACATTTTTGAACATCCATTTTAGCTCATCAAATAGCTAAAAATAGCTTACTCATGCTACTAGGACTTCAAAAATACAAAGAATATAAAAAAACGAGGCTAGATGCACTTACTAGCAAGCTTGAAAAATTTGAAGAACCCTAACAATGGCTCTTAGAATTTTCGGCAGCCTTGGGGAAGAAGATGAATGAATTTTGTCATCTTTTCTCCTATTTTAATCACTTATTTGTTAAATGACCAAAATGCCCTTTTTGATAAACTTTCTATTTTAACTCATCCAAGCCCAATTTTGTCCAAATATTAGAAATTGGAAAAATTGCTATTTAAGGACCTCTAATTAATAATCTAAAGCTATTTCACACAATTAGCTTCTAGAATCTCACATTTCGCAACTTTTGCAATTTAGTCCTTTTGGACAATTCAACCACAATTTCACAAAATTGCTTCATGAAACTTTCACACTAGCATGCATACATAGCATAAACCTCAAAAACTCATTCACAACCCTTAGATTTGTGGTCTCGCACCACTATTTTGACTAGGCCCTAAACTGAGATGTTACAAATGGTGTCTCTAGATCTTCAATGCAAACACAATGGCGGCTAGCTCTAAATCATGTGTCAGATAGTTTTTCTCATGTGGTTTCAGCTGTCTTGAGGCATAAGCTATTACCTTGCCTTCTTGCATAAGTACACAACCTAATCCATTCAAGGATGCATCACTATAAACTACAAATTCTTTTCCCGGTTCAAGTTGTACTAAAACTGGAGCCTCAGTCAACAATGCCTTTAGTTTCTCAAAACTCTGTTGGCATTTTTCTGTCCATTCGAACTTGACATGTTTCTATAACAACCTCGTCATCGGAGTAGCAATCGTGGAAAATCATTTAATAAACCGTCTATAATAACTTGCTAAGCCTAGAAAGCTTCTAACTTCTGACACATTCCTCGGTGGTTTCCATTCAACAATAGCCGAAATAATGTGCCCCAAAAATCTGAATTCTCGAAGCCAAAACTCACTTTTACTAAACTTAGCATACAACTGTTTATCTCTCAAAGTTTGTAAAACCGTTCTCAAGTGCTCGACATGCTCGGTCTCATTATGAGAATAAATCAGTATATCATCAATAAAAACAACAACAAATTTATCCAAGTACGATCGAAAAATACGGTTCATCAAATCCATAAACACAGCAGGAGCATTCGTTAAACCAAACAGTATAACTAAAAATTCATAATGACCATACCTCGTCCGAAAAATAGTTTTCGGCACATCCGAGTCTTTCACTCTCAACTGGTTGTAACCGGACCCCAAGTCAATCTTGGAAAATACTGTGGCTCCCTTCAATTGGTCAAACAAATCATCTATTCTCGGCAAAGGATACTTATTCTTTATGGTCACCTTATTGAGCTGTCGGTAGTCAATGCAAAGCCTTATAGATCCATCTTTCTTTTTTCACAAATAATACCGGTGCACCCTACGGAGAAAAACTAGGTCTCACAAAACCTTTATCCGTTAATTCTTCCAACTGAGCTTTCAAATCCTATAATTTAGTTAGAGCCATTCTTATGGAGCAATCGAGTAGGTGCAGTACCAGGGACTAACTCAATACAAAATTCAACTTCTCTAACTGGAGGCAATCCGGGCAACTCCTCTGGAAACACATTCGAATACTCACATACTACCGGCACTGACTCAATATTTAACTCAGACACTTTGGTATTCAACACAAAGGCAAGATAAGATTCGCACCCTTTTCTCATATACCTCTGAGCTGTCATAGAAGAGATCACAACTGGCAATCTATCCGATTCATCTGATTCAACCCGAAGAATATCACCACTTTCACATTTTAACTCAATAATTTTTCTTCCACAATTTACTACCAAATCATGAATGGTCAAAATCATGAATGGTCAACCAATCCATACCAAGAATTACATCAAACTCATCAAATGGAAAAGCATAAGATTAGCCGAAAAACAGTGATCTCTAATCATCAAAGGATAATTCTTACATACTTTGTCAACTAACACATACTTGCCTAATGGGTTTGACACTTTAATCACAAATTCTGTAGATTCAACAGGCATATTCATACTAGACACCAATTTCACACAAATATATGAATGGGTAGATCCCAGATCAATTAAAGAAATAACAGAAGTATCATAAAGAGAAAAAGTACCGGTAATCACATTAGGAGATGAAGCCTCTTCGCGAGCGCGAATGGCATAAGTCCTCGTAGGTGCTCTACCTTCGGGCCTCACAGCTAGACCTCTAGGTGCACTCTTGCTACTCGCTCCATTTCCCAGATTTCTCTGTGGCCTCCCTCTAGAAGTAGTATTACCCGATCTTGCACTCTGAAATTTCTCTTTTTCAACCACCTCGGGGCAATCTCTAATGAAGTGATCTTGGGAACCACACTTGAAACAAGTTCGATCATTCACTCGACACTTACCGGGGTGACATCTACCGCAATGCGGACAATCAGGTCTATTAGGTCGAGCATTACCTACACTCGCTATCGAAGTAGTCTGAGCCTTATAACCCGAATACTGTTTCCCATGGTTTCTGTTTGAAAACCCAACTAAAGCACTTGATCGAGTATTAAACTCTCTCGATTTCTTAGATGAGGACTGAAATGACTTACCCATCTTTCTTTTCCTCGAGTCACGAGACTCAATTTCAGCTTTTCTTTTCTCTTTAGCCAATTCCTCGGCCTTGCAAGCTCTCTCAACAAGTACAATAAATTCTTTTAATTCTAGAATGCCAACCAACAATCTAATGTCTTCATTCAGTCCGTCTTCAAATCTCTTACACATGATGGCTTTAGTTGATACACAGTCCCGAGCATATTTGCTAAGCCTCACAAACTCACGTTCATACTCCGTCACTATCATTCGGCCCTGTTTTAACTCAAGAAATTCCTTTCGTTTTTTATCGATGAACCTCTGGCTAATGTACTTCTTACGGAACTCTTCTTGGAAAAATTCCCAATTAACTCTCTCCCTTGGTACAACTGACACAAGGGTGTTCCACCAATGATAAGCCGAGTCTCTCAAAAGCGAGATTGCACACTTTAAACACTCATCCGGTGTGCATGACAGCTCATCAAATACCCTGATGGTATTCTCAAGCCAGAATTCTACCCTTTCGGGATCATCATCTATACCAGCTCGGAACTCTTTGACTCCTTATTTTTGAATCTTATCAACTGGAGGTCTATTCAATCTCATGAAATCCATACCTTGAGGTGCTACAAGAACTGGCTGAGGAATAGGTGGGGGTGGAGGGGGTTGAGCATTCGGGTTCGTTCGAATGAACTCCGTATACTAGGTGTTCATCATATGGAGAAAGGCTTCCCTAGCCTCTTCTCCTCCTCCCTGACTCACAGTTAGGGGTCTACTTTCAACTGGCGCTGCCCCTTGAGCAGGATCCGGCGTATTACTTTCTACATCATCAGCTTCAGCTCGATTGGGATCCATTACTATATGAAAACACAATTTAAAAAAAGTCAGGTCTCGTTACACTATCACAATTCATTTATGGCATGTATAGCTAGACTTGTGCACATGCTACGTTAGTTCGAGAATCGACTAAACTGTAGCTCTGATACCACTAAATGTAGCACCCCTTACCCGTATTCGACGCCGGAATAGGGTACGAGGCATTACCAGACTTAGACTCAAACAAACATTCAAGACCGAGACATGAATCTCCATTCAAATTTAAAACTTTTCATAAACATTTATATCGTTCCTTAAACAAGCCTACGAGGCCCAAAACATACATTAGGAGTGGTTCGGGACTAAAATGAGAACTTTAGAAACTTTAGGGAAACTTATAAAATTTTTCATGAAAAAGGTCCACACGCCCGTGTGGGTGAAGGGACACGCCCGTGTGACATATCACACACCCGTGCTTCAGGCCGTGTCCAAAATATGAGACATTTTGTTTATGATGTCATCAACCAAATAAGGTCACACGGCCAAGGCACACGCCCATGTCCTTAGGCCGTGTGGCGAATTAAATTCTGAAAATCAAGTGCAGACTTCACACGTGTAACGCCCCAAAATCTAGGTATTTATTTTTGTATGTTTGTAAAATAAATACATGTCTGCTTCAGTGGTTAAGTGATTTGGGTGTGTTTGGGAGTGTCTGAGAAGTCTTGGGTTCAAGCCTGGGCTTGTGCAAAAAGTTTTGTTTTTAGAGAATAAACTCTTGCCTATAGTTAGTAGGCTTTTAAATTGTTGTGCTTATAACAAGACATAAAAAGCTTGCTGGTCTAGGGGGTAAGTGGCGTGTTACCTATGCCAGTTGTCTGAGGTTCGAATCTTGGTAGAGGCAAAGGAGTATTTATTTTTGATAAACTGTAATATATACATATTTTAATCCCACATTTAGCATACTTTTTGGATGATTTATCCCTTGAATTGTGGAATTTGATGCTCCTAATCCTTTTATTTCATGTTTTATACTTAGGAGAGCATCGGAGGATGAAAAGAACACGAAACGGGCTAAAAAATGAACCAAATGGGCCAAAGTAAGAAATCAACACGGCCTGGGCCCAATCTACACGGCCGTGCTCCTTTAGCAGGCTCGACCACGGCCTGGATTCGATTCACACGGGCGTGTTGCACGGGCGTGTCCCTACCGTGACAAAGAGGAATTTCACTCGGAATAGGGTGCTTAGAGGCAAAGAAAGACATTCCAAAAGCCTATATAAACACCCTAAAGGCCAACCTTTAGGGGGGGTCCGGCTAGGCCAAGGAGCCAAGCCAAAGAGGTCAAAATTGTGGGATTTACTCGAAGAAAGCCAGTTGATTCATCTCAAGAAGCCGAAATCATACTCAAGATGGCAAATCTCTCCTTCAATTCCTTCGGGGGGTTTTAGGGTTTTCTTATGTTTTGTTTTATCTTTTCTTCTGAGATGTATTCTTTTATGATTATGAACTAAACCCCTCAGATACTTGAGGGGGATGAAACCTAAGACAGATCTTGTTATTATTTTCTGAACTATATGATAAATACTTGATTTGTTCTTAATTATGTGTTCTTAATTCTTGTTTTGATATTTTAGGATATTGATTCAAGTATTGATGTGCTTAGGCAGAGGAGAAATAGACCCTGTCTAAGAGTAGATCTAGCATAATTAAGCGGAGTTGATCGCAACCCTAGAGATAGGATGACGAAAATCTGTCGGATTAGGGTCAAACCTAATATGGGAGTCCATAGATCGAGTTAATGCAACCTTAGGGGTTTTAATTAGAAACAGATTTCAATTAATCAACCTAGGGTTAGATGTTAGTAGCCCCGAGAGAGGTGATAACATGATTATTTTGCATGATTTCTTGTGTTTAATTCGGTTTATTTCTGAATTAATCCCTACTAAATTAGTACTTTTATAATTTAATTCTTCTCAAGGATGCAATTGATCAAAAGCAAGATGAAAAGGGCCAAATTGAGAGAAAATTATGGAAATGGGGCCAAATCAAAAAGATGGAGGAAGCCAAGGACACATCAAGCAATTTAACTTTGTAAAAAGCCAAGAATAGAAAATACTATTTTTAGCTTATTTTATTTTTATTTATTTTTATTTTTAATTATTTAAGATTTTATATTAAATTAATTAAGCCTATTTTTAGTAAAACCCATGTATATAAATAGGGGTTATTTGTATTTGGAAAATCATCAATCAACTAGCTTTTTCCTATTCCTATTTGGTGTTTAATTTCTCTCTTTTCCTATTTCAATTTAGAATAGGATTTCTTTTGTTTTTTCTCCTTCAAGCAACGTCCAACATTCTACCCATTTCAACTCATTTTGTTCCTTTTCCCAAAATTGGTTTAATTTCCTTCCAAACCCCTTTCCTTTCCAAATTCCATCATCCTCTACAAAAACCCAAACACTTTCCACCACCTTTAAGCATGAGTAAAATCATGCCACACTAAACCCCCTTCGACTTTAAGCCCGGTATTAACCCGTTAAAAACCCGTGATTCTGAACCCGAGCTATTCAACTCCAAATTTTCGATACTTATTATTTATCCGGATTAAGAGTTTGACTTCGTCAACTCACAAAGTCAAGTCGTGCTAAGTTAAAAAAGACGTCGTTTGAGTTAGTGCGGCTGGACGTACAGTTTGGATTCTGAAAGGATCGATTGTCTAATCGGTTTTCAGTGAACACATTGGCGTGCCAAGTGGAGATTGTTGTTTGGTTCTGTCAAGGGAAGTGGTAACCGGATTTAAATGTCCCAACGTTTGAGGGCATTGGTTCAAGCTAGGCTCTTCTAGAATGCAAAGCTACCGAAGTTCTAAATCACGAACGTTTCGTAGGTTGTTCGATCGGTAAAGGTTAGTTATAGGACATTCCATAACTAACTTACACAAGGAAGAGTTGGTGTCCGAGGCGTCCTTGGTAGCTATAACTAGCTTATCGAAAAAGACGAGTTCATCTAATTTCAAGGATCGGGTCAAAGACGGAAAAACCCGCGCTTAAGGCTAAGCTAAGATTAATCAATTTCTTTTCAGATTATTTCAATTTTATTTTCCTATTTAGTCTGTTACTTTTTACGTTTTTATTTTCTGTGTTTATTTCAGGCTTAATATTTTACCCCCCAAAATGTCGGGGGCACAACAATTGCCCAGACATTAATCTGGTCAAGAGATAGACAATTTTCCAATAAAACCAGTCTCCGTGGGATCGACCCTACTCCCTATACTGCTTGAATTTGTAACTAGGTGTAGGTTTATATTGGTGGAATCGACAGCCATCATTTTGGCACCGTTGATGGGGACTGGCAACACTTACAATTGTTTAAATCGTCTTCATGACCAGATCTTCACCAGGAGATCTCGAATACAACCTGGAGAGATCGAGAAATCGGCCTGGCGAAGCGAAAAGAGGCGGAAGCTCTTAAGCGCGCGCAAGTAAAGCGGGAGTTGAGCTAGGACAAGGGATCCTAGAATCCGGCGTTGAAAAGTTGAGCGAAGTAATTTGTGCAGGGGCAATTCGATATGGGAAACGAGTCGAAGTGGTTGAACCTGAGACCGGACCACTTTTTGAACCAAAGGAAGCCAAAGGCAACCTCGGTGAACCAGAAAGAATGGCAAACCGAACCATTCGTCAACTAGTTGTTGCTCCCAACGAGCAAACATCGTTATGCATCAACTATCCAACCGCAGGAACCCCTTTCGAGTTGAAATCAAGCTTGATTCACCTTTTGCCCATTTTTCGAGGCCTGAAGAACGAAAATCCACACACTCACTTGAGAGAATTCCACATGGTCTGCTCAAGCATGAAGCCTCAGGGAGTAACCGAAGATGAAATCAAACTTCGGGCCTTACCTTTTTCTTTAGTTGATACATCAAAAGAATGGCTATTTTACTTACCCCCCAGTTCTATCACAACGTGGGATGACTTATCTCGTGTATTCCTTGACAGATTCTTTCCAGCATCATGAGCAGCTAAAGTTAGGAAGGACATAGTTGGAATTCGCCAAATGGAGAGTGAATCGTTCTACGACTATTGGGAGCGATACAAAAAACTGTGTGCAAGTTGTCCTCAACACGGGTTGACCGAACAATCACTTCTTCAATATTTCTACGAGGGTTTGCTCCCTATGGAAATGAAGATGATTGATCTTTTGCAAGTGGAGGCGCTTGTCAATATGACTCCTCAAAGGGCAAGAAGGCGATATCCACCTTGGCGGCAAATTCTCACTTGATATCGGCCGGTCGGGAACCGACAAGGCGGGTTAATGGGGTAAACGTTTCATCTTTAGAAGATAAATTGGATAAGCTTACGAATGTTGTTCAATCTTTGCTTACAGAAAAGAAGAGTCTGACCCAACTGTATGGAATTTGTACTACGTCTGAACATCCGATGGATTTGTGCCCAATCCTTAACGACAATTCAATGGCACATGTTGATGCTGTCGGAGGTTTTCTGGGACCTCCGCAAAGACGCTATGATCCTTTCTCCAACACCTACAATCCCGGGTGGAAGGATCATCCCAACCTAAATTACAGAGCTAATCCCCGATCTAATCCATCATACCATCCGAGACTTCTGCAACCACCACAATAATAACACAAGCCGAGCACATATCTAGAAGTTATTATGGAAAGACTTGCCGCCGATGCTGTAAAATATCAACAGAGGACAGACGCATCAATACAAGAGCTAACTAATCAAGTTAGTAAACTCTCGATGGCAGTTAATCGTTTGGAGTCTCAAGGTAAATTACCGTCCCAAACTGAGCATAATCCTCGACACAATGTAAGTGCTATGACGTTAAGGAGTGGGAAGGTTTTGGAGCCCGTACCTGGCATGAGTCGTGCCCGCGACGCTGGTCGAGATGAGAAGAAACTTGACAAAAAGACTCCTATGGAGTCAATACCACAAAAATCATTTGCAGTACCACATCCGTTTCCTGGAAGATTAGTCCAATGCAAGAAGGAGCGAGAAGAGAAGGAGATCTTCGACACCTTTCGAAAGGTAAAAATCAACATACCTCTTATTGATGCGATTAAACAAATTTCACGGTATACAAAATTCTTAAAAGAATTATGCACAAGTAAGAGGAAGCTCTTGGGCAATGAAAAGGTGAGTGTCGGAGAAAATGTCTCCGCTGTTTTACAAAGGAAAATACCACCTAAATGTAAGGACCAAGGTATGTTCTCCATATCTTGCAAAATAGGTAGTGTTAGTATTAAAAAAGCCATGTGTGACTTAGGCGCATCAATTAATGTTATGCCTTTGTCAATTTATAAACTACTTAATGCGGTTCTTTAAAGGAAATAGGTGTAATTGTTCAGCTTGCAGATAGATCCATAGTGCATCCAGAAGGAGTCTTTGGAAGGCGTTCTTCTTAAGGTAAGCGAGTGATATTTCTGTGAGACTTCTACATTATCGACATGGAGGATGAAAACTCAGCCAATTCGTCTGAGATACTTCTTGGGAGACCATTCTTGAGTACCGCGCGAACAAAAATGATGTTTGGAGTGGAACACTCACCATGGAATTTGATGGTGAAGTGGTTAGATTTAATGTTTATGGGGATATGGGACATCCCAATGATAAGTTACAAACTGTGCCTTGCAGGAATGTTGATCTTGATGTTAAGCAAGAGGAATTATCAATAATCTAAAAACCAGTACGTGAAGCTGTCATGAAAGCCTCGAAATTAGAGCTAAAATCATTTCTAGAACGTACAAGTATTCCGACAATGGAAAATGCAAACTTGAACGAAGAAGCTCAAAGACTCCTCAATCCACTAATGTAGGGGAACCCGGGAAGGGTTTCAAGGATAGTGGAAAAAGGTCGAAACCTTTCTGCAAGGACATCCAAGTGCACAAGATGGAGAAATTAATTCTCAATAAGCCAAACGGATAACATTTAAGGTTGTCGAGCTAACGACGTTAAACAAAAGCGCTTTTTGGGAGGCAACCCAAATTTCTTTTCATTTATTTAATTTTAAGTTTTAGTAAGATTTAGGGTGTAAATAAATAAATTTTTATTTAATTCAGTTGATTTGATGTTTCCAAGAACATAATGGAGATCATGATTTTTTTTCGAAAGTCGGATAATAGTGATGGCACGGGCACGACATGCTAATTTGGTGACAAATATTTACCTAAAAAAACTCAACTACTTAACCTTCATAAAACACCAAAACCCAAACCCAATACCCATCCATTCAACCCATCCACACTTACCCAAAAACACCCTCAAAACAAACTGAAACACCCCAAACCCGGCCCACGAGCCTTGACCGGATCTGGTATGTTCCCCAAGTAAAACGGTTCAAAACTTTTTGAGCACTTTAGAAAAATTCGGTTGGTTTTGAAAGAAAATTTTTAATTTGTGTTAGGCTCGAGTTGAAATCAAGTTTATCTATTTGAAATCTAGGTTTTGTAAAACTATATTACTCCATTTCAAAATTTGTCCTAAATAAAAAAAAAATTCATTCACGTTTAGGCATCAAAACATCTAACGTTTTTTTTTTATTTTTAGGAAAAATTCATTTGAGTTCAATTAAATAAAATCGTATCAAAATAAAATAACTTAAAGACATGCATCAACGGTTTAATATCGGTGGCCTTATTACAAGCGAAAACAATACCCAAAATAACTCCAAAAATATAAAATATAAAAGTCCCAAAATTAAATAAAACTTCAAAGTGAGCATGGCCACCACTAAACTCCCACCGGCCGGTCCATCAACGATCGTCACTGAAAGAAAATGTTCCCCAGCGGGATGAGTCAAAGCAGACTCAATGTGTAACCAACACTAGACCTCAATAATTCAGGCATATCATATTAATTCATAAATATATATAACGGATAAAAGTAGTGATGCAAACCAGAACCCAATCCTAGATACCATCCGCTACACATCACCCGTACCAACACGCACTTTGCAGTGGGGACTACTAAGTCAACCCTCCATCCGCTACACATCATCGAAGGCGATCGCTGCGGAACGACATGCTCATCGCCCTTATAAATTTGTGGCATAGCCACGGATAATTATTATGTGACCAGAAGTCACCACATTCGGATGATGTGACCGAGGTCACCACATTCACTTCCCTTTCATAATCACCCATATGCCCATGTCATACATATCATGCAAAAATCATGCCTTATTTCACATTCTTATCATGTTCACATATGCCATATCAGTTCATTTCATACTCATAGTAGGAGTAGGAAAAGCGTGCTGAGTACTTTGTACCATTGCATGGTACTTTAGCCACATTCACATTATTATAAGCATACATATTAATTTAAGCGTAATCTAATAGAGTTTAGTATGGGGTACACACACGATATACTTAACAAATTCATTTGAAAGCCTCGAAAAATCCGAAAAATCCCGATCTACTACTTTAGATCCTTGATTCCTATATTCGGCCAACTTTTAGATCAATATCATAGGCCATTCGACCAACAACAAACCTTAGTCTCAAAGCCTTGACTTTTCAACCACTAAAAAGAATAATGAACTAACATAGATCCTTACCACTTGATTTACCAAAATTGATTGTCAAAGAAAAGAGGCTTAGATTGATTGCTTCCAAAGTCTTGAAGAACCTAGGAGAAATTGATTCCTATGAATGGTTAGAATCTTGCTAACAATTGCCCAAAAAATGGCTTTTGCTCACATGAAAATCGTGAGAGAGAAGAATAAAGGAACAAAGAAATTCGGCCAACACTACTTACCCTTCTCAAAACCGATTGAAGAAGAACCCAAAGAGATTAACCCTTGTTGATATTCGGCCAAGACAAATCAAAAGGAAAATGGGAAATTTCGGCAAAGTGGTTGAGTGATGAAGGGAGTTTCGGCTATGGTTGATTAAAGATAACAAATAGAATTCGGCTAGAGTGAAAAAGAGAAAGAAAAAGAAAATAAAATGGAGAGAGAGATGGGAGGTTTAAGGTGTTGCGGCAATGGTTGGATTGGGAGAGAAAAGTTTCGGCCTTAGCAAGGTAAAAGAAGAAGATGCACAAATGGTTTCGGCTTTAGGTCAAGAAAGAAAATAGTGCACAAGTGATCTCTATTTCGGTTTCCAAAGAAAAACACACAAGCTTTCTAGACAACTAAATTGCACAAAAGAATGCCCAAACCTCACTATGCATATTCGGCCAAGAGGAAAAGATGAGAGAAACACTATTGCTTTTGGGAGAGCAAAAGGCCAAAATGAAATTTCTCCCAAGCTACCAACTTTTCCCAAAACTTACCACAAAAATCGGCTCCTCCTTAGTCCACAAAACCATCCATGTTCATGGACAAAATGCCATTAAAATGTTTCCAAACCTCATCCCTTAATCCATGCCTTATGTCCCCTTATCATTCCAAAAGCTTAGGATTTCATTCCTTAAGTTAATCACTTGCCCTTTTCCCTTAGTCTACTATCCATAAAAGAAAATAGTCCAACCTTACCTTAATTAGAGTTGACCGGCACATGCCATACACATGCAAAATAAAAGTCACCTTATTACCATCCATGGGATTCGAACCTCTTCCTCATGCAATTACTCATGCGCCAACACCACTTTACTACTAGCTCATTTATGCTAACATTAGACACTTAAATTTACTTAAGTGTCAAGATCATAATCCACTTCACTAAATTTTCAATACTAAAAAAAAAAAAATTATTCTAGCTTCATTAATAATTCCAAGCCTTCACTAGACTATATTAAACACACAATAAAATCATACCCGGCTAACACAAGTAACAAGATGATACTCAAATTTTTAGGATATTACAATTCTACCCCCTTAAGAAAATTTCATTCTCGAAATTACCTAATCAAAAGAGTTGAGAAGCTATTTGTCTCATCACATCCTCGGTTCCCACGTAGCTTCTTACGTGCCATGGTTCGCCATAATACCTTTACTAATGGGCCGACTTCTGCGCGCAACACTTTCACATCTCGATCTAGAAATGCACTTTGGTTCCTCTTCCACCGTCGGATCACGGGCTCACCTCTATTTCCTCTCATTGCTACGACATGCGATGGATCGGAATGGAGACATGGAACACATCATGCAAGCGCTTCAACTCAGAAGGCAACTCTAAGCGATATGCCCTTTGGTCAACCGGCTTCAAAACCCGATAAGGTCCTATAAACGAGGACTTAACTTTCCCTTGCGACCAAATCTCATCACCTTCTTCCAAGGTGAAACCTTTAGGAACACTTGATCCCCACAACAAATTCTATATCCTTCCGCTTAAGGTCTGCGTCGACTTTTGCACATCGGATGCCTCCTTTAACCGAGCGAATTACCTTAACCTTTTCTTGGATTCAGCCACCATCTCGGGACCCAAAACTTGACATTCCCCAATTTCTGTCCAACACGTAGGAGTGCGACACTTCCGTCCATATAGTCGCCGTGCGGTGCCATCGAATACTCGCTTGTAGCTTGTTGTTGTAAGCAAATTCCGCTAAAGGAAAAAATTCTTCCAGACTTCCTCGAAGTCTATCACCTGACCCCTCAACATATCCTCTAACACTTGGATTACTCGCTCGGTGGCCGTCCATTGTGGATGAAATGCCGTAGTGAAATCCAATTTAGTGCCTAACGCTGATGTAGCGCTTTCCAAAAGCGAGAAGTAAACCTTGGGTCTCTATCCAGAAATGATAGATCACAGGCACTCCATGCAACCTTACAATTTCCGCCACATATAATTTTGCCAACACGCAGGAATGATCGACTCTTCACCAGGAATAAAATGTGCGGACTTGGTCAAAGCGGTCCACTATTACCCATACCGAGTCCTTCTTGGTAGGCGTGAGGAAGCCCACTAACGAAGTCCATGGTAATTCTCTCCCACTTCCTCTGTGGAATCTTGATTGGTGAAGTAACCACAGCCGGAACGATGTTGAGCCTTAACTTGTTGACATGTCAAACACTTGCCAACAAATTACGTAACTTCCCGTTTTAGACCAGGCCACCAAAGCTGTTCCCTTAGGTCTCTGTACAACTTAGTCCCTCGGGATGCATAGCATAAGGGCTACTATCGACTCAGAAGAATCTTACGCACTAAGCTCCTCACTCTTGGCATCTGGACCTTTCCCTTGAAACACAATATTCCATCACCGGACATTTGTAATTCTCTAGACCACCATTACGCACTTGCACGCATCTTAGCACTTAAATCCTCATCGCCAGTGACCCTCTTTTACCTCATTTAACCATGCCGACGACTTGCAACTCTGCTAGCGAGACTTCCATCGTCATACAAACTCGGATGTGCAAACATCGCCCTTAGATCGACACCACTTTTCGACTAAGGGCATCCGCCACTACATTCGCCTTGCGGGTGATACTCTATGGAACAATCATAGTCCTTGGTAACTCCACCCACCTTCGTTGTCTCAAGTTCAACTCCTTACGAGTCACTTGGTACTTAAGGCTCTTATGGTCGGTGTAGATCAGCGACTTTTCTCCATAGAGATAGTGCCTCCATACTTTAAAGCAAAGACCACTGCGCCAATTCCAAGTCATGTGTCGGATAGTTAACCTCATGAGGCCTCAATTGTGAGACGCATAAGCAACTACCTTTCCATCTTGCATTAACACGCATCCCAATCCTGTATGAGAAAGCGTCACAATACACCACAAAATCCTTCCACGCCTCGGTGAATCAAAAGCGGAGCTTGATCAACACTTCCTTAAGCTTCTCAAAGCTCTTTTGTTGCTTTATCAGTCCATACGAAAGGTACTTCCTTCCTTAGCAACTTTGTCAAAGGTGCGGCGATCGATGAGAACCCATACAAACCTTACGTAGTATCACCTGCCAATCCAAAGAAGCTACGAATCTCGACCCACAGGACTTAGGAGGTTTCCAATCTAGCCTTTGCTTCAATCTTCCTAGGATCCACCCTTATTCCTTGTGAGACACCACATGTCCTAAGAATGCAACTTCCTTAAGCCAAAATTCACAATTGCTGAATTTGGCATAGATTATTTCTCCTCAACACTTGCAACACAACTTCGGAGATGTTCATCATGTTCCTCCTCAGTCTTGGAATACACTAGGATGTAAATCGATGAACACAACGACGAACCGATCAAAGTAGAATTTGAAAAACCCGATTCATCATATCCATGAACGGTGGGGCATTCGTCAACCCAAATGGCATTACTAAGAACTCGTAGTGCCCATATCTTGTTCGGAAAAGCCGTCTTATGGATATACGCCTCCTTCACCTTAAGGTGATGATATCCCGCCAGTAGATCTATCTTGAAAATCTCTGCTTGCCCCCTTGGTGATCGAACAAGTCATCTATCCTTGGCAAAGGATACTTGTTCTTAATGGTCGACTTATTCAGCTGGCGATAATCTATGCACATACGCATAGTTCCGTCCTTCTTCTTCACAAGCGGGACCGGTGCTCCCCACGAGACACTGCTTGGGTCGAATAAATCCACGATCAAGCAACTCCACGAATATGAGCCTTGAGCTCAACCAACTCCTTTGGTGCCATTCGGTGAGGGCAATTGACACGGGAGCCGTTCTGGTAGCAAGTCAATTCGAATTCCACTTCCCTATCGGGGGTATTCGGGTAATTCCTCGAGAAACACATCTTCAAAATCCCTTACAGTTCTAACTCCACTAACACCTTCTTCCTTTGCATCCAACGCACTAATGAAAGTCAAGAAAGCCTTGCACCCTTTACGAACCATCTTCACGACCTTAAGTCTTTGAAACTCACGTTAGACAAGTAGTTTCTCCTTTCTCCTATCATGACTATCACGTCGTCCTCTGGGTCCTTAACTCCATTAAAGCTTTTGCTGCAGGTCCAACCACGGCCCAATGTTCCACTAGCCAATCCATACCAAGTATAAGATCGAATTCCCAGAAGAATAGTGGTTCCATTAAGTCGTGAGGAAAGTTCACTCCACACGAATCTCGAGAGGTACACTCAGAAAGATTTTATTCACCACTACAGTTTGGCCTAGAGGGCTTACTACGATCTTCTCCCTATCGAGAAAGTTCGGAGGCTATGTATAGAGTTTCAACTACTCTACATGCAACATAAGAATGGGTCGAGCCCACATCAATCGAGCAACATAAGGTTTACCAAAAATAAAGAAACGTGCGATTATAACGTCAGGGTGCGTTTCCATCCTCCCTTTAGCGAACGTGTATACTAGACCTATTTGTCTTGCCTCGGTATTACTCGCACCTCGGCCCGGTGTTCCTCGTCCTCTGCCCGGCACCATTACCTCTACCATTCGGACCACGACCTCGGCGAGGTCTTTGTCCACCTCTCTGGCTTTGATTAATATTACGGCGGTTGGGCGACTCCGTCTATCTTAATGGGACGATTCTTAATCATATGGTCCTTAGACCCGCACTTAAAGCATCGCCCGTCTTCTTCCAACACTCTCTAAATGCATCTTCCCTGCGATAACATATGCGATCTTGCCCTCCTGTGCCCGACTTAGCGACCATGCGAGCCCTCGGCTCTAGGCCTCTTTTGAACATTTTCACGGCGATCGCGGCGATCCAAAACCTCTTTTACGCTTATTTGGATCAGAGTTACGCCTTCTGATGTTCTTGATTCCTCCGGCCACCTTAGCCTTCTCTACCGCGGCAAACTCACGTTCTTGATGTGGGGCTATCGGTAACCTCGAGATCATCCCTTAGTCAGTCTTCAAAGCCGGACACACCGTTCATGCTCTGTAGCCACCACTCCTCGAGCATACCGGCTCAACCTCGAGGAATTCAACCGTACTCGCCACGGACTTGTTCCCTTGAACCCGACCCTAGAAAAGCCTTTCTGTTCATCGATTATAGCGTGTGCCGACATACTTTTTACGTCACGCGCCTTCCACGTACTCCCGGTCGGATCCTCGGTGTGGCGCCATCCCGACCGTTAACCACCAGCGATATGCCTCATCGGCGTAATAGCGCCACCATTCCTTTCAACTTCTCCTCGGGGGTCAAGTCGAGCTCATCCATAATTCGCTCTGTGGCCTCCAACCAATACTCGGTATCTTGGGTGCGACACGAGATCGCCACGAATACCTCGGCTCCGTTGGCTCGAGTCATTTCGGGTGCAGACTTCGAGTTCCCATATTTCCACTGCTCCGGCCACCATTTCCGAACTTCGCGGCCACGGCTGCTGCGATCGACATCATCCCCGTCGATCTTGCTATTCGCACCAACAACGAGCGGTGGTGGTGGCGGTGGTACCTCATTTTCAAAACCTTGACCGACGACCTACGCGGGTTGGACCACGATCATTCGGCCTCGACTGGCGTCCTCGTGCGTTACGACCACATCCCCTAGAGCTCATTTCTACTATCGTGCTTTAATCGATTAATAAATTTTATGAATTAGTCCTTGTTTCAGCGATTATTCGCGAAGAATTTTTTTGAATAGAAGTTCAATAGTGGTTCTTTCGATCAATCAAAGTTTCAAGTCTTCTATCCTTATTCAAAGGAACACATTCATTCAATATTCCTACCACACACATTCATTATTCAAACCTTTTGGTCTATTCCTATCGGGGGTATTTTAGTCATTTATCCTACAAGGTATTTTGGTAATAAGCTTAGAGGTCAAATTGAAAATCTTAATAAATCAAAGGTATTTTCTAAAATTTGCAAAACTTGGAGTTCTTTTTGAAATTTGTTTTCCAAATCGGTGTTGTTGTAGGAATTTTGAAAATCGAAGTCATTTGGTAATTTTGTAAAACAAAGGGTAATTTCGTAAAATTTCCAAATTGAAGTATTTTAATATTTTGCAAAAATAGAGTTTTTGAACATTTTATAAAGTAAGGAAATTTTAATGAAAGCTGTGAGTAGTATGGACATTTTATAAACTAAGGGCATTTTTGTAATTTTATAGCCAAGAGGGTATTTTAGTAATTTGTAAATCGAAAATATTTTGGAAAAATTTTCAAGCTAAAGTCTGCTACCATTTAAAAGGGTAATTTGGTGATTTAAAACCGAAGTTTTTATGAAAATCTGACTAATCCCTTTCGGGTTTTAGTTATTGAGTTTAGCTTTATGGTTGAGTCCTCTTGGTTAGGGTGAGCAGGAAGCTACGCACCAGGTAGGATTCTAGCGAAGAGGAGGTGAGTCACGAGGGCTGCTTAAGTACCAAGCTCTTAGGATCAATCCTAGACATGCGCATAAAGGTTGCCACACCCTAACTCGCGACTTAGTTCACGAGGTTTGTTTAATTAGGCACTTAAGTCTTATGTGATTGTTGGGAGTAAACTAGCCCTAGGGTTTAAGTACCTATCATGCTATTCTACGTTCCATTTCTACCCTTCTACTGGTTCATGCTATAAATCACCCAAATGAAATAGAGTACTTACAGTGGACTTCGGGTGGAGACTTGGGTGCCATGCACAAAACTGCTCTTTTAGAAAAGTTTTCTCAAGACTTGTTTGGGCCTTATTTTAAAAACATTGTGAGCTTTATACCCAAGGCCGAGAGTTTAAACCTTGCTCACGATACAAAGCTGAAACACCCCAAACTGGCCCCTGAGCCTTGACCGGATCACAGTATGTTCCTCAAGTAAAGCGGTTCAAAACTTTTGAGCACTTTAGAAAAATTCGGTTGGTTTTGAAAGAAAATTTTTAATTTGTGTTAGGCTCGAGTTGAAATCAAGTTTATCTATTTGAAATCTAGGTTTTGTAAAACTATATTACTCCATTTCAAAATTTGTCCTAAATAAAAAAATTCATTCATGTTTAGGCATCAAAACATCTAACGTTTTTTCTTTTTTATTTTAGGAAAAATTCATTTGAGTTCAATTAAATAAAATCGTATCAAAATAAAATAACTTTAAGACATGCATCAACGGTTTAATATCGGTGGCCTTATTACAAGCGAAAACAATACCCAAAATAACTCCAAAAATATAAAATATAAAAGTCCCAAAATTAAATAAAACTTCAAAGTGAGCATGGCCACCACTAAACTCCATGGCCGGTCCATCACTTTGATCGCCACACGAAAGAAAATGTTCCCCAAGCAGAGTGAGTCAAGCAGACTCAATGTGTAACCAACACTAGACCTCAATAATTCGGGCATATCATATTAATTCATAAATATATATAACGAGATAAAAGTAGTGATGCAAACCCAGAACCCAATCCTAGATACCATCCGCTACACATCACCGTACCAACTTTGCACACAGTAGGGACTACTAAGTCAACCCTCCATCCGCTACACATCATCGAAGGCGATCGCTGTGAGACGACATGCTCATCGCCCTTATAAATTTGTGGCATAGCCACGGATAATTATTATGTGACCGAAGTCACCACATTGAATAATGTGACCGAGGTCACCACATTCACTTCCCTTTCATAATCACCCATATGCCCATGTCATACATATCATGCAAAAATCATGCCTTATTTCACATTCTTATCATTTTCACATATGCCATATCGGTTCATTTCATACTCATAGTAGGAGTAGGAAAGCGTGCACAGGTACTTTGTACCATTGCATGGTACTTTAGCCACATTCACATTATTATAAGCATACATATTAATTTAAGCGTAATCTAATAGAGTTTAGTGTGGGGTACACCTGATATACTTAACAAATTATTTGAAAGCCCAGAAAAATCTCGAAAAATCCGATCTACTACTTTAGATCCTTGATTCCTATATTCGCCAACACTTAGATCAATATCATAGGCCATTGGCCAACAACAAACCTTAGTCTCAAAAGCCTTGGCTTTTCAACCACTAAAGAATAATGAACTAACATAGATCCTTACCACTTGATTTACCAAAATTGATTGTCAAAGAAAAGAAACTTAGATTGGTTGCTTCCAAAGTCTTGAAGAACCTAGGAGAAATTGATTCCTATGAGTGGTTAGAATCTTGCTAACAATTGCCCAAAATCGGCTTTTGCTCATATGAAAATCGTGAGAGAGAAGAATAAAGGAACAAAGAAATTCGGCCAACACTACTTACCCTTCTCAAAACCGATTGAAGAAGAACCCAAAGAGATTAACCCTTGTTGATATTCGGCCAAGACAAATCAAAAGGAAAATGGGAAATTTCGGCAAAGTGGTTGAGTGATGAAGGAGTTTCGGCTATGGTTGATTAAAGATAACAAATAGAATTTGGCTAGAGTGAAAAGAGAAAGAAAAAGAAAATAAAATGGAAGAGAGAGATGGGAGGTTTAAGGTGTTGCGGCAATGGTTTGGATTGGGAGAGAAAAGTTTGGCCTTAGCAAGGTAAAGAGAAGAAGATGCACAAATGGTTTTTGACTTTAGGTCAAGAAAGAAAATAGTGCACAAGTGATCTCTATTTCGGTTTCCAAAAGAAAAACACACAAGCTTTCTAGACAACTAAATTGCACAAAAAGAATGCCCAAACCTCACTATGCATATTCGGCCAAGAGGAAAAGATGAGAGAAACACTATTGCTTTTGGGAGAGCAAAAAGGCCAAAATGAAATTTCTCCCAAGCTACCAACTTTTCCCAAAACTTACCACAAAAATCGGCTCCTCCCTTAGTCCACAAAACCATCCATGTTCATGGACAAAATGCCATTAAAATGTTTCCAAACCTCATCCCTTAATCCATGCCTTATGTCCCCTTATCATTCCAAAAGCTTAGGATTTCATTCCTTAAGTTAATCACTTGCCTTTTCCCTTAGTCTACTATCCATAAAGAAAATAGTCCAACCTTACCTTAATTAGAGTTTGCCGACACATGCCATACACATGCAAAAATAAAAGTCACCTTATTACCATCCATGGGATTCGAACCTCTTCCTTCATGCAATTACTCATGCGCCAACACCACTTTACTACTAGCTCATTTATGCTAACATTAGAAACTTAAATTTACTTAAGTGTCAAGATCACTTAATCCACTTCACTAAATTTTCAATACTAAAAAAAAAATTATTCTAGCTTCATTAATAATTCCATACCTTCACTAGACTATATTAAACACACAATAAAATCGTACCCGGCTAACACAAGTAACAAGATGATACTCAAATTTTTAGGATATTACACAAACCCTCTCCCCCACCACCAACCCACGCTGCCGTCACCATCTCAGTCACCGTCGCAGCACCCATCGTCGTCGCCGTCGCACTACCATCATCGACGCCACTGCACTACCATCGTCGTCTTCCCCCCTTTTTGCTATAAGGTTAAGGTGTGGCAAGGGGTATATGCATGTCTAGGATTGGATCTAGGGAGAGCCTGGTACTTAAGCGGTCTTAATGACTCACCTCCTCTTCTCGGAAATCCTACCTGGTGCATAGTATCTGTTCATTTTAGCCAACGAGGACTTGATAACGGGCCAAGGTGATCCTCAGTAGGTGGTTCGACGGATGGAGGGACTCGAGGGAGCCAACTAGCAAGACGATTAGACTGTTGTTCTCAATATCTAAATTGCCGGCACCTACTGCCGTGTTATTTTGTTCCTCCAGGTACGGGCTACTCGCATAAAAATAGGGTTTTTCGCCAGCGTCCACACATCAATCGAGAGAGCAAGATGAACAACCTCTATCACGTGGAGGCACGTTTAGGCGAATCGAGTGAGACTTGGAACAATGGAAAATCAAGTCTCCACAATCCTTGATATTTTGCAAAGTCGCTACACTAACAGACAAAATCATTGAAGACACATGGGAGTACTCTGAACTTTTCATTTTATTTGTTATTTGAAATTTTGCATTGTTTTCTTTTCTATAATATGACACATGCTTGAGGACAAACATAGAATAAGTAGGGGATGAATATAGTAAGTATGCATGGATGGTTGATTGGTTTTTCTTGCATGTTTCCCTCTTTTGCATATGTTCAATCTTGCATTAAATTCATTCAAATGATTTATTTGACATTGAGGCTTTAATCTCATACTTAGTCAATTTGGACAATTGGGCAATTTTGAATTTCATGCTCAAGTATATAGATTAATCGACACTTGTATTTTAAGATTGATATATGTAGCTAGATTTTCATGAATTGATTGTTTGAAAAAAATATATTTGCTTGTGCATGCATAAAAAAATGATGAAAAAAAATGATGAAAAAATGAAAAAAAATTAAATAAATAAATAAAGGCTCAAGTTATGAGTGAAAGTTTCAAAAACGTGACCGGATTGAGTAACCGGGGTGAGGTGCTTGGGTTGTCATCTCATCTCGCGTAAAAAGGTTTGAGTGACAAAGTCGATAACTTAATAACATTCCGCTATGAGCCCAATAATAAAAGCTGTTTTGGCTAGTACTTAGGGATAGGGTGCTTGGGTTGTCATCCTAGTTCAGCGTAAAAAGGTTTGACCATGTCTAATTTATTTTTCTAATAGTTTAGTTAATTAATAATGCCTTGCAATTAATTGGATTCAAACTCAATTTAATGAAATTATCTAGTTCGCATATTTCAAATTTTATGACACTTGTCTTGTTGATTAAACTATATGTTCTGAGCATTTATTTAATTATTTTTGCCTATGTTGTTTACATTGAGTATGGATGCAGAAAAGAGGCTCGATTTTTAATAAATTGTAGAATTAATTCTAATGTTTGAAAGAACAACATGCTTGAGGGCAAGCATAATATAAGTAGGGGGATTTGATAACATGATTATTTTGCATGATTTCTTGTGTTTAATTCGGTTTATTTCTGAATTAATCCCTGCTAAATTAGTATTTTTATAATTTAATTCTTCTCAGGGATGCAATTGATCAAAAGCAAGCTGAAAAGGGCCAAATTGAGAGAAAATTATGGAAATGGGGCCAAATCAAAAAGATGGAGGAAGCCAAGGACACATCAAGCAATTTGACTTTGTAAAAAGCCAAGAATAGAAAATACTATTTTTAGTTTATTTTATTTTTATTTATTTTTATTTTTAATTATTTAAGATTTTATATTAAATTAATTAAGCCTATTTTTAGTAAAACCCATGTATATAAATAGGGGTTATTTGTATTTGGAAAATCATCAATCAACTAGCTTTTTTCCTATTCCTATTTGGTGTTTAATTTCTATCTTTTCCTATTTCAATTTAGAATAGGATTTCTTTTGTTTTTTCTCCTTCAAGCAACGTCCAACATTCTGCCCATTTCAACTCATTTTGTTTCTTTTCCCAAAATTGGTTTAATTTCCTTCCAAACCCCTTTTCTTTCCAAATTCCATCATCCTCTACAAAAACCCAAACACTTTCCACCACCTTTAAGCATGAGTAAAATCATGCCACACTAAACCCCTTTCAGCTTTAAGCCGGTATTAACCTTGTCAAAAACCTATGAGTTACGAACCCGAGCTATTCAACTCCAAATTTCCGATACTTATTATTTCTCTGGATTAAAAGTTTGACTTCGTCAACTCACAAAGTCAAGTCGTGCTAAGTTAAAAAAGACGTCGTTTGAGTTAGTACGGCTGGACGTACAGTTGGGATTCCGAAAGGATCGATTGTCTAATTGATTTTCCGTGAACACATTGGCATGCCAAGTGGAGATTGCTGTTTGGTTCCGTCAAGGGAAGTGGTAACAGGATTTAAATGTCCCAACGTTTGAGGGCATTGGTTCGAGCTAGGCTCTTCTAGAACGCAAAGCTGCCGAAGTTTTAAATCACGAACGTTCCGTAGGTTGTTCGATCGGTAAGGGTTAGTTATAGGACGTTCCATAACTAACTTACACAAGGAAGAGTTGGTGTCCGAGGCGTCCTTGGTAGCTATAACTAGCTTATTGGAAAAGACGAGTTCATCTAATTTCGAGGATCGGGTCAAAGCGGAAAAACCGCTTAAGGGTGAGCTAAGATTAATCGATTTCTTTTGATTATTTCAATTTTATTTTCCTATTTAGTCTGTTACTTTTTACGTTTTTATTTTCTGTGTTTATTTCAGGTTTAATATTTTACCCCCCAAAACGTCGCGGGCACGACAATTGCCCAGACATTAGTCTGGTCAAGAGACAGACAATTTTCCAGTAAAACCAGTCTCCGTGGGATCGACCCTACTCCCTATACTGCTTGAATTTGCAACTAGGTGTAGGTTTATATTGGTGGTATCGACAGCCATCAAGAGGTATTAATATAAATTAGGGAATCCTATGGATCAGGTCAAGTGAATAAATCGTCTGGTTCAGAGTTAAATAACAAGTGAAGTCTAGGTGGATTCCTCCTTGGGTATTGTCTTAATCAATTTGTTTTTCCCACAACTATTTTCCCAATTCATTCTCTTCGTCTTAGCGTCTTTAGCTTAGTAGTTAGTTAATTTTAGAATAACAACAAATCCCTTAATATTTAGGCTAAATAATATAAAGAAAGTCAGTATTAGTACTTTTGGTTCCTTTGGGTTCGACAATCCGGTCTTGCCACTAAGCTATACTACTGTTCGATAGGTGCACTTGCCTCAACCGTGGTGATAGTTAGTTTCTAGGCTAGATCATTCATTATATAAATATTAAGACTATCGATACCAACGATCAACTTTTTGGCCCGTTGCCAGGGAACTAAAATATTAAGAACGCTTAATTTTTATTACTTTAGCCATTTTTATTTTTGAAATTTACTTTTATTTTGTTTTTAACTTTGCTAATTTTTCTTCTTTTATTTTGTTCCTAGTCAGGTACCTCTAGTTTATGACTAGAAGGAACCCGACAGGACCTTTAATTTACGATAGTGATATTGAAGGTACCGTTCGCAGAAATCATAGAGAAATAAGGTGAAGCTTAAATTACATAGCAGAAGAGCAAGAAGACGAAACCAATACCACTGAAGAGATGGCTGAAAATAATCCGCTACCTCCGGAGGTGGCTAAAAATCATGCTCCTCGAACTATGTATGATTATGCTAAACCTAATTTAACAGGAACTGAGTCAAGTATTGTTAGACCTGCTATTGCTGCAAATAATTTTGAATTGAAACCTAACACTATACAGATGATACAACAGTTTGTTCAGCTTGATGGTTTACTGGATGAGGATCTTAACACACACTTAGCGAATTTCCTAGAATTTTGCGATACTTTCAAAATAAATGGAGTTTCTGATAATGCCATCCGTCTTTGGTTATTTCCCTTTTCTTTGAGAAATAAAGCCAAACAGTGGTTGAATTCTCTTCCACGAGGGTCAATCACTACATGGGATCAAATGACCGAAAAATTCTTGTGAGAAATATTTTTCATCGGCCAAAACGACCAAGTTGAGGAATGATATCTCTTCTTTTGTGCAGATGGATCTAGAAACACTATATGATGCATGGGAGAGATACAAGGATTTGTTGAGAAGGTGCCCTCACCATGGGCTAACTTTGTGGCTTCAGGTTCAAACCTTCTACAACGGTGTGAACCCCTCAACGAGGCAATTGATCGATTCAGCCACCGTCGGAATGCTGAACAACAAAACTCCTGAAGCGGCCTACGAGTTTATAGAAGAGATGTCACTGAATAACTATTAGTGGCAAGTCACAAGGACAAGGCCAACAAAAACAGCCGGAGTTTTCAAACTCGACGCAGTAACCATGCTATCAAATCAGGTAGAAATGTTAAACAAAAAGATTGATGGTTTGTGTTCTTCGCAGGTACATCCGGTTATGCAGTGCAAAATAAGTAGAGGTGTGGCGAATCCTAAGTACCCACCCTACGGACATAGCATGGAAGGCGAACAAATGAACTATGTGGGTAACAATTTCAGATCTCAAAATAACCCTTATAGTAATACTTATAATCTAGGTTGGAGGAACCACCCCAATTTTTCATGGGGTGGTCAAGGAAATCAAAGACAACAACCCCCTCCAAACTTCCAACAACAGCCCTACCCGTAGGAAAAGAAGCCGAACCTTGAGAAGATGCTGACAAAATTCATAGTGGTGTCAGAAACACGTTTCCAGAACATCGAGGCAACACTTAAAACTCAACAAGCATTGATTCAAGGGATCGAGAACCAGTTAGGGCAACTCGCTAAGCTGATCTCTGAACGACCGCAAGGAAGCCTACCAAGCAACACTGGGACTAACCCAAAGGAGCAACTTCAAGCCATAACAGCTCATGATAGTGTAGGGTTAGATGAACCCAATTTAAGGCAAGAGAATGTGGTAGAGGAAGGTAAGGTTGAGGTGAACCATGACAAACTAAAACCGGTAATTAAAGAGTACAAACCGCGTATACCATATCCCGATGCGATGAAGAAAGACAATAGAGACGAACAATTTGGTAAATTTCTTAAAATTTTAAAGAAATTACATATTAACTTACCGTTCCTTGAAGCTCTTTCGCAGATGCCAGATTCAAGGAAATTTTTAAAAGAGCTTTTGACAAACAAACAAAAGTTAGACGAAGACTCGCATGTGGAACTAAACGCAGTTGTGCTCAAAGAATGTTGCAAAATAGACTACCACTAAAAATTAAAAGATCCAGGGAGTTTTACAATTCCATGCTTAATTGGTAGTTTATCTGTTGATAATGCTTTAGCTGATTTAGGGGCAAGTATAAATGTTATGCCTTATAAAATGTTTAAACAGCTAGGTCTAGGGAAACCCAAACAAACTAGGATGAGCATTCAATTAAGCGATAAAACTATTAGAATTCCTAGGGGTATAATTGAAGATGTACTCGTGAAAATTGATAAATTCGTATTCCCAGTAGACTTTGTCATTTTAGACATGGATGAGGACAACACGATCCCTTTAATTTTAGGAAGACCCTTTTAGCAAATCTAGAACTAAAATTGATGTTGGTACAGGTGAACTCATACTCGTGTAGGTAATCTAATCAATCGGTCTTCGTGCTCTTGACTCGGCTAGGACATCAAGTAATCAAGGTGAGAAAATTAATTTTATTAATGACCATTCAGTTTAAACCTTCTTTTCAGAAGCACCACAGAACCACACAACTGAGCCAGATCCTAGACATCATGACAACAAAGAAGTAATTCATGAGGATCGAAGGCTTCATATTGATGAACTAGACGAGTGGAAAACACATTTCAAGGAGAAACTAGGAACACACGAAGCAAAACCGAGGGAACCCCCAAACGAGCTTAAAGGAACAACGAATCACTTCAAAATAGGAGATCAGGTATTGTTGGATGAGAAAGACCCTCGAGTCACTATCTCAGACCATAATACAAACGAAGAAATCCTTTTTACGATACTGAATGTCTTCCCATATGGAACAGTCGAGGTAACTAATCCTGAATTTGGAACTTTTAAGGTAAACACCACTCGACTCAAACCATATATTGTTAGAATTGATAGTAGGGAAGAGGAGTTTCAACTCCTCAAACCACCATGATCGTGCGAATGAAAGTTAAGTCTAGCTTAGGACTTTAAACAAGCGCTTCTCGAGAGGCAACCCGAGCACTAACCCCCTTTATTTTCATTTCTTTGATTTTTAGTACCTAAGTAAAGACTAACCAAAGTAAATAAAGCATAGGTTTCCGTGCCACACGGCCTTGCACACGGGCGTGGCCGTGTGGGCATCACGGATTTACACACTGGCATGGCAGAGGTCATACGAGCCAAGGACGAAAAATCCCCAGATCACGGACGGCTATAAATTGCCACGGCCGTGCGGTATGGCCGTGGCTGACATTGAAGAAGCCACACGGGCATAAGCCACGCCCGTGCTTTGAGGCCGTGGCCGACACTGAGAAAGAGACATGGGCGTGGAGACCTTACACACAGGCGTGGGAGAAACGAACGACCCACCACACGGCCGTGCGATACGGCCGTGCGACGCAACACGCCCACGACACACGGGCATGGGGATGTACCAGATTTGAAAACTCTATTTAAAGCACCCATTTTCCCTTTCTCACCCACTCCCCATTCCCCTTCTTCCATACCCCCACACTCTTCTCCTTTCATTTTCCTCATTCTTCAGTCTCCAGCCCTTTTGATCTACATCATACCCATGTTAAAGAAGCGGAAGGATCCTAGCACAGTCGCCCTGTGCGAGACCGATCTACATAAGTTCATGCCAGCCGCTTCATTAACTCGATAGGACAGGGACCTTTGAGTCCATTTCATTTTTATTTTTCTTTTCTCTTCTCCTTTATTTTCCTTCTCTTTGACTATCTTATTCTAAATTTAGTTTATTTTATTTTAGTTTCTTGATTTTAGGTTCTTCAAGCTTCTTGGGAATCACACCACCACGACCCTAGTATCCACCTCTACAGAAATGTCTTCCTCCAACGCGGCCCGAATAGTGTGACCCCATAAAAAATTTCAGGAAGTTTCACTTCTCGCCCTATCTTTTGATTTTCTGTATATATATCTATCTTTGTACATTGAGGGCAATGTACATCTTAAGTGTGGGGGGTGAATCTTAAAAATGCCTAACTTTTTTTATTATTCTCAAATCCCTGAATTAACTCTTATAGAGAGGTGTCAACAATACTTTCCCTAAATGATATCTTGTTCTTAAGTAATTCTCTCATTTTACTATTAGAATGAAATTTCCTTTGATTCATGATTTTTATTAATATGTTTTGGATTAAGTCATAGTTAATTATGCAGTGATGATTTAAACTTTAGGAAACTAGAGAATTAAGCATGATGAGTTTATTTTTAGAATTAAAAAAAAATTTGCTAGGTTGTTTACCTGAATCTAATGATTACCTTGAAGTTTGAAATTTACAAGGTTGATATCAAAAAGCCCATAATTTTTGTGAGATCTTGAGCCTTTTAGAGCATATATTCTTTTTCGTGCTCACTTTATTGATTATGAGTGTGTCAACATTGATTTGTTATTCTAGAACTTGCTTCGTTTATACATATTGAGACCACACCTTTGATTTGATATACTGAGATGATAAAGGCACCTAGGTTTTAACCCACTTACTTCATAAAAAGCCTACCTTCATAATTAACCCCTAGTGAACCCCTTTGATCCTAACAACCCTTTTATTGACTCACCTATTAATATTAACCCATAACCCACTTTGTATTTGTTATCACCATTTCTCTTGACTACCCCTATATCGAGATTTGATTTGATCGGTTACGTAACTATTTTCGTTATTTCAGTTATTAAATTCTATCTTATTATTATTGTACTTGATTTGTTCAAAAAATAAAAAAAATCGAAGTATATTCATTTTTACTTCTTTGTTATTGGAGCTTAAGCTGTTAATTTCATTATCTTTAGAAGAAGCTCATGTTATTAGTATTAAGTTTTCAATTAATGTAATTATTCAGTATTAGTCCGACCTTCTAGTTAGGTAATTTGTCAATTCAATCTCGATTCTAACCCTTTAATTCAGCCTTTATCCACACATTTAACCCGAGCCTCGTTACAACCCTTTTTAAAGACCTTTTGATTTGTGCATCATATCATATTATAGTGGTGGAGATTTGATTTTCATGCAAGCCTATGGGATTAACTTTTCATGTTTGACTTTTGAGTGCTTAATTTTTGAACCTTAAACACTTCGAGTGATTTGAGTGAATCTTTAGTGAGGATGTCAATTTTTGTCGATTTTGAATCAGAAATAATTATTTAGGTAAAGGGGAAACACCTATTTTTCGTACTATAAAAACTATGACTCTGATTGTTTGAATCTTTAGGAACCTTCCGGTTAAATTATCAATGTATGAATTACCTATGAATTATGATGAAACATTGTTGATGAAGGTTATGAATTGAGGAAGTTCGTTTTAATTGTGAGTTGAGAATTTTTCTTGAGGGCAAGCAAATGCTTAAGTGTGGGGGTATTTGATAAACCGTAATATATACATATTTTAATCCCACATTTAGCATACTTTTTGGATGATTTCTCCCTTGAATTGTGGAATTTGATGCTCCTAATCCTTTTATTTCATGTTTTATACTTAGGAGAGCATCGGAGGATGAAAAGAACACGAAACGGGCTAAAAATGGACCAAATGGGCCAAAGTAAGAAATCAACACGGCCTGGGCCCAATCCACACGGCCGTGCTCCTTTAGCAGGCTCGACCACGGCCTAGATTCGATTCACATGGGCGTGTTGCACGGACGTGTCCCTGCCGTGACAAAGAGGAATTTCACTCGGAATAGGGTACTTAGAGGCAAAGAAAGACATTCCAAAAGCCTATATAAACACCCTAAAGACCAACCTTTAGGCGGTCCAGCTAGGCCAAGGAGCCAAGCCAGAGAGATTAGAATTGTGGGATTTACTCGAAGAAAGCCAGTTGATTCATCTCAAGAAGCCGAAATCATACTCAAGACGGCGGATCTCTCCTTCAATTCCTTCAGGGGGTTTTAGGGTTTTCTTATGTTTTGTTTTATCTTTTCTTCTAAGATGTATTCTTTTATGATTATGAACTAAAGCCCTCAGATACTTGAGGGGGATGAAACTTAAGACAGATCTTGTTATTGTTTTCTGAACTATATGATAAATACTTGATTTGTTCTTAATTATGTGTTCTTAATTCTTGTTTTGATATTTCAGGATATTGATTCAAGTATTGATGTGCTTAGGCAGAGGAGGAATAGACCCTGTCTAAGAGTAGATCTAGTATAATTAAGCGGAGTTGACCGCAACCTTAGAGATAGGATGACGAAAATCTGTCGGATTAGGGTCAAACCTAATATGGGAGTCCATAGATCGAGTTAATGCAACCTTAGGGGTTTTAATTAGAAAGAGATTTCAATTAATCAACCTAGGGTTAGACGTTAGTAGCCTCGAGAGAGGTATTAATATAAATTAGGGAATCCTACGGATCAGTCAAGTGAAAAAATCGTCTTGGTTCAGAGTTAAATAACAAGTGAAGTCTAGGTGGATTCCTCATTGGGTATTGTCTTAATCAATTGGTTTTTCCCAGAACTATTTTCCCAATTCAATCTCTTCGTCTTAGCGTCTTTAGCTTAGTAGTTAGTTAATTTTAGAGTAACAACAAATCCCTTAATCTTTAGGCTAAATAATAAAAAGAAAGTCAATATTAGTACTTTTGGTTCCTTTGGGTTCGACAATTCGGTCTTGCCACTAAGCTATACTCATCATTCGATAGGTGCACTTGCCTCAATCGTGGTGATAGTTAGTTTCTAGGCTAGATCATTCATTATATAAATATTAAGACTATCGATACCAACGATCAATTTTGCTACTGTGCTGTGGGGGGTGTTGTAGTTTGACTGAAACACTGAAGTGGTTGAGAAGAATTCAAATTGAGTGGTTGAGGGGAGGTGTGATCAGGTGGAGAGATTTGAGGAGGGATTTTAGGATAAAATCAATGGAGGTGAGAAGAGAGGGAGTGTTGTGCCGAATTTGGACTGTGGCACTCAAGAATTTTGGCCAGAGTGGTATACTTCCCATTTGGTATACTCATCATTTCGGTTTTGCTGAGTATTTGGTGTTCTCTCTCTTTTTGCTTGAAGGCCGATTGTGGTAAGGTTTTTTGCATATTCTTCTTTTTCACGTCTTTAGTTTTTGACAACCTTTCTTTGGCCGAATACTACCTCTCTCAATTGCCTCTTCTCCCCTTTTTCATTTTTCTTTTCCCTCTGCCGAAACCTCTTCACCCCTAAACCATTTCTCTTCTTCCTCTCCCTCAAGTTTTGTGCTACCGATTTCCCAATTCTGATCACTGATGAAACCATTCATCTTCCGATTCCGATTGACTTTGCTCCTTTCTTCTCTCAAACATTCTGAGCCCCCATCTTGCTCAGTGATTTACCGCACTTTTTCGGTAAGTGAGTATGGCACTTGAAGTTTTGAATTTTAATTACTAAAGTGGGGTTTTGTTTAACTGTTTTTGACAGCTATAAATCGAGGGTGAGGGGCTGTGCTAGTGCCAAATCCTTCCACTATTCGGTTCTCTTGCTCTCTTTCGGTAAGTGCTGTAGACGAATCATTATTCCCTTTCTTCTTCTGCCTTAAGTGTAACACCCCTAACCCGTATCCGTCATCGAATTAGGGTTAAAGGTATTACCGGACAGATCGGAAACTTTTATAGATAATTCATATTACAGAACATCATTTCACATCAAAGAGTCCCTTCTATAAGTCAATGAGACCTTAAACATACTTTAGAGTAGGGTCGGGACTATACTGAACTCTTACAGAAATTCTTAGAAATTTAAAACATTTCTAAGTTTCAGGGGTTACACGCCCGTGTGGGCAGGCCGTGTGCCTCCACGGCTGCTAGACACGCCCATGTGTCTCCCCCGTGGTCGAACCTGACTTAACTCCACGGCCACCAAGCACGCCCGTGTACCTTGGCCGTGGTCAATCCTGACTAAACAACACAACTACCAAGCACGCCCGTGTGCCATGGCCATGCACTCTTAGCTAAATACTGACTTACACCCACGGTCATCAGGCATCAGCATGCCCAGGCTGTGTGGCAAAATAGGCCATTTGAAAGGCCAAAATGCCACCCACATTAGGGTCAAACCTACAAGCAAAATACCAATACATCTCATGCACATTTGACAATCAAGAACATATCAAAATAATCATCCAATCTCTACATTCCAATCCAATTTCATTCATACCAATTTACAAGACTAAAACCCATGTATACACAAGCATAATTCATCCATACACTTACCATAAACTTAACCATTTCATATGCTATCAAACCATACCAAAACATGCACCATTTATCATGTAACATATTCATTAATGCATATTATCAACTCATAACTAGCCAAATCACATGGCTAAGTTCATCTCTCAACTTATACAAATTAGCTAGCCTATACATGCCATACTTAGTATATACATTTTCAAAAGATACCAAAATGAGTTTGAGTAGTGTGATGACGATCCTCGACGGTCCCCGAGCCTTCAATAGCTTTAACGACCTGTAAAATAGAGCAAAAACACACACAGAGTAAGCTTTCAAAAGCTGAGTAAGCCATATACAAATAAACATATCATAAAATGCACATAACCATATTGATTCAATTACAATAATGGTTCCCATATCAATTCATCACCTACATTCTTAGCTCATTTGCTTAGACATATCTTGACATAATTTTCAACCCGAATATAACTCAATATCACATATACTTATGTCTCATTCAAACATATCGTCACCAATTATCTCATCATTTCAAAACACATATTCATCAAAGTAAGTTCATTTAGACACTTACCTTTCATACACACTTAGTGTACATATCGAACGTGCCTGAAATGGATATACTGATCACATAATCGTTTGTTTCTCAGACTTTCCCGTTGAACCTTTCAGAATCTAATAAGATACTCAGAGTGATCGGAATAGTTGTACAATGCCAATATCCCAGACGTGGTCTTACATGTAACCAGATATCGATGCCACTGTCCCAGACAGGGTCTTACACCAATCAATACGATGCCAATGTCCCAGACATGGTCTTACACGTAAATCTCATATCGATGCCAATGTCCTAGACGTGGTCTTACACAAAATCTCTAATCAACGCCAACGTCCCAGACGTGGTCTTACATGATATCACATAACAAACACCTATGTCATGACATAGTTAATCCTATTTATTCCTAGATTTAAACGGGACTTCTTGGATGCTAACACTAGGTCGATCTTATCTCGAAATTCATATATTCAACATCTCATATGCATTTATCATCATTAATAATCATATGAACATTCATAATTTACAACAACGCATTTATTTGTATATCGACTTACCTCGAGTTTGGTTTAACGAAAATGGAAACGGCTACTCAGTTACTTTCGCTTTCCCGCGATCTAAGTCCGTTTTCTTCTGTTCTTGATCTATACATATTCAAATGTAATCCATTTATTCACCAATTCATTCATTTCAATCAAAGAACACATATTTAGGGCAATTTACACTCTAGTCCTCATATTTTCACATTTGGACATTTTAGTCCTTATTTCACAAAATCATCATATACCCAGGCTTAGCCGAATACTCATGTATCACATACAAGTCCATGCATTTCAGCTATTTCACAAATTAGTCTCTCAAAATGCTATTTTCACAATTTAGCCCTAATTAGCTAAATTCATCAAAAATTCAAGAACAAAACATGTTCATTAAACACATATCTTTCATTTAACACCAATAATCATCACAATGCTCACCATTTCATCAATGGCACAACTTATAAATATCATCAATTCATAAAATTGAAACATGGGTTTGATAGTAGATTAAGCAACGATTACAGAAACGTAGAAATTATCAAAAACCGATTAAAATCATACCCTGAATTGAACTTAGAAATGGCCGAATACTCTAGCCTTCTTATTTTCTTTTTCTTTTCTTTGTTTTGGTTCTAATAGAAAGATGAATACCAATATAATGGCTTTCTAATATTTGTATATTATAACATATATATTATTATAACAATTTCTATTTTATTAACCTTAAAATCAAGGTCCACCACCGTCCACTAATCTTACAATTGGCTAAATTGCCACATAAATCCTCCCCATTTAAAAGCCATTTCAAATAGGTGCTTTAAAAAATAGCATACAAATTTTGCATTCAATGCAATTTAATCCTCTTTATCAAATTAAGCATACAGACAGACAAATTAACTTATGAAACTTTATCACATGCTTAATCACATATCATAGGCATAGAAAATAATATTAAAATAATATTCAGACTCCGATTTATGGTCTCGAAACCACTGTTCGACTAGGGTATAAACTGGACTGTTACATTAAGTGGTAACTGATAGCAATTGTATGGCAGTTAAGGAACGATTCAGGGAACTCCTAATCAATCGCTAGAGACTAAGATTCGTGGGAATCACAGTGGTTTGATTGAAGGTAAAGTTACTCTATTCTATGAATGGATTGTTTGTTTCGGGTTTATTTTTAACCGTAAAGTAGGACTAATGGTGGTGTTTGATTGACCAAATATAGGTTGGTGAGTGCTTCAGCGACTGTTCGTGACGAATCGAAACAAGGTGTGTAAACACTGCCCAAATCTTAAACCGGCAAAAGCCGAAAAAATATGACAATTGACGCTACACGAGCGTCGCTCGCTCGTGTGGTAAACTGAACGCATAAAATGTGGGCATTAGACTGTTAAGGCCACCATGAGCGATTTCGTGGTCTTAGGCCATTTTGGGCCACGTTGGGCCGAAATAGGCCGTGTGGGCCCAACGGGCTTGTGGGACCTATACGGGTAAACCACACGAACGTGTGGAGAATATTGGGCCAAAGTGTGTAATTTTATGACCGAGACCAATTCTGGGCTATGTGGGCCACACGGGCGTGTGGGCCCATATGGGCCCGCATTATGGGCCTTGGGCCAATTTTCTTTGTTTGACTGTTAAGGTTGCACAGGTCGCCCAAGACGACTGTGGACCTACTGATGGGTCGGTAAGTATACCTAGACCCCAAACTGATAAAATGATTATTATGCCCCTATGATATTAATTGATTGTATGCCTTATGTTATGTATGACTGTATATGATCATGCCATGATATATATGTGTGATATGTTGCATGGGATGGGATTATTATGATTGGAGGAAGTGTACATATCTTGGCGACCCTTACGCAAATATCGTTTCGAGGCCGCAACTGGCAGGTGCTAATTTTTGGAGTGTAGGGATGGGTGGGTTGATTTTATCCCCACATGGAGTGTTGGGCTGGACGGAATGGAGTGTAGAGGCTGGTTGGGTAGGATTTCTGATTGCATGCCTGTACTGTTACTATCACTGAAATGGGCTAAGGCCCACACTGATACTGAGACTGTTATGGGCTAAGGCCCAACTGATCTGAACTGTTATTGATTTGGGCTTAGGCCCAGACTGTACTTGCCTATGGCCTGATTAGCCAATTTGCTTATATGGGGTTACACACTAAGTTTTCGCAAACACACCCCTCTGTTTATCTGTATAGGTAATCCCCAGTCTTAGGCGGATCGGTTCTGCGAAGGATTCGGAGGTGGCCACACAACTGCACCTGTTTTTAGATTTGAGTTTTATTTTTAATAAATTTATTTTGGGTATTTGTTTTGTAATAAGGCCTCTTTAAATTTTAACTTTTAATTTGGGGATTTTACTTATTTCAATTCACATCTGAGTAGTAGTAGGACGCGATTTTCCAAATATAATTGTTTTTCAAAACACCACATTTTCGTAACATACTATAAAAGCTTCCGCATCAAACATTGTTTTAAAGTATAGTAACCAAACTAATATGATCAACGTTCTACTAAAAACAACTTGAGTTTTAAAAGAACAAGATACCCTAAAATTTTTCGTTAAAATCATAAACGAGATTTAATAATAGAATGGATTTTCCAAAGAAACTATGTTTTCGAAAAACACTTCAATGTGATACCACCAGATTCGGCCATAACGTTTAGACCGGGTTTGGGGTGTTACAGCACGGCCTGAGCACATGCCCATGTCCTATGGCCGTGTCTCTCACACGAATGAGACACACGGCCGTGTCTCATGCCGTGTGTCTACTACTGGGCATTCTGTTTCTCAAAACAAAGGTGCAGGTGACACACGGCCAGAACACACGCCCTTGGGGCAAGCCGTGTGTCACACACGGCCTAGACACATGCCCGTGTGTCTACCCGTGTGGACAACTTTGAGGCTATTTTCCAAGCCATTTGTCACCCTCAATAACACATGCACACTTACACATCTCAATGACGTCCAACATGGCATTAATAAGCACTTAAACATTCATAAACATGGCTCATACATGGCAACTTCTTATCAATTTATACTTGCTTAAGACTCCATATTATGACAAATCCAAATTTACCAACTCATATACAAATAAGCATCATTCCCTAGATTGCATGCATGCATATATGAATAGGTTTACAACCCAATAATCAATATGAGCCACATCCCATGGCCTTATACAAAATGAATCAAATATCGTCATAAGCCAACACATTTGGCTAAACCAATATGACATATAACAAAAAGACCAAGTCCCTATACATGCCATACTCAAAATGTTGAGACTAACTATACCCAAAAGTTCCAATTGATAGTGTGATCGAGTCTCCGACGTCCTTCGATCCTCGAGCTAGCTTGGCGATACTATAAGAAAATGGAAAAGAAAGGGGAGTAAGCATAAAGCTTAGTAAGTTTGCATTTAAATAATTACAACATTAACCATGCATTATTGTACACATAACATAATATAATTTATCACAATGTCATCAAGTATCATAGACACATTTTAAATCGTGTCATTTACATAATGTACAATAAACCTCGTGATCATGATTTATTCATTCACTTCTTACCAAGGTCTCATCGATTTATAATCTCAATATTTATGAGCTTTGTGTACATACTTGTACCCTTTCAACATGATCATACCTTGTCATTTCGTTGACATAATATTTGGATTACCCGTTGAACCACTTGGAATACTAAAGGATACTCGGGAATCACATACACATAGAATCATACCAATGCCATATCCCAAATATGGTCTTACATGGGATCACATATCGATGCCTATAGCACAGCTATGGTCTTACACGATTCTCATATCGATGCCATGTCCCAGACATGGTCTTACATGAAATCTCATAATGATGCCATATCCCAGATATGGTCTTACACGTAAACTCATAACCCTAAAGTCATGACATTTGTATCCTAACTATTCCTAAGGTTCAACCGGGATTTCGAGGTATCAAATCTTCGTCGAATCGTCATCGAGTCAAAATTAATCAAATCCACAAAGACAAGTTCACAATTCATGCAATATCAAAGCATTAAATACCTAATAATGAAATGTTGCATTATTTACACACGAACTTACCTCAGTACCAAAATATGGCTAACTATTCTATTTAGTCCACAACCTTGTTATTTCCTCGGTTTAGGTCCGGACTTTGTTTTTCTTAATATATAATAGCAAATTTAGCTCATTTAATTATCACATTGTTCAAATCAGTCCAAAAACCATACTTTGGCAAAATTATAGTTTTGCCCCTAGACTTTCACATATTTACAAATTAGTCCCTAGGCTCGTAAAATGAAATGTATCCATTTTATTTGTTACCTAAGCCTAGCCGAACTTAACACATGCTCATGACAGCCCACATTTTCCTTCAAATCAGATTTTTACTACTCATTTTACAACTTTTACAAATAAGCCCTTTTTAGGTGTTTTCATCAAAAAATCATTTAGTAAAAGATGTTTATTACACATCAAAATTTCATAATCTACTATGAAACATCAAAACGCATGCATGTCACACATGGGTAAATTTTTAAACATGAACCCTAGCTAAAATAAATGGTAGAAATAGCTAGATCGATTGATAACAACTTCAAAAACGTAAATAACATTAAAAACGGGGCTATGATGCACTTACAATCAAACTTGGAAGTTGAAGAAACCCTAGCTATGGTGTTCTTGAGAGTTTCGGCCAAGGTAGATGAAGATAGACAAGAGTTTTGACTTATTTTCCCTTTTAATTCTTTTATTAACCAAATGACCAAAATGCCCTTTTTACTAAACTTTCAAATTTTACCTACTCATGCCCATTTTTGTCCTTAAAAATAGAAATTAGGAAAATTTCTATTTAAGGATCTCTAATTAATAATCCAAAGCTATTTCATACTTAAAGCTTCTAGAATAACATATTTTGCAACTTTTGCAATTTAGTCCTAAAAATCAAATTGGACAATCTATCAACAAAATTTCTTAACGGAACTTTCGCACAATCATGAACACATATCATGGACCTCAAAACAATCATAAAAAAATATTTCTACTTCAGATTTGTGGTCTCAAAACCACTATTCCGACTAGGCCCAAAATCGGGATGTTACAGGAGGCATAAGCTATCACTTTTCCTTCTTGCATCAATACGCAACCCAAATCGTTTAATGACGCGTCACTGTAAATTACAAATTCTTTACCCGACTCAGGTTGAATCAACACTGGTGCTTTTGTTAACAATACTTTCAATTGATCGAAACTTTGTTGACAGTTCTTTGACCATTCAAACTTGACATCTTTCTGTAGCAATTTGGTCATATGTGTAGCTATCATTGAGGACCCTTTAACAAAACGTCGATAGTAGCTTGCTAATCCCAGAAAGCTTCTGACCTTGGATACATTTCTAGGTGGTTTCCAGTCAATAACTGTGAAAATCTTGCTCAGATCAACTCGAATTCCATCCGCTGGAACTATATGTCCCAAAAATCCAACTTCCCAAAGCCAAAACTCACATTTTCTAAATTTAGCATACAGTTGCTTATCTCTCAAGGTCTGCAACAAAATCCTCAAATGCTCGGCATGCTCAGACTCATCTCGTGAATAGATCAAAATGTCATCGATGAACACAACAACAAATCTGTCTAAATACAGCCTAAAGATTCGATTCATCAAATCCATAAAAATGGCAGGAGCATTAGTTAGTCCAAAAGGCATAACAAGGAATTCATAATGTCCGTACCTCGTTCTGAACGTAGTTTTTGGCACATCTGAGTCTTTAACTCACAACTGATAATAACTTGATTCAAATCAATCTTTGAATACACTATTGCACCTTTCAACTGATCAAACAAATCGTCTATTCTCAGCAACGGATACTTATTCTTTATCGTAACCTTATTGAGCTGACAATAATCAATACACATTCTCATTGATCTGTCTTTTTTCTTAACAAACAATACTGGAGCACCCCAAGGCGAAAAACTCAGTCGTGCAAAACCTCTATCTGTTAACTCTTACAATTGATCTTTCAACTCTTTCAATTTTGTCGGAGCCATTCTATATAGAGCTATAGATATCGGTGAAGTTCCTGGTATTAATTCAATAGCAAATTCAACCTCTCTGATAGGTGGCAACCCCGGTAATTCTTTAGGAAACACATCCGGATATTCACAGACAACTGGCACTGATTCAATCTTTGATTCAGACACTTTGGTATCTAAAACATATGCTAGGTACGCGTCACAACCTTTTCTCACATATCTCTGAGCCGACATCAATGAAATCACTATAGGCAATCCACTTGACTCATCTGATTTAATCTGAAGAATTTCATTATTCTGACATTTTAATTCTATAATCTTTCATCTACAGTTTACAACAGCATTATGCAAAGTCAACCAATCCATTCCCAGAATTACATCAAACTCATCAAATGCCAAAAGCATCAAGTCAGCCAGAAAACAGTAACCCCGAGTCATTAAAGGACAGTTCTTACATACTTTATCAACTAGTACATACTTGCCTAAGAGGTTCGATACTTTAATCACAAACTCAGTAGACTCGACAGGCAAACTCTTATTAGACATCAAATTCATACATATATACGAGTGAGTCAATCTAGGATCAATCAATGCAATAACATTAGTGACGTAAAGAGAGAATGTACCGGTAATGACATCTGGTGACGATGCTTTTTCACGAGCGTGAATAGTGTAAGCTCTAGCAGGTACTCTGGCCTCAGATCTCACTGTAGAATCTCTCGTTGTACCACTTGCATTTCCCGCATTTCTTGGCGGCCTCCTTCGTGTAGCTGTATTACTCGATCTTACATTCTGAGATTTATCTTTCTCAACCATATCAGGACAGTCTTTAATAAAATGATCCAGAGAGCCACATTTGAAACAAGCTTTAGCACTTTGATTCCAGCATTCACCAAAATGTCTTCTCCCGTACTGTTGACACTCGGGTTTGTTATTTCTCACACTGCCAACACTCGAGATAGAAGTAGCTTGAGTTTTAGAATTCACAGGTTGATTTCCACGATTTTTATTCTGGTATCCCAATGATGTATTAGATCTACTATACGAATCTTAGAATTTCTTTGATGAAGAATGAGAAGGTTTATTCATCGGTCTTTTCCTCGAATCTCTAGCCTCTGAATCAGCTTTCTTCTTTTCTCGGCTAAAGTCTTCGGCTTTGCAAGCCCGATCAACTAACACAACAAATTCTTTTAAATCTAAAATCTCAACCAGAAGTTTAATGTCTTCTTTCAGCCCATCAACAAACCGCTTGTACATTATCTTTTCGGTAGAAACATACTCTCGAGCATATTTGCTTAACCGTACGAATTCTCTTTCATATTCGGTTACAGTCATGCGGCCTTGTTTCAATTCTAAATACTCTTTATGCTTTTAATCCAAAAACTGTTGACTGATGTATTTCTTCCAGAACTCGGTCTGAAAGAACTCCCAGGTGACTCTCTCTCTCTCGGTACCACTGATACTAACGTATTCCACCACCGATACGCATAGTCTCTCAGAATGGGAATAGCACACTTTAAGCATTCAGCCGATGTACAAGAAAGTTCATCAAACACTCGGATTGTATTTTCAAGCCAAAACTCAGCTCTCTCAGGGTCATCATCAACATTAGCTCTAAACTCTTCATCCCCGTGTTTATGGATCTTATCAACTGGAGGCTTATTCAATATTAAAAGCTCGACTCCTTAAGGAGTTACAGGAACCTGTTGGGGATTAGGAGGGGTGGAGGTTGTTAAGCAGCCAGGTTTGTACGAATGTATTGAGTGAACCACTCATTCATCATTTGGAATAAGGCTTCTTTAGCCTCTCCTCCATGGCTACCCGTTACAGGTCTAAAATCAGACGGCGCTATACCTTGCGTGGGAACAGGTGCATTACTTTCAACCTCATCAGCTATCGCTCAATTGGGATCCATTTGCTATATAAAAACACATTTTCAAATGTCAGGAGTCATCACACTATCACAGTTTATATATAGCATGTATAGCTAGACTCACACACACGTTACCTAGTCCTAGAATCGACTAAACCGTAGCTCTGATACCAATAATTGTAACACCCCTCACCCGTATTCGATGCTGGAATAGGGTTATGGAGCATTACCAGACTTTCAACACTTTTAAACATACATTCCATATACAATTTATACATTCAAATACAATCCAATCATAATCAATCATAGTGTCCCTTAAACGAGCCTACAAGGCCTTAAACATGCATTGGGAGTGGTTCAAGACTAAACTGAAAACTCAAAAAAAAATTCAACACTTAGCAAATTTTTCTCCAAAACAGGGGACACACGTCCGTGTGACCAGGCCGTGTGTTTCACACGGCCACTAGACACGCCCGTGTCACAGGCCGTGCAAACATTCGAAATGGGAGCACATGGCCGTGTCCCAGCCTGTATCCTACACCGTGTCCAAACAAGTGAGGTTACTAACTTGGGTCACACGGCTAACCACACGCCCATGTGTCTAGCCTGTGTGCCCTTCGAAGTGGCCACACACGTCGGTGTGCCAGGTCGTGTGCTAGGCCGTGGCACACTGGTAGGGTATTCTGACTTATGCAACATGGCCAAGTCACACGCCCGTGTGTTAGGCCGTGTGCCAATTAGGGGGTATTCTGACTTGTGCCACACGGTCGATCACATGCCCGTGTGTGAGACCGTGTGGAGCATACTGACTTCATTTCAATATCAACACCAGGGGACACACGGCCATGTAACATGACCGTGTGTCATACACGGGTGAGACACACGCCCGTGTCCCTGCCCGTGTGGACAAAAATAGGCTGTTTACCAAGCCATTTTGCCACCCCATTTGGTACACATCTTCACCTATACAAATGACACCAAACCATAGCATAATATACCATCCAAAGCAACCTAGCCAAGTCTAAATCTTACCATTTCAATACTAATCAATTCAAGGCACATAAGTACCACAATATGCTATCTAAATTCATACCAATCCTTATAATCTTAACTCATCAAAATGACCATTATCAAAGATGCATTATTAGGCCTAATTTCACAAGCATACCTATATCCACAAATCATCAATTTACCATTCATAGTACCTAATATCATCAATCATCACAACCAACTCAATAAACACAAGACATAAGCATATATATATGCACATGATTCAAACATACCAAATATACCAAAATTAAGCCATCACCCATGGCTATATATACAAACCAAAATATAAACATTTACAAGCCAATTCATTTGGCCAAAGTCATTACCAAAACATAACTAACATGACTTAAAGTCCCAATACATGCCATATACTTAAAATACCAAAATTCAAAGGTACCAAGTGATAAGTGGTAGTGTGAAACGATCTTCAACGATCCCCAAGTCCGAGCTAGCTTCGATAACACTATAAAACACGTAAAATATACAAAGTAAGCTATAAAGCTTAGTAAGCTCATATGTTAACAATGAACTAATATCACCATTCATTAATCATTCAAATAATAGAAAAAATACAACAATTCTATTGATCTCAAAGCTATCAAATGATCATTCACATAACTTACCAAGGAACTCATCGATTCCATAGTTTCAATACTCAATTCATTACCGTACGTACCTGTACCATCTCGTACAAATCTTGTAACGCCCCGATTTTTCTTTAATTTTGGCTTTTGTAAATTATGACACAAAATTCGTATCTGCTTCTGTGGTTATGTGTTCTGGGTGTGTGTGGGAGGTCTCAAGTTCAAGTCTCAACTTGGGTAAACTTTGGTATTTTTATGAATAAACCTCAAGCTCTAGTTAGTAGGCTTATAAGCAAAAGTGTGCAACTAATTAACAGAATGGGCATGCTGGTCTGGGGGATAAGTGGAGTGTTGGGGTGAAGGAGGTCTTGAGTTCGAGTCTATAGGACGACAATGGCTTTAATTTTTGCTACTAGTTTCGGCTAGAGTTGTGCTAAGATGGGAGACTGAGTGGTGGCTTGTGAATAGAATTAGTGGGAGGAAAATTAGGAGAGGATCAGACTTTCTGAGTAGTTGTGTTTTCCCAAGATCCCTCTCTATTGAAAACTCAGTGTCCTCTCCTTCCATAGCCGATTCTTCCATCTTCCTTTTCCCATTCCCCTTTTGTCGTTCTTTCTCTCTTCTTCGCTACCATCTTTTAATTTTGATATTCTCTGTAGTCGCCTCGTTTCTGTGCAACACTCATTTTCACCTTGATTCGGTAAGATGAGTAGCATAGTTTTACTTTCGTTGTTGGCTTATACTAATGTGCGTCATTAATCCTGGATAGGGGAAGATTCAGAGACTCGTAATCACTGTTTGAATATTTAAGTTTGGGGAATTTCGGTGGCTTGATTGAAGGTAAGGTTTTGAAAGATATTGGGTATGTCATCTCGATTTAGTTTCGTTTTAAACATTGATTTGGATGTTGGAATATCAATTCTTAGGTTCTGGAGTGCACAGTGATCGTCTTAGCTTCAATCGACACTAGGTGTGTACCCGAAAACATAGAAAATGAGGTTTTGGCGAAAGCTGAAAACATTTCTGTCGACACCACACGGGCATGTGGTCACTCGTGTAGTAGGCTGTGTACAAGACTGTTAGTCACCACACGGCCGTGTGATCGACGAGCCAGACCGTGCGCGAGTGACACAGTTGTGTGATGGCTAGGCAGGGCCGTGTGCGACACATGGGCTCGACCAATTGGGCCATGTGGGCCACACGGGCATGTGGGATTCTGGGCCAGGCCATGTGATCCACACGGCCAAGGCCAATTTGGGTCGGATGGGCCACACGAGCATGTGGGCCCATACAGGCAGGCCACATCGGCGTGTGAGCCCATTTTTCTGAAAACTTTGTAAGGTTGCATGGGTTGCCCAAGTAGACTGTGGACCTACCGTAGGGTCGGTAAGCAATACTTAGACCCCTAAATGAATGATCTGTCTGTCTAATTTTTGTACTAAGCATGTATACTGATATGAATATGTGAGTTTAATTACACAATAGCATGTCATTCTTGTATGTTGCATTGCATCGGGGTGGGTTGATTATGATTTGAGGAAGTATCTGAAAGGCTCTTAAGCCTGTTATCTGGAAGCTCAGTTGCAAATTTCTTACTATGTGCCGCATTCGGTACAACATGGTGTGTAGGGCTGGGTGGGTTGATGTTTATCCCCACATGGTGTGTAGGGTTGGACTGAGCTGGTGTGTAGAGGCTGGTGGGTAGGACTCCGTTTTGTGCTTATTCTATCTAAAATGGGCCAAGGCCCTGTAACCTGTCTGATTCTGTATCTGAGTGGGCTAAAGTCCACACCGTTTTCTGTAATGGGCTCAAACCCTAATTATAAATTTATGTCTATTTTCTGATATTTACTGTGTGTATGTTTTCTGTGGGGATTACACACTGAGTTTGCGAAAACTCACCCTTTTCGATTTAATCTGTTCAATTAATCCCCAGCAGTAGACGGATCGGTGCGGCGGAGGACTTTGCGGTGACCACAGTTCTGGACCTTTAACGGTTTACACATTTATAGTTTCGATTATATTTGGGCAAGTTTTATGTAACATGGCCTTTATGGATTTTTTTTTAAAATTTGGGATTATTATTTTATAAACGGCTATCAGTAGGATAAGACGCGGGTTTTCAAAATAAATAAATGTTTTATCAATTACACACGAACTCGCAAATTATTTTAAAAGCTTCCGCAACATATAATGTTTTGAAAATGGATAATGAATAATTAAATGACACGTTTTGACGAAAGCCCAAGATATATACAAATGGTTTTAACGTAGTTATGTTTCCAAAGAACTATCATGTGACGTCGCCAGATTCGGCCATAACGTTTAGGCCGGGTTTGGGGTGTTACATTTAGTGGTATCAGAGCCAGCCAAAACTCGGCTGTGAATTTGGGTTTTTAAATTGGTTTTTCCAAAATGATTTTTTTAAATGATTCGAAATATTTTTGAACTGAGTATGTGGTACACCGAATCTCCGACGCCGATCCTGTAAGTGTTCTAAATTCTATTTAAATTTGTCTGAAATAATACTTGCATGCTTGAAACGACCTTAGGTAATATAATGTACTGAAATCACTCTAGGTAATGTAAACTGGAAACTGTAACGAAATTAAAAATCGTAGTAAAACCTGTGATTCGCGATAACGAACTCTGAACTTCTGATACTGATCTGCATAAAACATTTGTTAATAAATATCAGAACTGTAACTAATGAATAAAACTGTTAATACAGATAAATTTTGAAATTACAATGAGTACGCAGGTATTCGCGGATGGGGTACTAGAGACTGTGGTAGAGGCCGTAGATGGGCTCGAGTTGGGTCCTCAGCATCTGAGAATTTGCCTAATCTGGATACGAGCGAGACACCGATCTCACCTGCTACAGAGATCTGGGTCTCGAGATCGCATGGTGGGGCGACGATCCCCCAAAGCTATGCTTGAGGATATTAGAAAGGGTCGTTGGGCCCAACACTGGATCTGGGGGCCGTGGGTCGGTTACGGAATGACTTCGGTCCAATGGGGCTGAATTATTCAGGGGTGTCACTGGAGTCACCCCTAGCGTGGCCGAGTACTGGATGGAGACCACGAAAAGAATCATGGACGATTTGGACTTTACTGTTGAGCAGAAGCTTAAAGGGGCTGTCTCTCTGCTTCGCGATGAAGCTTACCAATGGTGCCTGACGGTTAAGGAGGGCACTCAGCCCGACTGATTGACTTGGGACTACTTTAAGACGACTTTCCAGAGCAAGTATGTGGGAACCAGTTACATTGACGCTAGGAGGCGTGAGTTCCTTAATCTCACCTAGGGAGACCGCTCGGTAGCCGAGTATGAGGCCGAGTTCCTGAGATTGAGCCGGTATGCCCGGGGCATGGTGGCGACCGAGTATGACCATTGCGTCCGTTTTGAGGATGGACTCAAGGACAGCTTGCGGGTTCTGATAGCTTCGCAGAGGAAGCGTGATTTTTCTACTTTAGTGGAGAAAGCGAAGATCGCCAATGAGGTTAAGCGCGCTGAGCCCCAAAATCGCGAGAAAGGAAAGAATAAGAGGGAATCGAAGCCCTTAAATTCTGGGATGAGGCCTAAGAAGAAGGCCAGGTCTGACGGGCCAGTGAGAGTTAGGCCTTCTGTTGCACCTACTAGGGTGGCACTTTGTGGGCAGTGTGGTAGACACCATCCGGGCGAGTGTTGGAGGACGAATGTGGCATTTTTGAGATGTGGGTTAACTGAGCACCGTGTTTGGGATTGTCTGTTGAGAACTAGTTAGGTGCAAGCTACAGATGCGGTCTTTGTGGTGCGTAAGAGAGGGTAGTTCAGTTGACCATCTAAAGGCCGAGGATAGGCCAGGGGTGGTAATGGCATGTGCTGAGGACAGCGAGCACCGGGCAGAGGTGCGGGACCGACTGAGGTGAGGCAGCCTGTACTAGTTTATGTTGCTTATCGCCGTGAGGACTGAGATGCTCTGGACGTCATCATAAGTACGTTCTTAATTTTTAATGTACCCTATACTGCATTGATAGACATAGGCTCTACACACTCTTACGTAGCTAGCTCTGTGTCTAAAACTTTGGGGATTCTGATTGAGAGAACTTCGAGTGAGATAACTGTTGTGAGTCCGTTGAGGCAGTTTATCCTAGTGAGTAAACTATTCAGAGGCGTCCCGTTAGAGGTTTAAGGAACAGTATTTCTGGCTGATCTGATGGAGCTTTCATTTGGGGAGTTCGATTTGATTCTGGGAATGGACTGGCTGGTCAAACACCGTGTAAGTCTGGACTATGCATCAAAAAGGTTATTTTGAGAATCGAGGAAGACTCAGAGGTAATGGTGATTGGGGAACGTTGAGACTACCTGACTTATGTGATTTCTGTGTTGGTGGTAGAAAAGTTGTTACGAAAGGGATGTGAGGCATTCTTGGCCTACGCCAGTGTTTCTGATTCTGGAAAGTCTTCGGTTAGGGACATATGAACCGTAAGGTACTTTCTGGATGTTTTTCCTGAGGAACTATCGGGTCTGCCTCCGAGCCGAGAGGTAAAGTTTGGGATTGAGCTCTTTCCTGGTACAGCTCCAGTGTCCATCGCCCCTTATAGAATGGCACCGAAAGAGCTTGTGGAGCTTAAGGCTCAGATCTAAGAATTACTGGATCGTGGGTTCATCCACCCTAGTGTATCTCCATGGAGAGCACCTATTCCATTTTTGAAAAAGAATGATGGATCCATGCGTATGTGTATCGACTACCGTCAATTGAATAAGCTGACCATCAAGAATAAGTACCCCCTATCGAGGATTGATGATCTGTTTGACCAGTTCTGAGGAGCTTCGGTCTTCTCCAAGATCGATCTACGATCAGGGTATCACCAGTTGAAAGTTAAAGAGGTTGACGTTCATAAGACGACATTTAGGACTCGCTACGGCCTTTACGAGTTCCTAGTGATGCCATTTGGACTGACGAATGCACCAGCAGCTTTTATGGATCTGATGAACCGAGTGTTCCAGCCCTATCTTGATCGGTTCGTGGTAGTCTTCATTGACGACATCCTGGTGTATTCGAAGACTGAGGATGAACACGATGAGCATCTCCGATTGGTATTACAGACACTTCGCAAGAAACAGTTGTATGCAAAGTTCAGTAAGTGTGAATTCTGACTCCCAGAAGTAACCTTTCTGGGGCATGTAGTTTCTACGGAGGGGATTCGTGTTGATCCTTGTAAGATTGAGGCTGTGTTGGAGTGGAAACAGCCAAAGAATGTGTCTAAAATTCACAGCTTTCTGGGGCTAGCGGGTTACTATCGATGCTTCGTAGAAGGGTTCTTTTTTATCGCAGCACCATTGACCAAGCTTCTGCATAAGGGAGTTCCCTTTGTCTGGACTGATAAGCAACAAGAGAGCTTCGAGAAGCTCAAATCTATTTTGACGCAGCTCCAGTTCTGATACAGCCTGAATTTGGGAAGGATTTCGTCGTATACAATGATGCGTCGTATGTGGGTCTAGGTTGCGTACTGATGCAAGATGGTAATGTGGTAGCTTATGCGTCACGTCAGCTTAAGACGCATGAAGCTAACTACCCAACGCATGATTTGGAATTAGCTGCTGTGGTCTTCGCTCTAAAGATTTAGAGGCACTACCTGTACGGTGAGAAGTGTACTATTTACACGGATCACAAAAGCCTCAAGTATCTCTTCACTCAGAAGGAGTTAAATCTTAGGCAGCGTAGATGGGTTGAACTGCTTAAGCATTATGACTGCACCATCGAGTACCATGCGGGTAAGGCTAATGTGGTGGCAGATGCTTTGAGCCATAGGGCTATGACCAATCTGAGAGCGATGTTCGCTCAACTCAGCTTATTCGACAATGGAAGTCTGTTAGAAGAACTGCAGGTTAAGCCTACATAGATTGATCAGATCAGGAGTAAACAGTTGATGGATAAGTTGCTTGAGTTACGGTTCCGTCAGGTTGAGAATGGGGATACTACTGATTTTGAGATTAACAGTGTTTGGGTACTTTGTTTCCGCGGTCGAATTTGTGTACCAAGTGATAAGGAGTTACGACAGTCGATTCTGAGGGAAGCGCATAGTAGCCCTTACGCTATACATCCCGGCGGGAATAAAATGTATCGAGATTTTTGAGAGTTGTACTGGTGGCCAAGGTTGAAGTGCGAGGTTACAGATTTTGTTGCTCACTATCTGACTTGTCAGTAGGTTAAGGCTGAGCATCAGTTGCCTTCGGGGTTGCTGCAGCCGATAAAGATTCTGATGTGGAAATGGGAGCGAGTAACTATGGACTCCGTTAGTGGGTTGCCTTTCACACCCACTAAGAAGGATTTTGTCTGGGTCATCATGGATCGATTGACCAAATCTGCTCACTTCATTCTGTTCAGGACAGACTTTTCTCTCCAGAAGTTAGCTAAGCTCTATGTATCTAAAATAGTGAGGCTGCATGGGGTTCCTATTTCGATCATCTCCGATAGGGATCCTCGCTTTACGTCTCGATTCTGGAAGAAGTTGCATGAGGCTCTGGGTTCAAGGTTAGACTTCAGTACTGCTTTCCGTCCCCAGACAGATGGTCAGTCGGAGAGGGTGATTCAAGTACTGGAGGATATGTTGAGGAGCTGTGTTATAGATTTCTGAGGCAGTTGGGAGGAGTATTTGCCGTTGGCAGAGCCTGCCTATAACAACAGCTATCAGTCTAGCATTCAGATGGCACCTTACGAGGCCTTCTACGGTCGAAAGTGCCGCACGCCCTTATGTTGGACTGAGTTGGGTGAGCCATGTGTTCTGGGTCCAAAATTGGTTTTTGAAACTGAAGATAAGGTCCGATTGATTCGAGATTGTCTGAAAGTGGCATCTGATAGGCAGAAGTCCTACGCGGATCTGAAAGGAAAGGATATTGAGTATTCTATGGGGGACTTAGTCTTTCTCAAGGTCTCGCCATGGAAAAAGGTATTAAGGTTTGGTCGCAAGGGTAAGTTGAGCCCTCGATTTATTGGGCCGTACAGCATTCTGAAGCAAGTGGGGCCAGTTGCATATCAGTTTCATGATGTGTTCCACGTCTCAATGTTGAGACGCTACCGCTCTGACCCCATGCACGTTGTTCTGGTAAAGGATATTGAGGTTAGACCAGATCTGACATTTCAGGAGGTACCGGTTCAGATTCTGGAGCGCGACATTAAAGTTCTGCGAAGGAACTCTATCCTCTTAGTGAAAGTGCTATGGCGGAATCATAACACTGAGGAGGCCACTTGCGAGCCGGAGGATTCGATGCGTCAGCATTATGCTCACCTTTTCTGATCAGGTAAATTTCGAGGACAAAATTTTCTTTTAGGGGGTAGAGTTGTAACGCTCCGGTTTTTCTTTAATTTTGGCTTTTGTAAATTGTGACACAAAATTTGTATCTGCTTCTGTGGTAATGTGTTCTGGGTGTGTGTGGGAGGTCCCAAGTTCAAGTCTCAACTTGGGTAAATTTTGGAATTTTTATGAATAAAGCTCAAGCTCTGGTTAGTAGGCTTATAAGTAAAAGTGTGCAAGTAATTAACAGAATGGGCCTGCTGGTCTGGGGGATAAGTGGAGTGTTGGGGTGAAGGAGGTCTTGAGTTCGAGTCTATGGGACGACAATGGCTTTAATTTTTGCTCCTAATTTTGGCTAGAGTTGTGCTAAGATGGGAGACTGAATGGTGGCTTGTGAATAGAATTAGTGGGAGGAAAATTAGGAGAGGATCAGACTTTCTGAGCAGTTGTGTTTTCCCAAAATCCCTCTCTGCCAAAAATTTAGTGTCCTCCCCTTCCATATTCAATTCTTCCATCTTCTTTTTCCCCTTCCCCTTTTGTCGTTCTTTCTCTCTTCTTCGCTACCATCTTTTAATTTTGATCTTCTCTCTACTCGCCTCGTTTCTGTGCAACACTCGCGTTTCGCCTTGATTCGATAAGATGAGTAGCGTAGTTTTCCTTTCGTTGTTGGCTTATACTGATGGGCGTCATTAATGCTGGATAGGGAAAGATTCAGAGACTCGTAATCACTGTTTGAATACTTAAGTTCGGGGAATTTTGGTGGCTTGATTGAAGGTAAGGTTTTAGAAGATATTGGGTTTGTCATCTTGATTTAGTTTCGTTTTAAACACTGATTTGGATGTTGTAATATCAATTCTTAGGTTCTAGAGTGCGCAGTGATCGTCTTAGCTTCAATCGAGACCAGGTGTGTACCCGGAAACACAGAAAATGAGGTTTCAACGAAAGCCGAAAACCTTTCGATCGATGACACATGGGCGTGTGGTCGCCCGTGTGGTAGGCCATGTGCAAGACTCTTAGTCACCACACGGCCGTGTGATCGACGAGCCAGGCTGTGCGCGAGTGACACGGCTGTATGATGACTGGGCAGGGCCATGTACGACACACGGGCTCGACCAATTGGGCCATGTGGGCCACACGGGCATGTGGGCCCACACGGGTGAACCACATGGGCGTGTGGGATTTTGGGCTAGGCCGTGTGATTCACACGGCCAAGGCCAATTTGGGCCGGGTGGGCCACACGAGCGTGTGGGCCCACACAGGCAGGCCACATCGGCGTGTGAGCCCATTTTTTTGAAAACTCTGTAAGGTTGGACGGGTCGTCCAAGTAGACTGTGGACCTACCGTAGGGTCGGTAAGCAATACTTAAACCCCTAAATGAATGATCTGTCTGTCTGATTTCTGTACTAAGCATGTATACTGATCTGAATATGTGAGTTTAATTGCACAATAGCATGTCATTCTTGTACGTTGCATTGCATCGGGGTGAGTTGATTATGATTGGAGGAAGTATCTGAAAGGCTCTTAAGCCTGTTATCTGGAAGCTCAGCTGCAAATTTCTAATTATGTGCCATATTCGGTACAACCTGGTGTGTAGGGCTGGGTGGGTTGATGTTTATCCCCACATGGTGTGTAGGGTTGGACGGAGCTGGTGTGTAGAGGCTGGTGGGTAGGACTCTGTTTTCTGCTAATTTTATCTAAAATGGGCCAAGGCCCTGTAATCTGTCTGATTCTGTATCTGAGTGGGCTAAAGTCCACACCGTTTCTGTAATGGGCTTAGACCCGAACTATGAATTTATGTTTGTTTTCTGATATGACTGTGTGTATGTTTTCTGTGGGGATTACACACTAAGTTTGTGAAAACTCACCCTTTTCTATTTAATCTGTTCAGGTAATCCCCAGCAGTAGACAGATCGGTGCGGCGGAGGACTTGGCGGTGACCACAGTTCTGGACCTTTAACGGTTTACACAATTATAGTTCCGATTATATTTGGGCAAGTTTTATGTAACATGGCCTTTATGGATTTTTGTTTAAAATTTGGGATTATTATTTTATAAACGGCTAGCAGTAGGATAAGACGCGGATTTTCAAAATAAATAAATGTTTTATCAATTATACACGAACTCGCAAATTATTTTAAAAGCTTCCGCAACATATAATGTTTTGAAAATGGATAATGAATAATTAAATGACACGTTTTGACGAAAGCCCAAGATATCTACAAATGGTTTTAACGTAGTTATGTTTCCCAAGCACTATCATGTGACGTCACCAGATTTGGCCATAATGTTTAGGCCGGGTTTGTGGTGTTACAAATCTCATACTCGACCACTTTCTTCATTTACCCATTGAACCATTTGGAATAGAAGTTGGATACTTAAGGTCTCACTCGATAAGTACCTATACCATGGCCCGAAGCCAAATCAAGGTAACTTATTCTAAAATTCTAATATCATGGCCCGAAGCCAAATCAGCCGATATGCATGGCCCGAAGCCAAATCGGTTTATCTCGCACACATAGTGCTAAATCATGGCCCGAAGCCAACTCAAGTATACCTAATGACATGTCACGAGCATCCTAAACTATTCCTAAGGTTCAACCAGGATTTCAACTGTCGAATCTTCATTGAATCATTTTTGAACTCGTCTGTAATCGCATAATCACAATTCATTCCATATCAAAGCATATAAAATACATTTGAAATGAAATTATAACATACGAACTTACCTCGGATGTTAAAACGGCGAATCGAGTCGATTAGTTGATAACTTTATCTTTTCCCCGATCCAAGTCTGTATTTCGCTTTTCTTGATCTAAGTATATTCAAAATTAACTTATTTAATCATCTATTCATTCAATTTAATCCAGAACACTCTTTAAGGCATATTTACACTTTTGCCCCTAAACTTTCACATTTTCACAATTTAGTCTTTATTACACAAAATCACAAATTAGTGAAATTCCAAATATACCCATGCTAGCCGAATTACCAATATGCCCCTAGCATCTCATATTTTTCATTTATTTCACATTTTAAAAACACATTTTTCACATTTCTCAATTTAATCCCTATTTTGCATTTTCACTAAAAATCACTTAACAAAACTTGTATAACTCTCAATCAACATTCATAATCTATCAAGAAACTCCAAAATACAAGCTTATTCATTAATGGAAACATTTAAAATCTTTAACATTTTTACAAAATAGTCCCTGGGCTAGCTAGTACTAGATGCAACGATCACAAAAACATAGAAATCATTAAAAACCGAGTCAAAAATCATACCTTAATAGCCAAATGAAATTGCAAAAATTTCAAGCTTAGAATGGCTAGGTTTTTAGTTCTACAATCGATGGAGGAAGAATTAAAAGATGATAGTTTTATTTTTGTTTTATTTCATTAACCTTATTTAACAATTTACATATTTAACCTTAATATAAACCATTTAATACCATCCATTTAATGTCCATATATGTAAACTCATGTTATTAATGGTCTAATTACAACATAAGGACCTCCTCTTTTAAGTTCCATAGCTATTAGGCACTTTTAGCAAATAGAACATCAATTTTGCACTTTACGCGATTTAATTCTTTTTCTCAAATTGACCATTTAAACGATAAAATTTCTTAACGAAATTTTCACACAATCATTCAATCATGCTGTAAACATTAAAATAATAATAAAATAAATATTTTGACCTCAGATTTGTGGTCCCGAAACCACTGTTCTGATTTGACCAAAAACGGGCTGTTACATAAAATGGATTTGAAGTTTAAATGAATTAATATTGAATGAAGTATAATGCATTTGATCATGTATGTGAACATATTACTCTTGAATTGAATGATTTGAATGAGTTTTTGAGATTGGTTATCCAAAATGACATGAATTTACTTGTCACATAATTGTGACATCATAGGTTTTTCAATTATAAGTTAAAGTTGTGACACCAATTGATGGACCCGAGCTACAATGTGTCATATTCGTTGTTGGAGCAACTACGATCAATTCAGATTTAAAATATACTAATTATATGATAAAATGAAACAATAATACATGCCTTAAACATATCAAAGTAAATTTAGGTTTTATTTATCTATGAATATAATAATATACAACAAATCAACCATCTATTAGGGTCATATAAACATTTCAATTAAGGCGCCATCACATAAATCACACATTTATCAATCTATGGGAATTATAATTTACATCTACTTTTATACATTTTCATATCAACCATATATATATTACTACTAGAATATAAAATACAACATTTGATTATATCATCATTCAATCTATCACAAAACCTAACCTATTAGGTACATTCCAAATATAAATAAAGTTGGATGCAACAAACATTACTAAGACCAGGATTGTGGATTGGATGCTGAGGTCGATGCTCGAAATGTCTTGAATTAAATCTAACTGGTGTACGAAGAAAACAAATTGTACGTTGAGTAAAACACCCTATGGTATTTCTATAATTTTAAGTATGTAATATTAGCATTAACAAGTCTACCCTAAGTAAACATGTATATCTATATACACATATCTACTATATATTTATAATAATAACATTAAAACATATCAATATCAAAACATGCCCGTATCAGTCCTATTTCTAAGTTAACCTTTCTAATATTACCTAATTCATTCGTTTCAATTAAATAACAATCATTTTCAGGTTAAATATGAGTTTACAAAAGCTCAAATACTATAACTAATTAGCTATTGCATCTCATACAAAATCATCTACAATCATAATTAATTTTTCAAGATTACTAGCATTTTAGCATAACATATCAAATTTTAAACCATTTACAATTATGTCCCATTAGCCATATTCAAATACCAATATATATATAAATCAAAGTGGAAATATAAGTGTTACTGAGTCAGGGATCGGCCTTTGAATGAGAAATTCTAAATAATGCCTGCTCCCAAAATCTATAAAACCACACGCCGAGCAATTACGCTCAATAAATGATTCAAACAAGTAAATAAATATATTTAACATGTATCATACAACCGTTCCATTCCTAATTTAATCTCATATCATTTATGATACATATATTCACCTTCAAAAAGGCAAGTACAAAATAAATTTACATCATAAATCTTTCAATTTGTATTCAAGTCAACTTGCTTCATACTCTCTTTGATTCTTTTCAATTACTATATCTACTTACTCTTGGATCTGGTGCTCTACGTATTGTATTTTCATCTAAGTACACTTGTAATTTTTTGAACAGATTGGTTAATAAAACAAATTCATTGATTACAATTAATATATTTTGTATTATTGTCCTCAAATGGTTTTACATGCAAAGGAAAACTGAAGAAAATGTTGCTCAATGGTTGTCTAATGTTTAACTAATACTAAGCGATATTACGTGGCCAGATCGTAATATGAAAAGACAACTTGTACTAGTAGACAAACCTAAATATGTCCTTAGTCTAATTAGAAATGAGCAAACTGATTCAAAGACTAATATGTCATCTATCAAGTCCAATTGGGGAGATGCATTGTCTTGGGCATCGGAGCGGATGACTCTTAGAAGATAGAGACATAGATGTGGCTGACTGGACTGGAAATACATCGGATAGGACCAAGAAGAATAGATTCTAAATCTATTTATGGACTTATTCATTTTTTACGTTCATAATGTGGCATACCTAAATCCTTACTGGATGGCGGACTATGTATGCATAACTCGTACACTTTGATGTAAGTAAAATCTTGAGTTTAAATAGACAAGGAACCAAAAGCTGTTGCGTTGGGTGAATGACTTCTGTAGTACATAGTGTCGTTCACAACAGTGGAATTCATAGCTCGAGACATGCGTAAATGATATCCTCTCGTTTGTATTACATGGTTGATAAAAGTAAACATGGCCACGAGTCATTTGTCTTTGTGATGAATGACTTGATCACTATTTGATAGTGATTGACTTTTCATGAAGGAAGATGTAATGGTTACCATGAGATAAAATAGGATCATATTGGGAGAGCGGTAATTATTAATCATTTTAGCATTAATTACATATTTCCAATCGGTCCCTTGGCTAGCTCGTTGAAACCAGAAATGAATTGCGTGTTAAATCGAAAATGAATAGAATGAATAGAAATAGAGAAATGGAAAACATTCATAAATGATTATAGTTTTATCCAAAATTGAGAAATGGAATCATTTGAAAATGAATGTGATTTTCTCAAAATGGAACTCGAAATACAAATGAAAATGAGAAATGATTAATTTGTAAATGTAACGCCCCAAAAATTTAGGGTCTGTAATTTTGCATGTTCTGACACAAATTGCTTGTTTGCTTTTATGGCTAAGTGATTTGGGTGTGTGAGAAGCCTGGGTTTAAGTCTTGGCCTTTGCAAAATTTCTAGTTTTCTCTTAAATGAACCTGGACACTAGCACTTAGGCCTTATTAGTTATAGTGCTTGTTTTATGACGCATAAGAACTTGTAGTCCAGTGGTAAGTGGCGTGTTTAAGGCTGCAAGGGAGCTCGAGTTCGAGTCTCATGATGCGCAAGGGAGTATTTATTTTATTTCCTTGTAGCATGAGAAGTGGAGTTAGACTGAAACTCTATAACGGGAAGTTTGAATTGGTCTTAGAGGGTTTTGTGGAGCAAGTCAAGGAGGAGATTGGGGAGAAAATCAAGGAATTTTGAAATGGGAGGTTGGTAAGGTGTTGTGGCCGATTGGGACTATAAAGCTCTACTGGAGAATTCGGCCAGGGAAAATATGGAGCAATTTTGGCTTTATTCATTTCTCTGTTTCGGTTTTGGGGGTGTTGATAGGAGAGTGCCGAATTTCCTTACTGACAGTTTGGGGGTTTTTCACTTTTTGCATTTTGGGTTCTCCCTAGTTTTCTCTGTACTACGAAACTGATCACTCGTGTCATTTCCCTTCTGACCATTCGTGTCACTCTTTCTCCTCATCTTTGATATTTTCTTTCTCTCATAGCCGAACCTTCACACTTGCTTCTTTAATTTATGTTCATTCGCTCTTGATTCTTCTACTCTAGTCTGGCCGAATATCACTGTTGTTAATCCCTCTCTGCGTCGATCTACTGCAAAGGTTTTGACTATCGGTAAGTGCTCATACTTCTCACCTTTGGATTAAATCTATCCTCTGCTTTCCTTTTTTTAAAAAAAAACCGAACTCACCTATGCCCTTCTTTTCTTTTTCCAAAACTGAATACCCCTTTTATTAACCGATTATTCTTTCCTCCTTCACGTACTTTACTCGTTGCGATTCTAGGGTCTTCCTCAAGGAATGGTGGAGTGTGAACGGTCTTGGAGAAGTCACACCTTCATTCTCAATGTTCGGTTAAGGTAAAAGCATTACCTTATGTTCCTTGGGGGTTAGGCCGAATGTGCCCTATCACTCATTAATCAGATTTTGATTGTATTATAGGAAATCAACTTGGGCGTGTGATCGTTTCTGAACAGCGATCCTAGAGGGACTAAAGTCACCCTCATTCAAAAAAAGTAAGAATGGTATTTCTGAGTAGGCGTCAATAAGAGGGTGATTTACCTTAGCGAGATAAAGACTAACATTGGGTCTTGTTGAATCTAGGTTTGGTGCTCGTGGAACTGGGAGCAATTTCATAAAAAGGTGTGTAATCACACTATCTCCTCTGCGAATCGGCAAAAGTCAAAAAGTCGAAACCTCGCCATATGAGGCCTCGTGATCGTGCGATCACTCGTTTGGTAAACTAAGCCCACAATCATGGGCGATAGACTGTAGAGGTCACCATGAGCGTTCTCGTGCTCTTGGGCCATTTTGGGCCGTGTAGGGCCCAATGGGCTCGTGGGCCCCACACAGATAAATCCACGATAAGTGGAAAATATTGGACTGGGCTATATCGTTCACTTAGCCGTTACTGAATTTGGGCTAAATGGGCCACACGAGCGTGTGGGCCCACTTTGGCAGAATATTGGACCTTGGGCCCATTTACGTCATTTTGGTCATATAGGTTACCTGTGTCGCTCGAGGCGACTGTGGACCTTTGGAAAGGTCGTGATCTACACTGAAACCCTAAAATAGGTAAAATGACCAAAATACCTCTAAAGGGTAAAATTACTATTTTACCCCTAATAGATGGAAATTACCATTTTACCCCTAGAGGCAAGTCGACTGATGAATGCATATTATTGTATGACTGTACTGAGTAGGACATACTGCATACACGAGATATTTAGGACATTGCATACTGCATGGGGTTGGGATACTGTTATGGAGGAAGTGTACTGTTACTGGTGGCTTTGCCACAAATACTGTTACTTGCAGCTTTGCTGCGAGCATCGGAGCATCTTGGTAGCTCTGCCGCAATCATCATTATCGGTGGCTTTGCCATAAATACTATTACTGGCAGCTCTACTGCGTTATTATTTCTGGTAGCTATGCTGTAATATTGGTGTGTTGGATGGGTGGGTCGATTTTATCCCCACATGGTGTGTTGGTTGGTACGGGTGGTGTCTTGGTTTGATTGGGGTGGGTTACATATGTGCACCATACTAATACTGTAATAGGCTAAGGCCCACACAGCACTGTTACTGAATAGGCTCAGGCCCAGACTGTTACTGCATGATAGGGGATTACACACTGAGTTCTTGTAACTCACCCTTTTCTTTTAACTGTATAGGTAATCCCCAGCCTTAGATGATTTGGAGCAGCGAGGGACTCGGAGGTGGCCACACGTTCGCTGATATTTTATTTTAGACCTAGTTATTTAAATTTTTATATTGGGTTGATATTTATGTAATAAAGCCTCTGGTGATTTTAAATTCTTTTAATTGGGTTTAATTTCTTATTTAGAAACTGCCAAACTGATACAACAAGTTTTCAAAAAGAATAACTGTTTTAAAAGACAAACACACATTTTCAAACTTCAAAATAACATTAATTGGAGTAGCTTCTGTGGGTTTTTAACCAACTAAGAAACCAATAGTAACAAACATGGCAAACGTCTAAAAACAGTTTTCCCTCAACAAGCCTGATTTCGAAAAACACTTCGATGTGACACGTCAGATTCGGTCGTAACGTCCAGGCCGAGTTTGGGGTGTTACATTTAGTGGTATCAGAGCCAAGTTGCAAAACTCGGCTGTGGAATGGGTTTTGAAAAGTCTTTCTGAAAGTATATTTTAAAGATTTGAAACGTTTTTGAAAGATGTACAAGTGTGGCACATCGAGTCTCCGGTGCCAAATCTATAAGTTCTCTAATTTTGATTACTGTTATATTGTGAAACTCTAAATAGAGGAAACTGAGACCATAGGAGACTGTAAATTGTAGTGAGACCTCAATCTGTGAAAACAAACCCCTAATGACTTTTTTCATAATACATTTGTTAATAATTGCTGAAATTATAATCTGATGCATAAGACTTTTTAATAAGATAAAGCGCATATTGAAATGAGCACAAGAGGTACTTACGGAAGGGGTACACGGGGCCGCGGTAGAGGCCGATGAAGTGCTTGGGCTAGATCATCGCCATCGGGCCATATGCCTGCTGAGCAAGACTTAAAAGGGGTAGTGTCCTTACTGCGAAATGAGGCCTACCAATGGTGGCTCATCGTGAGAGAGGGTATGCAGGCCAACCGAATGACATGGGATTTCTTTAAGGTGGCCTTCAAAGGGAAATATGTGGGCGCAAGTTATGTGGACGTCCGGAGAAGGGAATTTCTGAACCTGACCCAAGGGAATAAGACAGTGGCAGAATATGAGGCATAGTTCTTACGGTTGAGTCGGTATGCTCGAGGGATAGTAGCAACTTATTATGAACGCTGTGTGCATTTTGAGGATGGCCCTCGAGACGAGTTAAGGGTATTGATAGCTCCGCAGAGGGAGCGATATTTTGCTGCCCTTGTAGAAAAGGCAAAGATTACTGAGGATGTGAAGCGCTCTGAGTGCCAGAACCGTGAAAAAGATAAGGGTAAAAATAAGAGGATTTTAGACCCTCAAGTTCTTTTGGGAGGCCTATTAAGAAGGCCAGGTTTGATGGGCCGGTTCGGACTGGAGATCCTGTTGCTATTACTAGACCGCAGCCTTGCGCTGATTGTAGGAGATCTAACCAGGGTGAGTGCTGGAAGAGGATTGGGGCGTGCTTTAGATGCGGGTCCATGGATCATTGGGTTAAGGATTGTCCTCAGAGGCTTGTTCAGATGCACGCTGCAGGACAGGGTCATGTTCAGCCTAGTGAGAGGTGGTCAGCAGCCACCAAGAGGCCGTGGGAAGGCCAGAGGTGGAAACAGTATGAGACGAGGTCATGGGGCACCAGGCAGAGATTTTGGTAACACTGAAGTGAGGCAGCCAGCTCTGGTATATGCTGCTCGTCGCCAAGAGAATGGTGACGCTCGAGACGTTATAACCGGTACGTTCCTGATTCATAATGTACCTTACACTGCTCTGATTGATATAGGGTCTATGCATTCATACGTTGCATGTACTTGATCATTATTGTCAGAGTCATAAAAATTTATATAAAGAATGATCGAGCCTAGAAACTAACTATGACAACGATTGAGGCAAGCGCACCTATCGAACAGTAGTAAAGTTTAGTGGCAAGATCGGAATGTTGAACCTAAAGGAACCAAAAGTACTAATACTGACTCTCTTTCTATTATTTAACCTAAGATTTAAAGAATTTGTTGTTTAATCTAAAATTAACTAACTACTAAGCTAAATACGCTAAGACAAAGAGAACGAACTGGGAAAACACTCGTGAGAAAAACCAATTGATTAAGACGATACCCAAGGAAGAATCCACCTAGACTTCACTTGTTATCTAACTCTGAACCAGACGATTTATTCACTTGACTTGATCCGTAGGATTCCCTAATGTATATTAATCCCTCTCTCGAGGCGACCAACGTCTAACCCTAGGTTGATTAATTGAAATCTCTTTCTAATTAAAACCCCTAGAATTGCATTAACTCGATCTATGGACTCCCATATTAGGTTTCACCCTAATCCGGCAAAATTTCGTCACCCTATGTCTAGGTGCGCGAGCAACTCCGCTTAATTATGCTAGATCTACTCTTAGGCAGGGACTTTTGCTCCACCACCTAAGCACATCAGTACTTGAATCAATATCCTGGAATATTAAAGCAAGAATTAAGAACACATAATTAAGAACAAATCAAGTATTTATCATATAGTTCAGAAAACGATAACAAGATCCATTTTAGGCTTCATCCCCCTCAGGTATCTGAGGGTTTAGTTCATAATTATTAAAGAATACATCTCAAAAGAAAAGATAAAACAAAACATAAGAAAAACCCTAAAACCCCCTGAAGGAATTAAAGAGAAGATCCTCCATCTTGAGTATGACTCAGGCTTCTTGAGATGAATCAACTGGCTTTCTTCGAGTAAATCCCACAATTCTGACCTCTCCGACTTGGATCCTTGGCCTAGCTGGACACCCCGACAGAGGGCTTCTGTCGAATTCCCCCTTTAAGTTGCCCCCTAGGGTGTTTATATAGGCTTTGGAATGTGTTTCTTTGCCTCCAAGTATCCTATTCCCAGTGAAATTCCTCTTTGTCACGGCAGTGTAACACCCAGTTTAGGGGTGTGCATATGGGGTATAAATCAAGTGTTAGTAGGTTTTTTTGGGAGTGCTTGGTTGAGTTTTAGAGGCTCTAAGAATGTTGGGATGAGAAGGGAAGGCTTTGGAAAATTTAGATTTTTAGGGTAAAAGGAATTGGGCCTAGGAGAATTGAGCCCAATGGGCCTTAGGCGTAGTAGCGTTTAAATTTTTGGAGAACAAGAGACCGGCAGAAATGCAAGTTGGACCTATTGGATAAGTGATTTTGGAAGGTTAGAAGGCTTCTATGAAGTCCGGGATCAAATATTAGCTTTGGGGAAATTTTGGTTTTAGGTGAAAAAAAACCTGGAAGTTGGCGAGGTAGGCCTTAAGAATAAAATGTGGGGAGAAATGACACAAGTAGAGTGTGTGGTGTAGTGGCAAAGTGAGCGCCACTTAAGGAACAAGGGGGTGACGCCACAAGGGAAGGAAGGAGGTCGAAGGTTCAAGTCTTGGCTTTTGCATTTTGGTTTTCTTTTACTTGGACCTCGGAATTTGGCTATAGATTTATATTTAGTTGCGCATGGTTTAAGACACAAGAGGAGCTTGTGGCCAAGTGGCTAGCATGCGTGGATTATGTTGCAAGGGAGCTCAGGTTCGAATCTCATGAGAAGCAAGGAGTATTTATTTTGCTGTCTGGACGGGAAGAGTTTCATTGAATTTAAACCCTCTGACGAAGGATCCTACATCGGAAAGATACAAAGAAGGAAGGTGAAGTGCTAGCTATATAAGGAGCATCCTAGAGGAGAGTAAACACATCTTGGAGGCGTTTGGGCACAGGAGTGGTCGGATGCGCGGATTAACACCAGAGTCCTATCAGGTGTGTAACTCTCTCTACTCTAGTTGTAGAGCGGCAAATGCCGAAGTGCTTCGGTCATAGCAATAGTAGCTACACGAGCGTGCGAGCGTGCACGTGGGGCTTCGACGCGATAGTTGAGGCCATAAGTAGTATTCTTGTGGGTTGGGTCGCTGTGGGGCGCGATGGGCGCAGTGGGCCCAATGGGCCCGTGGGCCCTTATGAGTAAATTGTGCGATTGTGTAGTATATAGTGAGCTAGACTAGGTGGAACTTATATACGTGGCTAGATTTGTGTTAGGTGGGCCACACGAGCGTGTGGGCCGACAATAAATTGGGCTTTAGGTCCAATAGTCCATTCGACGGAAATGGTAGTTGGGTCGCTTCGGGCGACACTGGGCCTTTGGAAAGGCCATTCCATGTACGAAATTACCGATATACCCTTGGTGGGTAAATTACGAAAATGCCCTTAGTAGGTAAAATTACGATTTTACCCTTAAAGGTTGATTAGCAAGGTAAAGGCGTGTTAGTTTTCTTTGTGCTATAGTTCTTGTCTTGGCGAATGGCCTTAAGTGTTGCGTGTTTTGTGCAAGGTCGATTGTAGGGAAGAAGAGCCTGTCATTGGGAACCTTTTTGTAAGTCCGTTAGTGCGGGTGCGGCGAAGTAGCGTTTGGGTTTTGGTATCATTTAGGTGCGTAATCATCGCACTATTTACGTGGTTTGGTTGCTAACATGTTTATGTGTGTATTATGTGTAATAGCCGTTTATAATGGCATAAGTGATGAATAAGCTTGGTGATGGTAAGTTAATCTTGATATACATTTATATATGTACAATGTGGTAGTGATAAGTGATAAATACTCATTCTATATGATATTCTTGCATGATTTATTGACACATGGGCATGGGATTGGATTGAAGAAGGAAGAAGTGTACGGGATGTCACGTGGTCTAATGATAGCTCGAGGCTACATTAGCGCTTGAGGGTTAGCTTTGTGCTACCTTAAGGGAGGTGTTGGCTAGGTGCCCATCTCGGCGGTTGATTGCTATGTGCATCACCGTAGGCGGTCACGATATTTGGATCACTTTGGTTGATCGGTGGCTCAGCCACGGCCTCGAGCGGCGAGAATGCCGAGGTAAGATTCGCGATGTGATCGGTGGCTCACCACGGCCTTGTGCGGCAGTCCGCTGCAGGTAACATATGTGGGATCACTCGGTTGTGATCGGTGGATTAGCCACGGCCTTAGGCGAGGAGTGCGCTAAGGTTGGTGTCACGGTTGGATAGTAGGTTGGGCTGAGATGCATTCTTGCATGATTTGTTTCGATGGTTTGTGTGGGTATGGGCCAAGCCCATACGGATGGAAATATGTGTTGTGGTTATGTCTTGAGTCGGTGGACTCACTCTTTTCATTAACCATTTCGGGTAGTGCATAAAGTGGACCAAGGATCGGAGAGGACAAGGTGGCCCATGCCGAGGATGATGTTCAATTATTCCATGCTTAATTTTGATATAAGTACTTTATTTGAATTGTTGGGTTGTAATAAAGGCCATTTTACGTTTTTGGTATTACTTTAACTATGGTTTATTTAAATTAAATTGCAACGTGAAAATGATTTATGGTTTGCAACCTATTTATTCAAATTGGATATTGTAAAATAAAGTTTTAAAAATGAATGAGTTTTATAGCAAAGTTTTATTCCAAAGATATGTTTTCCAAAATTCAGCAAACTACGATGTTTTATTTTAAGATTTTCAACCGTCTTTTCAAAGTGACATAACCAGATTCGATCGTAGTGAATGGGCCGGGTTTGGGGATGTTGCAGATTTGGTATCAGAGCCGGGTTCAAAACTCGGCTTTGAGGTTTTGGGCCCAAAAACATTTTTCAAAGTGGGCTTTTCAAAAATATGGGTTTTTATGAAAAGGTTTTCGAGGTTAAGGCATGGCACTGCACCTCCGACCGAAGTCCACCGTGTAAGTACCCTTTACTATTGCTTTGTGAGTTATTGATGTGATCGGATGATTGCAATAGTGGATTACTTTAGAATCTGAAACTTTGATTGCTCGAAAGAACGACTTCGAAACTTACTGTTCATAAAATTTGCTCGTGGATTAAAGTGTGGAACAAAATTTCTAATGCATAAAACTTTTAATCGATTAAATCGCGACGCTAGATATGAGTTCTAGGGGCGTGGTCGTACTTCTCGTGGACGTGGTAGAGGCAAAGTTTGGTGATTTGTTTATTTTGTTGCTCGTAAAGTATGTTAGCTCTTGGAGATCAGAGTGCGCAGCGATAAAGCGTAGTGGAGAGAATTGGACTGTTAGTTTAGACAAGTAATTTCGAGGACGAAATTATTTTAAGGAGGGTAGAATTGTAACACCTGGTTTAGGGGCTGTGCATATGGGGGTATAAATCAAGTGTTAGTAGGTTTTGGGAGTGCTTGGTTGAGTTTTAGAGGCTCTAAGAATGTTGGGATGAGAAGGGAAGGCTTTGGAAAATTTAGATTTTTAGGGTAAAAAGGAATTGGGCCTAGGAGAATTGAGCCCAATGGGCCTTAGAAGCGTAATAGCGTTTAAATTTTTGGAGAACAAGAGACAGGCTTAAATGCAAGTTGGACCTATTGGATAAGTGATTTTGGAAGGTTAGAAGGCTTCTATGAAGTCCCGGGATCAAATATTAGCTTTGGGGAAATTTTGGTTTTAGGTGAAAAAAAAACCACAGGAAGTTAGCGGAGTAGGCCTTAAGAATAAAATGTGGGGAGAAATGACACAAGTAGAGTGTGTGGTGTAGTGGCAAAGTGACGCCACTTAAGGAACAAGGGGTGGCATACAAGGGAAGGAAGGAGGTCGAAGGTTCAAGTCTTGGCTTTTGCATTTTTGGTTTCTTTTTACTTGGACCTCGGAATTTGGCTATAGATTTATATTTAGTTCGCATGGTTTAAGACACAAGAGGAGCTTGTGGCCAAGTGGCTAGCAGCGTGGATTATGTTGCAAGGGAGCACTGGTTCGAATCTCATGAGAAGCAAGGGAGTATTTATTTTATGGTCTGGACGGGAAGAGTTTGATTGAATTTAAACTCACCGACTTGTGAAGGGATCCCACATCGGAAAGATACAAGAAGGAAGGTGAAGTGCTAGCTATATAAGGAGCATCCTAGGAGGAGAGTAAACACATCTTGGAGGGCGTTTGGGCACGGAGTGGTCGGGCTGCAGAGCAGACAACACCAGAGTCCTATCGAGGTGTGTAACTCTCTCTACTCTAGTTGTAGAGCGGCAAATGCCGGAAGTGCGGTCATAAGCAATAGTAGCCACACGAGCATGCGAAAGCGCACGTGTGGGGCTTCACGCGATAGTTGAGGCCATAAGTAGTATTCTTGTGGGTTGGGGTCGCTTGGGCGCGATGGGCCGGTGGGCCCAATGGGCCCGTGGGCCTCCTTATGAGTAAATTGTGCGATTGTGTAGTATATAGTGAGCTAGACTAGGTGGAACTTATATACGTGGCTAGATTTGTGTTAGGTGGGCCACACGAAAGGCGTGTGGCCCGAATGGGTCGAAATTGGGCTTTAGGCCCAATAGTCCATTTCGACCAGAAATGGTAGTTGGGTCGCTCGGGGCGACACTGGGCCTTTGGAAAGGCCATTCCATGTACGAAATTACCGATATACCCTTGGTGGGTAAATTACGAAAATGCCCTTAGTAGGTAAAATTACGATTTTACCCTTAAAGGTTGATTAGCAAGGTAAGGGCGTGTTAGTTTTCTTTGTGCTATAGTTCTTGTCTTGGCCGAATGGCCTTAAGTGTTACGTGTTTTGTGCAAGGTCGATTGTAGGGAAGAAGAGCCTGTCGCTGGGAACCTTTTGTAAGTCCGTTAGTCTGCGGGTGCAGAAGCAGAAGTAGCGTTTCGGGTTTTGGTATCATTTAGGTGCGTAATCATCGCACTATTTCTGTGGTTTGGTTGCTAACATGTTTATGTGTGTATTATGTGTAATAGCCGTTTATAATGGCATAAGTGATGAATAACTGGTGATGGTAAGTTAATCTTGATATACATTTATATATGTACAATGTGGTAGTGATAAGTGATAAATACTCATTCTATATGATATTCTTGCATGATTTATTGACACATGGGCATGGGATTGGATTGAAGAAGGAAGAAGTGTACACAGGATGTACGTGGTCTAATGATAGCTCAGCCACGGCCTCGAGCAGCGAGAATGCCGAGGTAAGATTCACGATGTGATCGATGGCTCAGCCACGGCCTTGTGCAGCAGGTCTGCCGAGGTAACATATGTGGGATCACTCGGTTGTGATTGGTGGATTAGCCACGGCCTTAGGCAGGAGTCCGCTAAGGTTGGTGTCACGGTTGGATAGTAGGTTGGGCTGAGATGCATTCTTGCATGATTTGTTTCGATGGTTGTGTGTGGGTATGGGCCAAGCCCATACGGATGGAAATATGTGTTGTGGTTATGCGAGTCGGTGGACTCACTCTTTTCATTAACCATTTCAGTAGTGCATAAAGTCGACCGGGATCGGAGAGGACAAGGTGGCCCATGCCGAGGATGATGTTCAATTATTCCATGCTTAATTTTGATATAAGTACTTTATTTGAATTGTTGGGTTGTAATAAAGGCCATTTTATGTTTTTTGGTATTACTTTAACTATGGTTTATTTAAATTAAATTGCTTACGTGAAAATGATTTATGGTTTGCAACCTATTTATTCAAATTGGATATTATAAACTAAAGTTTTAAAAATGAATGAGTTTTATAGCAAAGTTTTATTCCAAAGATATGTTTTCCAAAATTCAACAAACTCGATGTTTTATTTTAAGATTTTCAACCGTCTTTTCCCAGTGACATAACGTGATTTGGTCGTAGTGAATGGGCCGGTTTGGGGATGTTACAGCAGGGACACGCCCATGTAGCACGCCCGTGTGAATCGACTTTAGGCCGTGTTTGGGTCTGTTAAGGAGGCACGACCGTGTGGCTTGGGCCCAGGCCGTGTGCATTTCTTTCTTTGGCCCATTTAGTCCGTTTTAAGCCCGATTTTCGTTCTTTTTATCCTCCTATGCTCTCCTGAGTATAAAATATGAAATTAAAGGATTAAGAGCACCAAATTCCATAATTCAAGGGATAAATCATCCAAAAGCATGCTAAATGTGGGATTAAAATATGTTGCTATTACGGTTTATCAAATACCCCCACACTTAAGCTTTTGCTTGTCCTCAAGCAAAATTCTCAACTCACAATTAAAATAAACTTCCTCGATTCATAATAATGTTTCATCATAATTCAAAGATAATTCATACATGGATAATTCAACTCAAAGAGTCCTAAAGATTCAAACAATCTAAGTCATACATTTTTGTAGCATGAAAACGTAGGTGTTTTCCCTCTTCTAAATAATTACCTCTGATCCAAAATCAACAAGGATTGACATCCTCACTAAAGATTCACTCAAATCACTCGAGGTGTTTAAGGTTCAGGAAAAAACACTCATAAGTCAAACATGAAAAGTTAATCCCATAGGCTTGCATGAAAATCAAATCTCCACCACTATAATATGAGATGATACACAAATCAAAAGGTCTTTTAACAGGGTTGTAACGGGGCTTGGGTTAAAGGTGTGGATAAAGGCTGAATTAGAGGGTTAGAATCGAGATTGACTTGACAAATTACCTAACTAGAAAAATGAGCTAATCCTTAATAATTACATAAACTTGTAATACTAATAATATGAGCTTTTTCTTGAAGATGTGGAATTTAAATATGTAAGCTCACTTAATTATAAGACTAATAAAACTAATAATAAATATACTTCGTCGTTTTTTTTTAAGAACACATAATTAAATATTTAAAATAATAAGAAAGTACAACTGAAATATAGAACATAGTTAGGCAACTGCTCAAAATTAAATATCGACAAAAAGGGTAATAAAGAAGAATGGTGATAACAAATACAAAGGGTTTTGGTTTAAAATTAGTGGGTGAGTCAATAAAAAGGGTTGTTAGGATCAAAAGGGATTCACTAGGGGTTAATTGTGAGGGTAGGCTTTTAGTGGAGTAAGTGGGTTAAAACCTAAGTGCCTTTATCATCTCTGTATATCAAATCAAAGGTGTGGTCTCGACATGTATAATCGATGCAAGTTCTAGAATAACAGATCGATGTTGACACACTCATAATCAATAAAGTGAGCAAGAAAAAGAATATATGCTCTATAAGGCTCAAAATCTCACAAAAATTATGGGTTTTTGATATCAACCTTGTAAATTTCAAACTTCAAGGTAATAATTAGATTCAGGTAGACAACCTAGCAACTTTTTAATTATGAAAAATAGACTTATCATGCTTGATTCTTGATAAATCGTAAAAGTAACATATTTTAATCCCACATTTAACATACTTTTGGATGATTTATCCCTTGATTTATGTAAAAAGGTGCTCTTAATCCTTTCTTTTCATGTTTTATACTCAGGAAAGCACCGGAGGATGGAAAGAACGAGAAACGGGCTCAAAACATACCAAATTGGGCCAAAGTGAAAATCGACACGGCCTGGACTTGAGCCAACACGGTCGTGTCTCCTTGATAGACTAGAACACGGCCTGATCATGATTTACACAAGCGTGTCACCTCATTAAAAGTCCGAACACGGCCTAAAGACGATTCACACGGGCGTGTGCCATGGCCGTGTCCCTTTTGTGGAGAAGAGCAATTTCACTCGGAAAAGGATACTTAGGGGCAAAGAAACCTATTTCAAAAGCCTATATAAACACCCTAAGTATAACCTAGAAGAGGGCGGTGAGCTAGGCCAAGGAGCTGAGTCGAAAAGGTCAGAATTGTGGGAAACACTCGAAGATAGCCAGTTCATCCATCTCAAGAAGCTGAAATTCTACTCAAGACGGCGGATCTCTCCTTCAATTCCTTCAGGGGGTTTTAGGGATTTCTTATGTTTTGTTTTATCTTTTCTTCTGAGATGTTTTATTTTACTATTATGAACTAAACCCTTCAGATACCTGAAGGGGATGAAACTTAGATGAATCTTGTTATTGTTTGCTGAACTATATGATAAATACTTGATTTGTTCTTAATTATGTGTTCTTATTTCTTGTGTTAATATTTTCGGGATATTGTTTCAAGTTTGATGTGCTTAGGTGGAGGAGCAAAAGTCCCTGCTTAAGAGTAGATCTAGCATAATTAAGCGGAGTTGATTGCGTGCCTAGAGATAGGGTGACGAGATTTTACCGGATTAGGGTGAAACCTAATATGGGAGTCCATAGATCGAGTTAATGCAATTCTAGGGGTTTTAATTAGAAAGAGATTTCAATTAATCAACCTAGGGTTAGACGTTATTTGCTTTGAGAGAGGGTTTAATATACATTAGGGAGTCTTACGAATCAAGTCAAGTGAATAAATCGTCTGGTTCAGAGTTAGATAACAAGTGAAGTCTAGGTGGATTCTTCCTAAGGGTATCGTCTTAATCAACTGAGTTTTTCCAACAGTATTTCCCCAATTCATTCTTTTTGTCTTTGCGCCTTTAGCTTAGTAGTTAGTTAAATTTAGATTATATAACACCTTCACTTATTTTAGGCTAGATAATAAAAAGAAAGTTAGTATTAGTACTTTTGGTTCCTTTGGGTTCGACAATCCGGTCTTGCCATTAAACTATACTACTGTTCGATAGGTGCGCTTGCCTCAAATCGTTGTCATAGTTAGTTTCCAGGTTCGATCATTCTTTTTATAAATTTAAAACTCTGAAATCAACGATCAAGTTTTTGGCGCCGTTGCCGGGGAACTAAAATATTAAGAAAGCTCTATTTTTAATACTTTAGCCATTATTTTCCGCAATTTACTTTTATTTTTGTTTTATTTTTAACTTTGCTAAATTTTCTTTCTTTCTTTTCCTAGCAGGTACCTCTAGTTTATGACTAGAAGGAACCCGAGAGGACCACTAGTATCTGACAGTGATATTGAAGCTACCGCTCGCGAGGAATCGCAGAGAAATTAGAAGCGAGCCCTAAATTACACACGAGAAAAGAGCAAGAAAGCGGATCCAATCCTACTGAAGGGATGGACGAGAATAATCCACCACCACAAGATGTGGCGAGAAAATAATGCTCGCGTACTATGTATGATTATGCTAAACCTCATTTATCGAGGAGCGAGAATCAAGTATTGTTAGGCTGCTATAGTTGCTAATAATTTTGAATTAAAGCCTAACACTATACAAATGATTCAACAATTTGTTCAATTTGATGGTTTACGTGATCGAAGACCCAAATACTCATATAGCTAATTTTTAGAGTTCTATGATACCTTCAAAATAAATGGCATTTACGATGATGCCATCCGTCTTCGATTATTTCCTTTTCATTAAGGAATAAAGCCAAGCAGTTGTTAAACTTCGTTACCACGAGGGTCAATCACTACATGGGATCAAATGACCGAAATTTTTTATTAAAATATTTCCCAATCGCCAAAACGGCCAAATTACTTAAATGATATCTCTTCTTTTGTGCAGATGGATTTAGAGACATTATACGACGCATGGGAGAGATACAAGGATCTATTGAGAAGGTGTCCACACCACGGATTACCTTTGTGGCTACAGGTCCAAACTTTCTATAATGGTATAAACCCCTCAACGAGGCAACTAATTGATTCAAATTGCGGTGGAACCCCGAACAATGTAACTCTTGAAGCGACCTACGAGTTTATTGAAGAGATGTCATCAATAACTATCGGTGGCAGGTTACAAGGACAAAACTAACAAAATCACCAAGTTTTCAACCTCGACGCAAGTAACCATGCTATCAACATAGGTAGAGATGATGAATAAAAAGCTTGATAGTTTGTGTGCTTAGCAGGTACATCCAGTAATGCAGTACGACGCAAGTGGAACTGTGGCGAATCCTGAGTACCCACCCTACCAACCGGGCACAGAAAGCAAACAGATGAACTACATAGGTAATAATTTAAGATCTAATAATAACTCTTATAGTAATACTTATAATCCAGGTTGGAGGAACCACCCAAATTTTTCATGGGGAGGTCAAGGAAATCAAGGAATTCAAAGATAACAACCACCTCAAAATTTCCAAAATCAGCCCTATCCATAGGAAAAGAGGCCGAACCTTGAAGAGATGCTGACAAAATTCATGGCAGCCACAGATAACCGTCTCTAAGACACTGAAACCACCCTTAAGAATCAACAGGCATCAATTAAGGGGATCGAAAGTCAAGTTGGGGAACTTACTAAGATAGTTGGACAACTTGCAAAGATAATTTTCGAACGACCGCAAGGGCGTCTACCAAGCAACACTGAGATTAACCCAAAGGAGCAAATCCAAGCTATCACAGCTCATGATAGTATAGGGTTAGATGAACCCAATCCAATATAAGAAAACGAGGTAGATAAAGGTAAAGTTGAGGTAACACAAGAAAAGCCAAAACCGGTAATCAAAAAGTACCAACCTCGCATTCCTTATCCCGAAGCGATGAAGAGAGACAATACAGAGGAACAGTTCGGTAAGTTTCTTAAACTTTTAAAGAAATTACATATTAACTTACCGCTACTTGAAGCCCTTTCGCAGATGCCATATTCTAGAAAATTTTTAAAAGAGCTTTTGATGAACAAGCGAAGGATAGACGAGGCATCACACGTGGAACTAAACGCAATGTGCTCGGTAATCTTGCAAAATAAACTACCACAGAAATTAAAAGATCCAGGGAGTTTTATGATTCCATGTTTAATTGGTAGTTTACCTATTGATAATGCGTTAGCTAATTTAGGGGCAAGCATAAATGTCATGCCTTATAAATTGTTTAAACAACTAGGTCTAGGGAAACCCAAACAAACTAGGATGAGCATCCAACTAGCTGATAAAACTGTTAGAATTCCTAGGGGTATTATCGAAGATGTTCTTGTAAAAATTGATAAATTCGTTTTCCAAGTAGATTTTGTTGTCTTAGACATGGATGAGGATAATTCGATTCCCTTAATTTTAGGAAGACCCTTTTTAGCAACTGCTAGAACAAAAATTGATGTTGGTACAGGAGAACTCATACTTAGTGTAGGTGACGAATCGATCAGTTTACAAGCTCTTAACTCGGCCAGGACAACAATTGATGAAGGTGAGAAAGTAAATTCAGTTGATAACCAAGTTGTTCAACTTTCACCGTAGGAAACACCACAAGGTTACAAACCTGAGCTGAATCATGGACCCCATGACAACAAAGAAGAATTACATAAGGAACGAAGCCTTAGGGATGACAAATTAGAAGAGTGGAAATCACAATTCAAAGAAGAACCAGAACCACACGAAGTAAAACTGAAGGAGCCCCCGGAAGAGCTCATAGGAACAACAAACCACTTCAAAATAGGAGACCAGGTACTGTTAGATAAATCAGATCCTCGCCTCATCACATCAGACCTGAACACAAACGAAGAAATTCCTCTTGAGGTACACAATATTTTCCCATACGTAACAGTCGAAGTAAGTAATCCTATTTTTTGTACCTTCAATATAAACGCTTCTCGACTTAAACTTTATCAAGGAAATAGAACTGATAGCATGAGGGATGATATTCAAATTTTTAAACCACCCTGATTTTTGTGAATACGAGGAAAGTCTAGCTTAAGACTTTAAACGAGCGCTTCTCGGGAGGTAACCCGAGCACTAACCCTAATTACTTTCGTATTTGTTTTCATTTTATTTTCTTCTCTTCTCTTAGTCTTAAACACCTAGTTTTAAACTAACCAAAAGTGCAGATTTCCAGCCCATACGGCCTTGCACACGGCTATGGCCGTGGCCATGTGGACGTCTGAGAATCTCGCATCGATAATGGCGTAAGAGGTACAAGTCGAAAGAATCAAATCTTCAAGTCACGGACTCCAACCACCACCCCACGGGCACCGACAAAATGCCACGGCCATGCGACGCGGCCGTGGACGACACTGACTTATCACCAACGGGCGTGGCAATCTGTAAAATGGGCGTGGGAGACACGAACGACACCCAACACGGCCGTGCGATGCGGCTATGGTCGACACTCGTAGTTTACACACGGGCGTGGCAACCAGAACATGGGCGTGGGAGAAACGACACGATGCATAACACGCAGTAAGTGCGGCGAGGCGTGTGAATCAACACGCCCATGGTACACGGGCGTGGGATTGCACCAGGCCCGAAAATCTATTTAAACCCCCTCCCATCTCTTCCCTTACTCACTTTCCTACTTCCCATCCCCTTTATTCTATCCCATTATTCAGACCTCCCCCTACTTTTCTTCTCCAATACATTCCCAAAACCCTTGAGCTACACCAAATGTCAAGAAGCGAAAGGAATCAAGCATAGTCTCCTGAGGGAGACCGATCTATATAAGTTCATGCCGCCACTTCAATCATTCGACGAGCCAAGGATATTTGAGGCCATTTAGTTTTATTTCATTTTCTCTTTTGCTTCAATTTCTTTATCTTTACTTCTCTTCTACTTAATTTAACTTATTTTATTTTAGTTTCTTGGTTTTAGGTTCTTCAAGCTGCTTGGGAATCACACCACGACCACCACCATATCCACAGCCTTAGAAATCACGCCCACCTCATGAACCATCCAACAACAGCCTTAGAAATCACACCTCTGGTATATGCTGCTCGTCGCCAAGAGGATGGTGATGCTCGAGACGTTATAACCGGTACGTTCCTGATTCATAATGTACCTTACACTGCTCTGATTGATATAGGGTCTATGCATTCATACGTTGCATGTACTTGATCGTTATTGTCAGAGTCTTAAAAATTTATATAAAGAATGATCGAGCCTAGAAACTAACTATGACAATGATTGAGGCAAGCGCATCTATCAAAAAGTAGTATAGTTTAGTGGCAAGACCGAAATGTCGAACCCAAAGGAACCAAAAGTACTAATACTGACTCTCTTTCTATTATTTAACCTAAGATTTAAAGAATTTTTTGTTTAATCTAAAATTAACTATCTACTAAGCTAAAGATGCTAAGACAAAGAGAACGAACTTGGGAAAACACTCGTGAGAAAAACCAATTGATTAAGACGATACCCAAGGAAGAATCCACCTAGACTTCACTTGTTATCTAACTCTGAACCAGACGATTTATTCACTTGACTTGATCCGTAGGATTACCTAATGTATATTAATCCCTCTCTCGAGGCGACCAACGCCTAACCCTAGGTTGATTAATTGAAATCTCTTTCTAATTAAAACCTCTAGAATTGCATTAACTCGATCTATGGACTCCCATATTAGGTTTCACCCTAATCCGGCAAAATTTCGTCACCCTATGTCTAGGCGCGCGAGCAACTCCGCTTAATTATGCTAGATCTACTCTTAAACAGGGACTTTTGCTCCACCACCTAAGCACATCAGTACTTGAATCAATATCCTGGAATATTAAAGCAAGAATTAAGAACACATAATTAAGAACAAATCAAGTATTTATCATATAGTTCAGAAAATGATAACAAGATCCGTTTTAGGTTTCATCCCCCTCAGGTTTGTGAGGGTTTAGTTCATAATTATAAAAGAATAAATCTCAAAAGAAAAGATAAAAAAAACATAAGAAAAACCCTAAAACCCCTTGAAGGAATTAAATAGAAGATCCTCCGTCTTGAGTATGACTCCGGCTTCTTGAGATGAATCAACTGGCTTTTTTTGAGTAAATCCCACAATTCTGACCTCTCCAGCTTGGCTCCTTGGCCTAGTTGGACGCCCCGAAAGAGGGCTTCTGTCGAACTCCCCTTTTAAGTTGCCCCTAGGGTGTTTATATAGGCTTTGGAATGTGTTTCTTTGCCTCCATGTATCCTATTCCAAGTGAAATTCCTCTTTGTCACGGTAGGGACACGCCCGTGTAGCACGCCCGTGTGAATTGACTTCAGGCCGTGTTTGGGTCTGTTAAGGAGGCACGATCGTGTGGCTTGGGCTCAGGCCGTGTCATTTCTTTCTTTGGCCCATTTGGTTAGTTTTAAGCTCGTTTTCCATTCTTTTCATCCTCCTATGCTCTCCTAAGTATAAAACATGAAATTAAAGGATTAAGAGCACCAAATTCTATAATTCAAGGGATAAATCATCAAAAAGCATGCTAAATGTGGGATTAAAATATGTTACTATTACAGTTTATCAGTACTGTGTCTGGCACCTTGGGTATCTCGTGTGAGAGTATTGTTAGTGAAATGACTATGTTAAGTCCACTGGGACAGTCGGTTAGGGCAGACAAATTGTTCAAAAATGTGCCCCTAGAGGTTCAAGGGGTTGTCTTTCTGGCAAACTTGATGGAATTGTCGTTTGGTGAATTTGACCTTATATTGGGTATGGATTGGCTACTGAAACACCGTGCAAGTTTGGATTATGCTTCTAAGCGTATGGTGTTGAGAACTACTAAGGATGAGGAAGTGGTGGTAATTGGGGAGCGAAGGGACTTCCTGTCTAATGTGATTTCTGCACGAAGGGCCGAAAAACTGGTTCGCAAGGGTTGTGAGGCGTTTCTAGCCTATGTTGGAGTATCTGACTGTGAGGGTCCTTCTGTTGGAGATATCAGGACAGTTAAGGATTTTTCTTATGTGTTTCATGATGAGCTCCCTAGGTTGCCTCCAAATCACGAAGTTGAATTTAGTATCGAACTCTTGCCTGGAACAACTCTAGTGTCCATCGCCCCTTATAGAATGGCACCGAAGGTGCTGGTAGAGTTAAAAGCTCAGATCCAAGAGCTGTTGGATCGAGGATTTATTCGACCTAGTGTGTCTTCGTGGGGAGCACCGGTGTTGTTCGTAAAGAAGAAGGATGGGTTCATGCACATGTGCTTCGATTATCAGCAACTTAATAAGCTAACTATCAAGAATAAGTATCCTTTATTGAGGATCGATGATCTATTTGATCAGCTGCGAGGAGCTTCAGTTTTCTCTAAAATAGATCTCCATTTTGGGTACCATCAGCTGAGGTTTAAAGAGGCTGATGTGTAGAAGATGCGTTTAGGACTCGTTATGGTCATTACGAGTTTCTAGTGATGCCGTTTGGGCTGATGAATGCACCAGCTACTTTCATGTATCTGATAAATCGAGTATTCCAGCCCTATCTGGATCAGTTCGTAGTGGTGTTTATAGATGATATCCTGGTGAAGTTCTGCAAGTTCTGAGGGAGAAGCAGCTATACGTGAAGTTCAGCAAGTGTGAATTCTGGCTGCGAGAAGTGACATTTCTGGGTCATGTAGTGTTTGCCGATGGGATAAGGGTTGATCCTCGAAAAATTGAAGACGTACTGAATTGGAAACTACCTAGGACCGTATCTGAGATTCAAAGCTTTCTGGGTCTGGTAGGGTATTACAGACGTTTTGTTGAGGGGTTTTCCTTGATTACTGCACCTCTGACTAAGTTGCTGCGTAAAGGGGTACTGTTTAACTGGACAGTTAAGTAGCAAGAAAGTTTTGAGAAATTGAAGAAAGTTCTGACTGAGGCCCCTGTCTTGATACAACCAGAGTCTGGGAAGGAATTCACTATCTACAGTGATGCATCACACGTTGGTTTGGGTTGTGTGCTGATGCAGGAGGGTAAGGTGGTTGCTTATGCGTCTCGTCAGCTTAAGCCTCACGAGGTGAATTACTCAACTCATGACTTGGAGTTAGCCACGGTGATATTCGCACTAAAAATTTGGAGGCATTATTTATACGGTGAAAAGTGTATTATCTACAGATACCACAAGAGCCTCAGGTACCTCCTCAACCAAAAGGAGCTGAATCTTAGGCATCGAAGATGGATTGAGCTGCTTAAGGATTATGATTGCTCGATTGAGTACCATCCGAGTAAGGCTAACGTGGTAGCTAACGCACTGAGCCGTAGGGCTGTATCCGATTTGAGAGCAATGTTTGCTCGTCTCAGCTTGTATGATGATGGTAGCTTGTTGGCTAAGCTGTAAATTAAACCGACGTGGACTGTACAGATTAGGGGAAAGTAGTTGTTGGACGAGTCACTGGTTCCTCGTTTCTGATTGGTAGAGAAGGGAGAAACTTCAGATTTTGGGCTAAATAGTGAAGGAGTATTGTGTTTCCGTGGGAGAGTTTGTGTACCAAGGGATTCTGATCTAAGGCAATCTATACTGCGAGAGGCGCATAATAGTCCATACGCTATGCATCCTGGCAGAAAAAAGTTATACCGAGATCTTCGTGAGCTATACTAGTGGCCAGGACTGAAATACAAAGTTACTGATTTTGTGGGTAAGTTCTTGACGTGCCAGCAAGTTAAAGCTGAGCATCAACTGCCTTCAGAGTTACTGCAGCCAGTTAAGATTCCACTTTGGAAGTGGTAGAGAGTAACCATGGATTTTGTGAGTGGGCTGCCCTTAACGCCTACTAAAAAGGATTCGGTATGGGTTATTGTAGACCGATTGACTAAATCTACCCATTTTATACCAGTCCGTACTGATTACTCGTTGCAGAAGCTGGCAAAGTTGTATGTGGCAGAGATTTTGAGACTACATGGGGTACCGGTTTCTATTATATCTGATAGAGACCCTCGATTCACATCTCGGTTCTGAAGAAATTACACGAGCCTTTGGGTACTAGGTTGGACTTTAGTACTGCGTTCCATCCACAGACAGATGGCCAGTCAGAAAGGGTGATTCAGATACTGGAGGACATGTTAAGAAGTTGTGTAATTGATTTTCGAGGCAACTGGGAAGACTATCTACCGTTAGCAGAGTTCGCGTATAATAATAGCTATCAGTCCAGTATTCAAATGGTACCATTCGAGGCGTTGTATGGTCATAGGTGTCGTACTCCTACCTGTTGGACTGAGCTGGGCGAGTTTTGGGGCCAGAGTTAGATTCTGATACCGAAGAAAAGGTAAAACTGATTCGAGAATGGTTGAAGGAAGCGTCTGATAGGCAGAATTCTTACGCAGATCTTAAACGCCGAGAGATTGAGTATTCTGTGAGGGACTTTGTATTTCTCAAGGTCTCCCCATGGAAGAAGGTACTGAGGTTTGGGCAAAAGGGTAAGCTTAGTCCTAGGTTCATTGGGCCTTACCGTATACTGAAGCGTGTGGGACCAGTCGCCTATCAACTTGAGTTGCCTCTAGAATTAGACCGGATTCACGATGTGTTCCATGTCTCCATGCTGAGGTGTTATCACTCTGATCCCACACATATAGTACCAGTCGAGGAGATCGAAGTTAGGCCAGATCTGACCTTCGAGGAAGAACCAGTACAGATATTGGACCGTGAGGTTAAGGTACTAAGGAAGAAATCGATCCCACATGTTAAAGTGCTTTGGCGTAATCATAGTTCAGAAGAAGCCACGTGGGAACCCGATGAGGTGATTCGACAACAATAACCTCACTTATTTTGACCAGGTAAATTTCAAGGCTGGAATTTCTTAGGGGTAGAATTGTAAAGCCCTCAAAATTTAGGGTCTGTAATTTTGCATGTTCTGACACAAATTGCTTGTTTGCTTTTATGGCTAAGTTATTTGGGTGTGTATGGGGGTGTGTGAGAAGCTTGGGTTTAAGTCTTGGCCTTGAAAAATTTCTAGTTTTCTCTTAAATTAACCTCGACACTGGCACTTAGGCCTTATTAGTTATAGTGCTTGTTTTATGATGCATAAGAACTTGTAGTCCAGTGGTAAGTGGCGTGTTTAAGGCTGCAAGGGAGCTCGAGTTTGAGTCTCATGATGTGCAAGAGAGTATTTATTTTATTTCCTTGCAGCATGAGAAGTGGAGTTAGACTGAAACTCTGTAAGGGGAAGTTTGAATTGGTCTTGGAGGGTTTTGTGGAGGAAGTCAAGGAGGAGATTGGGGAGAAAATCAAGGAATTTTGAAATGGGAGGTTGGTAAGGTGTTGTGGCCGATTGGGACTCTAAAGCTCTACTGGAGAATTTGGCTAGGGGAAAATATAGAGCAATTTTGGCTTTAGTCATTTCTTTGTTTCGGTTTTTGGGGTGTTGATAGGAGAGTGCCGAATTTCTTTGCTGACAGTTTGGGGGTTTTTCACTTTTTGCATTTTGGGTTCTCCCTAGTTTTCTCTGTACTACAAAACTGATCACTCGTGTCATTTCCCTTCTGACCATTCGTGTCATTCTTTCTCCTCATCTTTGATATTTTCTTTCTCTCATAGTCGAACCTTCACACTTGCTTCTTTAATTTTTGTTCATTCGCTCTTGATTCTTCTACTCTAGTCTGGCCGAATATCACTGTTGTTAATCCCTCTCTGCGTCGATCTACTGCAAAGGTTTTGACTATCGGTAAGTGCTCATACTCCTCACCTTTGGATTAAATCTATCCTCTGCTTTCCTTTTTTTTTAAAACCGAATTCACCTATGCCCTTCTTTTCTTTTTCCAAAACCGAATACCCCTTTTATTAACCGATTGTTCTTTCCTCATTTACGTACTTTACTCATTGCTATTCTAGGGTCTTCCTCAAGGAGTGGTGGAGTGTGAACGGTCTTGGAGAAGTCACACTTTCGTTCTCAACATTCGGTTAAGGTAAAAGCGTTACCTTATGTTCCTTGGGGGTTAGGCCGAATGTGCCCTATCACTCATTAATCAGATTTTGATTGTATTATAGGAAATCAACTTGGGCGTGTGATCGTTTCTGAACAGCGATCCTAGAGGGACTAAAGTCACCCTCATTCAAACAAGGTAAGAATAGTATTTCTGAGTAGGCGTCAATAAGAGGGTGATTTACCCTAGCGAGATAAAGACTAACATTGGGTCTTGTTGAATCTAGGTTGGGTGCTCGTGGAACTGGGAGCAATTTCATAAAAAGATGTGTAATCACACTATCTCCTTTGCGAATCGGCAAAAGCCGAAAAGCTGAAACCTCGGCATATGTGGCCTCACGAGCGTGCGATCGCTCGTATGGTAAACCAAGCCCACAATCATGGGCGATAGACTGTAGAGGTCACCACGAGCATTCTCGTGTTCTTGGGCCATTATGGGCCTCGTTTGGCTAAAATAGGCCATGTGGGCCCAATTGGCTCATGGGCCCCACACAGAATAAATCCACGATAAGTGGAAAATAATGAACTGGGCTATATCGTTCGCTTAGCCGTTACTGAATTTGGACTAAATCGGCCACACGAGCGTGTGGGCCCACTTGGGCCGAATATTGGACCTTGGGCCCATTTACATCATTTTGGTCATATAGGTTATCTGTGTCGCTCAAGGCGACTGTGGACCTTTGGAAAGGTTGTGATCTGCACTGAAACCCTAAAATAGGTAAAATGACCAAAATACCCTTAAAGGGTAAAATTACTATTTTACCCCTAATAGATGGAAATTACCATTTTACCCCTAGAGGTAAGTCGACTGATGAATACATATTATTGTATGACTGTACTGAGTAGGACATACTGGATACACGAGATATTTATGACATGGCATACTGCATGGGGTTAGGATACTGTTATGGAGGAAGTGTATTGTTACTGGTGCCTTTGCCACAAATACTGCTACTGGCAGTTTTGCTGCGATATTGATACTGGCAGCTATGCTGCAATATTGTTACTGGTGGCTTTGCCACAAATACTATTTCTGGCAGCTCTACTGCGTTATTATTTCTGGCAGCTATGCTGCAATATTGGTGTGTTGGATGGGTGGGTCGATTTCATCCCCACATGGTGTGTTGGTTGGTATGGGTGGTGTGTTAGTTGGATTAGGGTGGGTTGCATATGTGCACCATACTGATACTGTAATAGGCTAAGGCCCACACAAAGATAGCATCGAATAGGGCCTGTGCCCGATCGTTACTCCATGTTAGGGGATTACACACTGAGTTCTCGTAACTCACCCTTTTCTTTTAACTGTACAGGTAATCCCCAGCCTTAGATGATTTGGAGCTGCGAGGGACTCGGAGGTGGCCACACGTTCGCTGATATTTTATTTTAGACCTAGTTATTTAAATTTTTATATTGGGTTGATATTTATGTAATAAGGCCTCTGGTGATTTTAATTTCTTTTAATTGGGTTTAATTTCTTATTTAGAAACTGCCAAACTGATACAACAAGTTTTCAAAAAGAATAACTGTTTTAAAAGACAAACACACATTTTCAAACTTCAAAATAACATTAATTGGAGTAGCTTCCGCGGGTTTTTAACCAACTAAGAAACCAACAGTAACAAACATGGCAAACGTCTAAAAACGGTTTTCCCTCAACAAGCCTGATTTTAAAAAACACTTCGATGTGACACGTTAGATTCGGTCATAACGTCCAGGCTGGGTTTTGGGGGTTACATTTAGTGGTATCAGAGCCAAGTTGCAAAACTCGACTGTGGAATGGGTTTTGAAAAGTCTTTCTGAAAGTATATTTTAAAGATTTGAAACGTTTTTGAAAGATGTACAAGTGTGGCACATCGAGTCTCCAGTGCCAAATCTATAAGTTCTCTAATTTTGATTACTGTTATACTGTGAAACTCTAAATAGAGGAAACTGAGACCGTAGGAGACTGTAAATTGTAGTGAGACCTCGATCTGTGAAAACAAACCCCTAATGACTTTTTTTCATAATACATTTGTTAATAATTACTGAAATTATAATCTGATGCATAAGACTTTTTAATCAGATAAAGCGCATACCGAAATGAGCACAAGAGGTACTCACGGAAGGTGTACACGGGGCCGCAGTAGAAGCTGAGGAAGTGCTCGGGCCGGATCGTCGCCATTGGGCCATATGCCTGCTTAGGAAGCACCAGCCTCACCAGTAACTGAGACGGGGTCTTATGATCGAGCAGCTGGGGATGATGCTCTATCCCAAGTGATGCTCTGCGTTTTAGAGAGGGTTGCTGGAGCTAGTATTGGAACAGTGGGCCGAGGGTCAATTTCAGAGCGACTCTGGTCTAATGGAGCGGAAATTTTCAGGGGTATTTCTGGAGTAGCCCCAAATATGGCGGAGTACTGGTTAGAGGCTACTGAACGGATAATGGATGACCTTGACTGTACTATAGATCAAAAATCAAAAGGGGCAGTGTCCTTACTGCGAGATGTGGCCTACCAATGGTGGCTCATCGTGAGAGAGGGTATGTAGGCCGGCCGAATGACATGGGATTTCTTTAAGGCGGCCTTCTAAGGAAAATATGTAGGCGCAAGTTATGTGGACGCCCGAAGAAGGGAATTTTTGAACCTGACCCAAGGGAATAAGACAGTGGCGGAATATGAGGCAGAGTTCTTTCGGTTGAGTCGGTATGCTTGAAGGATAGTAGCAACAGAGTATGAACACTATGTGTATTTTGAGGATGGCCTTCGAGACGAGTTAAGGGTATTGATAGCTCCGCAGAGGGAGCGAGATTTTTCTGCCCTTGTAGAAAAGGCAAAGATTGCTGAGGATGTGAAGCGCTCTAAGCGCCAGGACCGTGAAAAAGATAACGGTAGAAATAAGAGGGATTTTGGGCCCTCAAGTTCTTCTGGGAGGCCTATTAAGAAGACCATGTTTGATGGGCCGGTTCAGACTGAAGATCCTGTTGCTATTGCTAGACCGCAGCCTTACACTGATTGTGGGAGATCTCACCAGGGTGAGTGCTAGAAGAGGATTGAGGCGTGCTTTAGATGCGGGTCCATGTATCATCGGGTTAAGGATTGTCCTCAGAGGCCTGTTCAGATGCAAGCTACAGGACAGGGTCATGTTCAGCCAGTGAGAGGTGGTCAGCAGCCACCGAGAGGCCGTGGGCAGGCCAGAGGTGGAAACGGTATGGGACGAGGTCGTGGAGCACCAGGCAGAGGTACTAGTAACACTGAAGCGAGGCAGCCAGCTCTGTTATATGCTGCTCGTCGCCAAGAGGATGGTGACACTCCAGACATTATAACCGGTACGTTCCTGATTCATAATGTACCTTACACTGCTCTGATTGATATAGGGTCTACGCATTCATACGTTGTATGTACTGTGTCTGGCACCTTGGGTATCTTGTGTGAGAGTATTTTTAGTGAAATGATAGTGTTAAGTCCACTGGGGCAGTCGGTTAGGGTAGACAATTTTTTTAGAAATGTGCCTCTAGAGGTTCTAGGGGTTGTCTTTCTGGTGGACTTGATGGAATTGTCGTTTGGTGAATTTTACCTTATATTGGGTATGGATTGGCTGGTGAAACACCGTGCAGGTTTGGATTGTGCTGCTAAGCGTATGGTGTTGAGAACTACTGAGGATGAGGAAGTGGCGGTAATTGGGGAGCGAAGGGACTTCCTGTCTAATGTGATTTCTGCACTAAGGGCCGAAAAACTGGTTCGCAAGGGTTGTGAGGCGTTACTAGCCTATGTTGGAGTATCTGACTGTGAGGGTCCTTCTGTTGGAGATATCAGGCCAGTTAAGGATTTTTCTGATGTGTTTTCTGATGAGCTCCCTGGGTTGCCTCCAAATCACGAAGTTGAATTTGGTATCGAACTCTTGCCTGGAATAACTCCAGTTTCCATCGCCCCTTATAGAATGGCACCGAAGGAGCTGGTAGAGTTAAAAGCTCAGATCCAAGAGCTATTGGATCGAGGATTCATTTGACCTAGTGTGTCTCCGTGGGGAGCACCGGTATTGTTTGTAAAGAAGAAGGATGGGTCCATGCGCATGTGCATCGATTATCGGCAACTTAATAAGCTGACTATCAAGAATAAGTATCCTTTATCGAGGATCGACGATCTATTTGATCAGCTGCGAGGAGCTTTGGTTTTCTCCAAAATAGATCTCCGTTCTAGGTACCATCAGCTGAGGGTTAAAGAGGCTGATGTGTATAAGACTTCGTTTAGGACTCGTTATGGTCATTACGAGTTTCTAGTGATGCCGTTTGGGCTGACGAATGCACCGGGTGCTTTCATGGATCTGATGAACCGAGTATTCCAGCCCTATCTGGATCGGTTCATAGTGGTGTTTATAGATGATATCTTGGTGTATTCAAGAACCGAGGAGGATCATAATGCACATCTCCGAACTGTTCTGCAGGTTCTGAGGGAGAAACAGCTATACGCGAAGTTCAGATGTGTGAATTCTGGCTGCGAGAAGTGACATTTCTGGGTCATGTAGTGTCTACCGATGGGATAAGGGTTGATCCTCGGAAAATTGAAGCCGTACTGAATTGGAAACCACCTAGGACTGTATCTGAAGTTCGAAGCTTTCTGGGTCTGGCAGGGTATTACAGACGTTTTGTTGAGGGGTTTTCCTTGATTGCTGCACCTCTGACTAAGTTGCTGCATAAAGGGGTATCGATTTGATAGCAATGTTTGCTCGTCTCAGCTTTTATGATGATGGTAGCTTGTTGGCTGAGCTGCAAGTTAAACCGACGTGAACTGTACAGATTAGGGGAAAGCAGTTTTTGGACGAGTCACTGGTTCTACCTTATTAGCCCCTCTCCCTCTCCTAGTTGGACTAAGAAGTGGTTTTTCTATTTGAAATAAACCTCTACAATTCAACAAGGGCTCTACCTTCTCTCATTATAAATAGATGACAGCGATAGAGCTATTTTTTACCTAACTTGAAGAGATTGTTACTCTATTGAAAAATAGAGAGAATTTATTCTTAAATATTAAATATATTTATCCAAAATAGCAATTCTACTGGTTTCTATTAAAGAAGAGGGAACTTTTGTTTTCACCTAAAAGGAAAAATAAACTTTTTCTAGTTTTGTGTTTTAATTCAATTTGTTCGAGCCCACACTCGAAGCAGTCTATGATGCGTGAATAGTGGAGAAGACCGTTTGGTTGAAAGCCAGAAAACATCAAGGATTCGCTTATCCGAAAACACAAGTACGGTTTCGATCTAAGATTTATTGCTATAAATATCACAAACCGGGTTGGTTTTCAAAATCTTAATTTTTGGTGTGCAAGAAAACCATTTTCAAACCAGATTTTTTCCAACACTTACTACTATATCTACTCTTTCTTCAAATAAACATAAGCCTTTCAATATAAAAACATGATATACAAACTTTCCTGAGACTTATATGGGCCTACGTACACTCAAGATTAACCCGAGATTGAAAAAGGACAAAATTGCAACATTTTCAAAATTTTAGCAAAGATATCAATACCAAATTTAGCTTTGATGTTTAGCAAACTCTTCATTAAATCACAAGTATTGATACTTGTCATATTATACTGATACCTATTTTACAAAGTATCAATACCTATACTAGTATCGATACTATTTTAAGATTCTGTTTTGGTAAAAAAATAAAACAATGACCCTATGTATTGATACTTTAATTTGGTATCGATGCCAATTTTAAGTTCGATGTTTGAAAAAATTATGAAAAAATCACTAAGTACCGATACCCTTTTCAAGGTATCTATACCTTTTGGAAAAAAAATAGAATTTTCATTTGATACCTATTTCATTTCAAGCCAACTCAACCTATACCAAAACATACTCAAATATGCACAAATGAACATTCCTTCCTCCCAACCATTTCCAATACCATATCCATACTAACATATACATTCCAAGGCATATCTAGTACATACACTAACCGTATATCATCATCAATACTATCTATTAGTGCAAATCATTTAGTTTACTCGTTCTTACCTAGTTTTCTCTAAATCTTTAACATTCAACCTTTCATAGAATAGCAAGAATATATGCAAAAGATTAAAACAATTAGCATGAACACGTTACCATTGTACATGTTAGATCATGATCAAGTTATGGCAATTTAGATTGAATATACACATATACTTAACTAGCATTTATAAACATTAAGTAATTAACAACCAAAGATTCCACCTATTATCAGTTTATACCAATATTATTCGATCAATCATAATCAAACATCAATTTATCAATTCATTAGTCAATTTATCCTCTCTTTACGATTTAGTCCATATCACACCTTTTTGTACCTAATTGTAAATAATTCAAATTATAATCACACAAAAACACATTCATAATTCAATAATATATTCCAAATACATATATAACATACCATATAAACTTACCTGGTTAAATCAACAAACAAATTGAAACTTTAAGGATTATTTAACAATTTTGTCTTTTTCCCGATTATTTTTTGTTTAGTCCAATTTCCGATCTATACAACTATTCCATTCAATTTATTAGTTTCACACATCTTATATCATCCTTTATGTGCATGTATCAGTTCAGTTTCATTATTCAAATGCCCCCTAATTTTTTACATTTTATTCAATTTAGTCCCTAAAATCAAATTTGTCATAACTTTCAAATTTGAGTTTTGATTTCAAAACTGATCTTAATTTCATCCTTCTACAGCTATCTAATATCTACAATTATAGAAATTCAGCATCAATTTTGAAATATTTACACTTTAGTCCGCAAGTCCAAAACTATCAAAATTCACTTTAGAAATTAGTCTTTTTTTTCATATTTAAGCTTACAATCTAACCATTTAACATCAATATTATTAAGCATTCATCCATGGAAACTTTTGAAAACTTTAACAATTTAGAAAAATAACACATGGGTTAGCTAAACCGAGCTTTAACGATCTCAAAAATATAAAATTTATGAAAATGGGCTTCAATTCACTTACCATGCAAGGACCGAAAGTTTTTGAAGCAATAACCCTATTCTTCTCTTTAGTATTGTGAGGTTGAAATGATAATGAAGGAAAAATGTTTTTGTTTCTTTTATTTTATATATTATACAAATAATAATAGTATAAATAAAAACTTACCATTATTTTTAACTAAACATTCATAACAACCGTCCACCATAGTCTAAAATGGTGTATTTTCCACTTTAGGTCTTGGTATAAATCTATGATTGCGAACTTTTACATTTTAGTCTTTATACCTTAATTAATTATCAATTCAATAAAATTAAAGAACCAAAATTTAATATATTTTTATAATAACCTCATAAATATTAAATAATAATATTTATAGACTTGAACTTCGAAAATGGGATTCCGTAATTACATTTTTTGATACCACTGACTTTCAGGTCAATACAATTTAATTAATTTTAATCTATTTAATCAATCCACTATTAACATAATCAGCCACTAACATCCACCATGAAATTGTCTAATTGTTATTTTAAACCTTAATCCATTTTCTAATTAAAAATCTATAGCAATTGGACTTTACAGTTTAGTCCTTGAACCTTAATTAATCACTAATCCAGCTAAGTTACCTATCCAAAATTCAATTCATCCATATAATAAGAATGTGATTTTATTTATTTAATATGTACGTACTTGGTTTATGAAAATAGGGTCCTAAACCCAAAACTTTTGGCACCACTAGAAATCGGATCGTTACAAAAGCTCACATTGTTGTTGTTTTGAAATTGCTATGTTTAGCCAAACTATGCCAGTGTTTGGTAGCTTAAGGTATTTAACTGAAAGGTAAGGTAAGTTTTGTTTAATATTTATGAACTTACTAAGCATATTATATGTTTACCTCGTTTGTTTTTTCTTTTTCCTTCTAGATTGGCACCTTACGGAATACGTCAAGTCAGATTGTCTCGAAGCTCACATTATCCTCAATTCAGTAGCAATTTGGTCACTTTGAGTCAAGGGTTGTGGCATGTATATAAGTGTTTTGGTATATACCTTAATGTATAAGATGTCTTGATGAGTTTAGTAACTTGTGATGACTTGGTGTTTTGATTCATATATGGAGATGAAACTATGTGTATTTCACGCTTAATGATGTGATGATCTATCGCTAAGTTGTGTGACATATAAAATGAAATATATTAAAAAATAAATGGTAATTTGGATGGTAGATGAATGAATTAGTTATGTATTTGAAAATTGATGCTTGAAGTGTGCTAGTATAAGGTGACTTAATCTTGGTTAATGATATCCATGCCTAATGTTTATAAATCATAGATGTGCACAAGGTGCATAGATGTTTGTAATTGAATTCAAATGGCATGTTTCAATTTTGTATAGCATACTTAAGGATAGGTGATTGAATGATTTGGTTGGTATGCCTTAAAGTCATTGAAATGTTTAGGTTTAATTAATGTATAAGTGGTGAATGTCTTGATTAGAAATTAAATATGGATGCTAAGCTTGTTTGGTATGTTTTGATTCAAATGAATCTGACATTTGGTGAATAAATTGATAGGTTTTGTTGGAAACTTTGAATTAGGTACCAAATGGTTCATTTTTATCAAAAATAGAATCCAAGTCCTAACGACTAACCTAACTTGTCACAACTTTGATCAATAGTGAGTCACAGCGCAACAGGGAGTAGCCTAAGTTCATGACGTGACATTCTATTTGGCACTGTCACAACATGGAAGGGGTGACATCATGACGTCATCCCTGAACTTTTAAAACTTTGCAATTTGGTTGTATTTTGTGCTCGAATTGATAAAAGTGCTTTCGTAAGCTCAATTGAGACTTGAAATTGAATGTTTAACATTATTTTGAATGTGATTAGCCATTGATTATATGTTTAAATGATTATATGTTATTTAATTGACTGTAGAGCAGTAACAAATGTAGCATTCCATAGCTCGAATCCAGTGATTGGGTTGGGCGAGGGGTGTTACATTAACCATTTTAGATCATTTTTTATTTGGGTTAAACTTTTATGATGATAAACAATAACATGTAATTATTCTTACTATAAATGTGATGTCCATATTATCTAACAATCTCCTACTTGAACAACATATATATTAATTACCTAATTACATGTCATTATATAAAATTATGAGTCCAAAACTTTACTATCATATCCAAAAGTTATTTAAAACAATCTTGTCCATTAATTATGTTGACATAGAACCAAGACAACTTTCATTACATATATCGTAGCTAAATTCATCCCTATGTTGGATCTGGTGCCCTAAGTGTAGTATTTTCGTCAATGTATACTTGTATTTTTTTCGAATAGATTGGTAAATAAAACTATTCATGAATTACATTAATACTTTTTATAATTTCATCATTTGGTTCTTGCACGCAAATAAAAATAGAAGTAAATGTTGCTTGCTTGTTGTCTAATGTTTAACTAATACTAAGTGGTATTACGTGGTTGGATCGCAATACAAAAAGAAAACTTATATTAGTATACAAATCTAAACATGGCCTTTGTAACACCCCAAACCCAGCCCAGAAGTTAGGCCCGAATCTGGCGTGTAACATTGAAGTGTTTTTCGAAAACCATGTTTTCATTGAAAACCCTCTTTAATATTTAAAAACTAAAGCCTCAGTTCGTGTTCGTTTAATTTCAAAACGTGGTTCATTGAAAAGTTAATCACTTTTAAAAATGTTATTAACTTTGTTAAAAATCTCTTTTAGTTGCAGAAGCTAATTTAAGGTAAAAAAGTTTAAAACGTATGTTTTTGAAAACAGTAATTGGGTTGAAAACTCATCAACGTCTAACAGATATAAAACATAACAAAATCCCAAATTCAGAATTAAATCCAGAGAGGCCTTATTATAGAAATTAAAACCCAAAACAAAATTTAACACATATATAAAGCCCAAATCATAATAGCCGCAGTTGTGTGGTCACCTCCGAGTCCCTCGCAACACCAATCCTCCTAACGCTGAGGATTACCTGCACAGTTAAAAACGGGTGAGTTTACAAAAACTCAGTGTGTAATCCACTTACTAGAGTAACGATCAAGTATCTGAATACTGAATCGTAAACTTAAAGCGATGCAGGGCAAAGCCCTTTAACAGTAATAGTACAGTCCAGTTCAGAGCATACGTGGGTCAAAGGCCACTACAATATCATTTGGGTCACAGCCCATAACAGAATCAATTGGGCCCAACCCAAACCAATAACAGAACAAGTGGCCCTAAGCCCAAGACAATGATGAGATCTCATAAAGAGGATGCAACAAAGTATGAGGATGCATCCCACCCGATCCAAACCAACACACCACCCGTACGAGCCCTACACTCCTGTGGGGATAAAATCGACCCACCCAGCCAACACACCAAGCTTAGCACCGGTTGCGGCACTAAGTAAATAGAACGGCTCAGCGTCGTAGATAGAACGTCTATAAGCCATAAATAGAATGGTTATAAACCATAATCAGGATGGCACAGAGCCATAATCAGGATGGCACAAAGCTATCGATAGAATCGTAATAAATTTTGCACATAGCCGTCAGCGACGGTAATATAATCGGCACACAGCCACGGGTAATTATGATCGACACAGAGTCATCAATATATATGTTAGGCACATAGCCACGAGTAAATACGATTGGCACAAAGCCATAATCAAGATGGCACAGAGCCATATTTAGGTTGGCACAGAGCCATAATCGACATGCGACTTTAAGCGTCCGTTGGTCCTGATCGTCTCATGCGACACGTGCGACCTTAACAGATCAATACTGGATCCACAATCGTCTCATGCGACCCGTGTGATCCTATCTGAACTTCCTCTGTATCAATGTCCCAACCCCATGCAATATGTCGTGTATGTCATGCTTAACCATTACACGTGTATGCAAAATGGTCATGCTCAGTAACAGTCATACAATCATCGTCAAGTCAGTTAAAACACAGTCATACAATCCCAGTCAAATCGATCAAATCCTAGCACAAGTCAGTCATTTACCCACAAGGGCAAAATAGTCTTTTTACCCTAAAAAAGTATTTCGATAATCCTACCCTACAGGGGTATTTTGGTAATTTTGCAAACTGGGGGTATTTCGATAATTTTACAAATTGAGGGTATTTCGGTAATTTTACAATTCAGGGGTATTTTGGTAATTTCATAAATCAGGGGTATTTTGGTAATTTCACAAATCAAGGGTATTTCGGTAATTTCATAAATTAGGGATATTTTAGTAATTTCACAAATTAGGGGTATTTTGATAATTTCACAAATCGAGGGTATTTCGGTAATTTTACAAACATAAGGGTATTTCACACATAAGGGGTATTTCAGGAATTTTACAAATCAGGGGTATTTTGGTAATTTTACAAATTAAGGGTATTTTGGTAATTTTACAAATCAGGGGTATTTCAATAATTTTATAAATCAGGGGTATTTCTATAATTTTGCAAATCAGGGCTTAACGATCCAACAGAAGGTCCACCGTCGCCTCGAGCGACTTAAGTGACCCAAATAGACAATGGTGTAAATGGGCCTAAGGCCCATTACTCGGCACAAGTGGGCCCACACTCTCGTGTGGCCCAATCAGCCCAGAAATAGCCTCGGCTATACGAACATCACAGTTCAAACCAATAGAAACCATATAACATGCATTTTATCCGTGTGGGGCCCACAAGCTCAATGGGCCCACACGACCCATTGCCCAAAAATGACCCTAGCCATGTGGACTACACGGCTCGGTCTAACATTTACCATAATATGAGAATTTAATCTGTATGGGGCCCATAGGCCCATTGGGCCCACACGGCCCATTTCGGCCCCAACGTGGCCCAAAACGACCTAAGCCCATGAGAACGCACATGGTGGCCTCAACCATCTTACGCCTATATTCGTGGGCTTGGTCCACCACATGTGCGATCGCACGCTTGTGTGTCATCATTCGCTGGTACTTCGGGTTTTCGACATTTTTTCAATCCATGATCAGAAGGAGTGTGGTTACACACCCTTTTCAGCTTTTAAGCCGACTATCAGGTACAGGGTAAAAATACACACCTATTAACGAAGTCGAGTGAACCGCTCACGAGCCCAAAGCCTACATTCAAACACATTTGTCATCAATCCCCTTCTTGTACAACCAGACCAACATCCAATAAATCCTTACGTTATCATACTTATTAAAGAACTCTAAATCCTTACCTTGATCAATCGACAGAAGGCCACACCCCTACACCGCTGCCAAAGATTAACCACTAGGCCTATGGAATTCCTGAATCGCAAAGTTACTTAAGAAGAAAGGAACAGTCGGCCAAAGCAATAAGGTGAAGAGAAAGAGTTGCTATCCCAAAAGAATTGAGAGAGGGAGAGAAAGACTATTCGGCCAACACACCCAATTCCAAAAGCCAGAGAAAAAAAAAGGATGATCCATCAGTCAACAAAATTGAAAGAGTGGAGGGAGAAGGTGGAATATTCGGTCAAGGAGACCACAAACAGAACAAAGAGAACCGGTTCACAACTTGTAGTGAGCCAAAAGAAAAAGAGATTAAGGGGAAGAAGTAAAGTTCGATTTTGGCACATAAATTAAGTGTCTAAACGGCCAAGGAAGTAGCGTTTCGAGATAGGGAAAGAAAAACAAAGAAAACGAGTAGCAGAAGGAGGAGGCAATAGAAGAATTCGGCACCAACAAGCACAAAAACCAAATGACAAAAGAAAAACACACAAAACCGAAACTTGAGGAAAAACCCTCCACCGAAATTCTGAGTACCTCCTAAGCAAAATCAGCACAATACCACACCAACTCAAACTCCACTTTTTCCTCCATAAATCACTCCCTAATTGAAACACCCCAAACCCGGCCCACGAGCCTTGACCGGATCTGGTATGTTCCTCAAGTAAAACGGTTCAAAACTTTTTGAGCACTTTAGAAAAATTCGGTTGGTTTTGAAAGAAAATTTTTAATTTGTGTTAGGCTCGAGTTGAAATCAAATTTATCTATTTGAAATCTAGGTTTTGTAAAACTATATTACTCCATTTCAAAATTTGTCCTAAATTAAAAAAATTCATTTGAGTTCAATTAAATAAAATCGTATCAAAATAAAATAACTTAAAAGACATGCATCAACGGTTTAATATCGGTGGCCTTATTACAAGCGAAAACAATACCCAAAATAACTCCAAAAATATAAAATATAAAAGTCCCAAAATTAAATAAAACTTCAAGCCGAGCATGGCCACCACTAAACTCCCATGAGCCCGGTCCATCATTGATCGTCACTGAAAGAAAATGTTCCCAACAGGGTGAGTCAAACAGACTCAATGTGTAACCAACACTAGACCTCAATAATTTAGGCATATCATATTAATTCATAAATATATATAACAGATAAAAGTAGTGATGCAAACCCGAACCCAATCCTAGATACCATCCGCTACACATCACCCGTACCAACTCGCACACACCGTGGGGACTACTAAGTCAACCCTCCATCCGCTACACATCATCAAGGCGATCGCCGCTGAGGCGACATGCTCATCGCCCTTATAAATTCGTGGCATAGCCACCAGATAATTATTATGTGACCGAAGTCACCACATTCAGATAATGTGACCGAGGTCACCACATTCACTTCCCCTTTCATAATCACCCATATGCCCATGTCATACATATCATGCAAAAATCATGCCTTATTTCACATTCTTATCATGTTCACATATGCCATATCAGTTCATTTCATACTCATAGTAGGAGTAGGAAAACGTGCACTGGTACTTTGTACCATTGCATGGTACTTTAGCCACATTCACATTATTATAAGCATACATATTAATTTAAGCCGTAATCTAATAGAGTTTAGTGTGGGGTACACACTGATATACTTAACAAATTATTGAAAGCCCCGAAAAATCTGAAAAATCCCGATCTACTACTTTAGATCCTTGATTCCTATATTCGGCCAACACTTAGATCAATATCATAGGCCATTCGGCCAACAACAAACCTTAGTCTCAAAAGCCTTCGACTTTTCAACCACTAAAAGAATAATGAACTAACATAGATCCTTACCACTTGATTTACCAAAATTGATTGTCAAAGAAAAGAGGCTTAGATTGACTGCTTCCAAAGTCTTGAAGAACCTAGGAGAAATTGATTCCTATGAATGGTTAGAATCTTGCTAACAATTGCCCAAAAATCGGCTTTTGCTCACATGAAAATCGACAGAGAGAAGAATAAAGGAACAAAGAAATTCGGCCAACACTACTTACCCTTCTCAAAACCGATTGAAGAAGAACCCAAAAGAGATTAACCCTTGTTGATATTCGGCCAAGACAAATCAAAAGGAAAATGGGAAATTTCGGCAAAGTGGTTGAGTGATGAAGGGAGTTTCGGCTATGGTTGATTAAAGATAACAAATAGAATTCGGCTAGAGTGAAAAAGAGAAAGAAAAAAGAAAATAAAATGGAAGAGAGAGATGGGAGGTTTAAGGTGTTGCGGCAATGGTTGGATTGGGAGAGAAAAGTTTCGGCCTTAGCAAGGTAAAAGAGAAGAAGATGCACAAATGGTTTGGCTTTAGGTCAAGAAAGAAAATAGTGCACAAGTGATCTCCTATTTCGGTTTCCAAAAGAAAAACACACAAGCTTTCTAGACAACTAAATTGCACAAAAAGAATGCCCAAACCTCACTATGCATATTCGGCCAAGAGGAAAAGATGAGAGAAACACTATTGCTTTTGGGAGAGCAAAAAGGCCAAAATGAAATTTTTCCCAAGCTACCAACTTTTCCCAAAACATACCACCAAAAATCGGCTCCTCCCTTAGTCCACAAAACCATCCATGTTCATGGACAAAATGCCATTAAAAGTTTCCAAACCTCATCCCTTAATCCATGCCTTATGTCCCCTTATCATTCCAAAAGCTTAGGATTTCATTCCTTAAGTTAATCACTTGCCTTTTCCCCTTAGTCTACTATCCATAAAATAAAATAGTCCAACCTTACCTTAATTAGAGTTGACCAGACACATGCCATACACATGCAAAAATAAAAGTCACCTTATTACCATCCATGGGATTCGAACCTCTTCCCTCATGCAATTACTCATGCGCCAACACCACTTTACTACTAGCTCATTTATTCTAACATTAGACACTTAAATTTACTTAAGTGTCAAGATCACTTAATCCACTTCACTAAATTTTCAATACTTAAAAAAAAAAAATTATTCTAGCTTCATTAATAATTCCAAGCCTTCACTAGACTATATTAAACACACAATAAAATCATACCCGGCTAACACAAGTAACAAGATGATACTCAAATTTTTAGGATATTACAATTCTACCCCCTTAAGAAACTTTCGTCCTCGAAATTACCTAATCAAAAGAGTTGAGGAAGCTGCTTTGTCTCATCACATCCTCCGGTTCCCACGTAGCTTCTTCTACGAGCCATGGTTCCGCCATAATACCTTCACTAATGGAACCGACTTCTGCGCGCAACACTTTCACATCTCGATCTAGAATCTGCACTGGTTCCTCTTCCACCGTCAGATCTGGGCTCACCTCTATTTCCTCTACTGCTACGACATGCGATGGATCAGAACGATAGCGTCTAAGCATGGAGACATGGAACACACCATGCAACTGCTTCAACTCCGAAGGCAACTCTAAGCGATATGCCACTTGGTCCAACCCGCTTCAAAACCGATAAGGTCCTATAAACACAGGACTTAACTTTCCCTTGCGACCAAATCTCATCACCTTCTTCCAAGGTGAAACCTTTAGGAACACTTGATCCCCCACAGCAAATTCTATATCCTTCCGCTTAAGGTCTGCGTACGACTTTTGCCTGTCAGATGCCTCCTTTAACCGAGCCCGAATTACCTTAACCTTTTCTTCAGATTCAGCCACCATCTTCTTCTCAAAACCGAATCCCCTATTTCTCCTTTCTTCTCAATAATTTCTTTATTAGCCAAATATACTCCTTTGGGTGTGCCGAAACTCTCTTCTTCCATTTAGAAGTATCTTGGTCGAATATTGAAGGTGGTAAGGATTTATTTTAAGGGATTATTCTTTTGATTATTCAAAAGTCGAAGGCTATTATATTAATGGTTGCCGATTGTAGGAAGTGAAGCGGCCAGCGTACCGGTTGCCGTAGTTAGTACTCGAAGGCGATTAGGTCAAGGGAAACTTGTGTGGCCGATTGTCTCCTTAGGGATTTAGATTATCGTTGGTGGCGGTGTGTACATACACACTTTATAATTAATTAACGTGCAAAGTATTATGTGTATGCTAATCGGATTTGTGTAGATTTGAGTTTAATACCATAAAGGTATAGCAAGGCTTGTGTAAGTCCTTGACAATATGATTTGCTATTTGATGCTTTTGGGAAGCATGACATATTTGGTATATGTGACTTATAAATGATTATTGGTAAATCCTATATATGTTGCTAAATGAGTATGTTGGCATGATTTACATTAACTATCATTGATTGATGTGGGTTTTATGAGTGGAGGGGCGGTGATATTCGTGTCGAAGCGGACACCGGTGTTTTGGTAACACATTGTGACTACGGTCACGGAGGTTTTGCACCTCCGGAGGTTTGGCACCTCATAGCGTCTCGTCCACGTGGCTTAGTACCACCATGGGTTGGCCCCACATTTGAGATATGGGATTGGCGCCAGTGATTTGGTATCACACGATGGGTTGGCCCCATCATTTGATTGTGACTTCGGGTCACGGTGGTTTTGGTACCACAATATTGGTGATTTCATGACTATACGTCACGGTGGTTTGGCACCACCGGTGGTTTGGTACACACGGGGTAGAAAGGCGATGGATGGCTAGGTTGGGTGCATATTAAACTTGTGCATATTAAATTAATTATGATTTGTGTATGATGTTACATTAAACCGGGAAAAGGGTTACACATTGGGTCTTGATGACTCACCTTTTTCCTTTAACATTTTCAGTGACTCGTAGTTGCGGATAAGGAGCCGGATGAACTCGAGGCGCCATGCAATGAAAATATGGACTAGGTGGATTTGGAACTATTTTTATTTTAATATGGGTTTGATTTATTTTGTTTAAGATGTAATAAGGCCTCCTAAAATTTGTACTTGGATTATTTTATGTTTTGATAAATTGCTTAACTATTTTATGATATTAAAATGGGTACACATGTTTTTCTCAAATTAATTCGTAAAAATGTTTTATTGTGCCATCGGGTACACTTGAAACTGTAACAACCTAACTTAGTATATTTTAAACGACATTAAGTAATGCTTTCTTCATAACACCTCAACTGTTTTAAATCAAAACAATATCTTTTATCAAAATTTAAAACGACTTAAAAAGGGATTTTCAAAAGTTTTTTCCTCCGTAGCATACCAAATTTGGTCGTAATGTTTGGGCCGGGTTTGGGGTGTTACAATCTCTCCTTCAATTCCTTCAGGGGGTTTTAGGGATTTCTTATGTTTTGTTTTATCTTTTCTCTTGAGATGTTTTCTTTTATTGTTATGAACTAAACCCTTCGGATACCCGAAGGGGATGAAACCTATGATGAATCTTGTTATTGTTTACTGAATTATATGATAAATACTTAGTTTGTTCTTAATTATGTGAGCTTAATCCAAATTTAATGTGCTTAGGTGGAGGAGGAATAGACCCAGCCTAAGAGTAGATCCAACATAATTAAGCGGAGTTGATCGCACGCCTAGAGATAGGGTGACAAGATTTTGCCGGATTAGGGTGAAACCTAATATGGTAATCCATAGATCGATTTACTGCTATTCTAGGGGGTTATTATAAGAGAACGAGAGTTCCACTAATTAACCTAGGGTTAGACGTTATTCACCTCGAGAGAGGGTTTAATATATGTTAGGGAGTCTTACGGATCAAACTATGTGAATAAATCGTATGGTTCAGTGTTAGATAACAAGTGAAGTCTAGGTGGATTCTTCCTAGGGTATCATCCAAATCAACTGAGTTTTTCCCAAGTTATTTTCCAAATTCATTCTTCTTTATCTTAGAGTCTTTAGTTTAGTAGTTAATTAATTTAGATTAGATAAATAATCTCTCTTATTTTTAGGCTAAATAATAAAAAGAAAGTTAGTATTAGTACCTTTAGTTCCTTTGGGTTCGATAATTCGGTCTTGCCTAAGCTATACTACTGTTCGATAAGTGCACTTGCCTCAATCGTTGTCAGAGTTAGTTTTCAGGTTCGATCATTCTTTTTATAAATTTTAAAACTCCGATTCACAACGATCAAGTTTTTGGCGCCGTTGCTGGGGAACTAAAATATTAAGAAAGCTCTATTTTTATTACTTTAGCCATTATTTTTATTTTTAGCAATTTATTTTTATTTTTAGTTTTAATTTTAAATTTGCTAAATTTTCTTTCTTTCTTTTCCTAGCAGGTACCTCTAGTTTATGACTAGAAGGAACCCGAGATGACCTTTAGAATACGAAAGTGATATTGAAGCCACCGCTCGAAGAAATCACAGAGAAATTAGGCGAGCCCTAAATTACCAAGAAGGAGAGCGAGAAGACAGATCCAATCCTACTGAAGGGATGGACGAAAATAATCTTCCACCACAAGATATGGCAGAAAATAATGCTCCGCGTACTATGTATGATTATGCTAAACCTCATTTAACAGGAGCCGAATCTAGTATTGTTAGGCCTACTATAGCCGCTAATAATTTTGAATTAAAGCCTAACACTATACAAATGATTCAACAGTTTGTTCAATTTGAAGGTTTGCAGGACGAAGATCCAAACACTCATATAGCTAACTTTTTAGAGTTCTGTGATACCTTTAAAATAAATGCCATTTCTGATGATGCCATATGACTTCGATTATTTCCCTTTTCATTAAGGAATAAAGCTAAACAGTGGTTAAACTCGCTACCACGAGGGTCAATCACTACATGGGATCAAATGACCGAAAAATTCTTATTAAAATATTTCCCATCGGCCAAAACGGCCAAATTACGTAATGATATCTCTTCTATTTGTGCAGATGGATTTAGAGACATTATACAATGCATGGGAGAGATATAAGGATCTCTTGAGAAGGTGTCCGCACCATGGTTTACCCTTGTGGCTCCAAGTCCAAACTTTCTATAACGGTGTAAACCCATCAACGAGGCAACTAATCGACTCAGCCGCCGGTGGAACTCTGAATAATAAAACTCCTAAAGCAGCCTACGAATTTATAGAAGAGATGTCGCTGAATAACTATCAGTGGCAAGTTACAAGAACAAGGCCAACAAAAATAGCTGGAGTTTACAACCTCGATGCAGTAACCATGCTATCAAATCAGGTAGAGTTGATGAATAAGAAGCTTGATAGTTTGTGTTCTTCGCAGGTACATCCAGTCATGCAGTGCGACACAAGTGGAACCGTGGCGAATCTTGAGTACCCACCCTACCAACCGGGCATAGAGAGCAAACAGATGAACTATATAGGTAACAATTTCATATCTAATAATAACCCATATAGTAATAATTATAATCCAGGTTGGAGGAACCACCCAAATTTTTCATGAGGAGGATAAGGAAATCAAGGAAATCAAAGCGACAACCTCCTCAAAATTTCTAAAATCAGCCCGATCCACGAAAAAAAAGCCGATTCTTGAAGAGATCTTTGAACAAATTCATAGCTTCCATAGAGACCCATTTCTGAAAGACTGAGACAATACTTGATGACCAACAAACATCGATCAAAGTGATAGAGAAACAAGTTGGAGAACTCACTAAGTCAGTTGAACAACTTACTGAAATGGTTTCGAAATTCGATCGTTGATTTTCTCTAAAGCAACAGTAAGCGGTAAAGAAACGATAATTGAGAAGTGGAAGCGGAGTTAGTTGAACCAAAGAAAAAAATACTACATGAAGATGACAAAGCAAAGGATACAAGAGTTGGGGATGTAACTCCAATACGCAAAGAAAGTAAACCACCAATCCCATATCCGGTAGCAGATTAAAGAAAGAACGATTAGGCGCCAATACGGTAAGTTTCTTGAAGCTGTTTAAACAGATACATATTAACTTACCTTTTGTTGAAGCCATTTTCACGGATGCCGACGCACGCATAAAATTCTTAAAGGAACTCCTAACGAATAAAAGGAAGCTTGAAGAAGTATCCATGGGGGAGCTTAATGAAGAATGTTCACCATCCTCCAAAACAAGCTACCAACCAAATTAAAAGACCGGTGAAGTTTTACTATTCCTTGTTTAATTGGTAGTTTAAATATTAAGAAAGCATTAGCGGATCTAGGTGCCAGTATTAATTTAATGCCTTATAAAATGTTTAAACGACTAGATCTTGGGGAACTAAAACCCACTAGGATGAGTATTCATTTAGCTGATAGATCTATTAAATACCCTAGAGGAGTTATCGAGGATGTCTTGGTAAAAATCGATAAATTTATTTTCCTTGATGATTTTGTTGTGCTTGACATGGATGAGGACATTGAGGTTCCCTTAATTCTAGGGCGCCCTTTTTTAGCTACTGCTAGGGCTGTTATCGATGTAGGTGATGGTAAACTTGCATTAAGGATAGGCGATGAGGAAATTATTTTTCAAATTTATGACGCCATGAGATATTCTAGAGAACAAGATGATTCCTGTTATTTTATTGACACCACTGATCATATCATTCAAAACTCATTACAGGAAATTCTACATGATGACATGATGGAACTGTGTCACACTCAAGAAAAGGGGGAAGAAGATGAAGAATACGAGCTAAATTCAAAAATATCGTCATCAAGACAAACAGAAAAAGAATGCATTGGATTCGATGACGACTTAAAACAAAAACCCTCTGTTGATGAACCACCTAAATTAGAATTAAAGCAACTGCCAAAACATTTAGAGTATGCATTCCTTGGGGAAAATTATACGTTACCAGTAATTATCTCTTCACAGCTAGAACCTCAGGAAAAAGAGGATTTGATACAGGTACTAAGAGAACATAAAAAAGCCATAGCTTGGAAAATCTCTGACATTAAGGGAATAAGCCCAACATTTTGCACCCATAAAATTTTAATGGAAGATGAGTACAAGCCATGCGTACAACCACAAAGACGATTAAATCCCAACGTAAGAGAAGTCATGAAAGCCGAGGTAATTAAACTTCTAGATGCTGGAATAATTTATCCTATTTCTGACAGCAAGTGGGTGAGTCCTGTGTAGGTTGTCCCAAAGAAAGGAGGCATGACCGTGGTAGCTAACGAAAAGAATGAACTAATTCTTACCAAGACAGTCACAGGTTGGAGAGTTTGCATAGATTACAGGAAGCTGAATGACGCCACTAGAAAAGATCACTTCCCTCTACCCTTCATTGATCAAATGCTAGAAAGGTTATCAGGACATATGTACTATTGCTTCCTAGATGGACTCTCTGGTTATTTCCAAATCTCAATAGCACCTGAAGATCAAGAGAAGACAACGTTCACATGCCCATACGGTACGTTTGCTTATCAAAGAATGCCTTTTGGATTATGTAATGCTCCTGCTACCTTTCAACGTTGCATGTTGGCAATCTTTGATGAACTTGTAGAAGATATTATGGAGGTATTCATGGATGATTTCTCAATATACGGTAATTCTTTCCATCTTTGCCTTAAAAATTTAAAACGAGTCTTGATGAGATGTGAGGAAACAAACCTTGTTTTAAATTGGGAGAAATGTCACTTTATGGTACAAGAGAGAATTGTATTAGGATATAAAATTTCTAGTAAAGGGATTGAGGTAGATAAAGCAAAGATTGAAACCATAGAAAAATTACCTCCTCCTAGTTCAGTTAAGGCCATTAGAAGTTTTTTAGGACACGCAGGATTTTATAGGAGATTCATTAAGGATTTTTCAAAAATAGCTAAGCCTTTAACAAAATTACTAGAAAAAGATGTTCCTTTCAATTTTGATCAGGAATGTTTAGACGCATTCAATATCCTTAAGGATAAACTAATAAATGCTCCAATTATAATTGCACCTGATTGGAATCTACCCTTTGAACTAATGTGTGATGCGAGTGATTTCGCAGTAGGTGCAGTTCTGGGACAACGAAGAGGCAAGCATTTTCAGCCAATATATTATGCTAGCAGGACTTTGACACCCGCGCAGGAAAACTACACCACCACGGAGAAGGAACTACTAGCTGTAGTTTTTGCTTTTGACAAATTTAGACAGTATTTATTATTATCTAAAGTTGTCATTTTCACTGACCACTCAGCTCTTCGTTATCTATTAACTAAACCTGATGCGAAACCACGACTCATAAGATGGATTTTACTTTTACAAGAATTTGATTTGGAAATACAGGATAAGAAAAGAGCTGAGAACCTTGCAGCTGATCACCTCTCTAGACTCGAAAACCCCCATATCGAAGAGCTAAATAAAGGAGAGATAAACGATTCATTCCCAGAAGAACAACTCTTTTCGATAACTCATTCTGAGGTACCAAGGTTTGCGAATATTGCAAATTATTTAGCTACTAACATCTTGCCAAAAAAATTAACACATCACCAAAAGAAGCGATTCTTTGCTGATGCAAAAAATTATTTTTGGGAAGATCCCTTTCTTTTCCGAATATGTGCAGATCAGGTAATTCGAAGATGCGTTACAAGGATAGAAGCAAGTAAGATTATAGAACATTGCCATTCAGGACCTTCAGGAGGACACTACAATGGTATTAAGACAGCACATAAGATACTCGAATCAGGTTTTTATTGGCCCACTCTATTCAAGGATGCCAACAGGTATGCCGCTTCATGTGATAAATGTCAAAGAAACGTGTAATGTCTCTAAACGTGATGAAATGCCTCAAACATATATGCTATCATGTGAAATATTTGATGTATGGGGTATTGATTTTATGGGTCCATTCCCTAGTTCATTCAGAAATAAATACATCCTAGTGGCAGTTGATTACATGTCAAAATGGGTGGAAGTCAAGCTCTACCTACTAATGATGCTAGAGTAGTAGTTAAGTTCCTCAAGAAACCGTTCTCTCAATTTGGAACGCCTAGAGCTATCATTAGTGATAGGGGCACTCATTTTTGTAATACTCAATTTGACAAAGTCTTAAAAAAGTATGGAGTACACCACAGGATAGCTACCCCATATCACCTCAAACCAGTGGGCAAGTTGAAGTAGTAACCGAGAACTTAAGTGTATTCTAGAAAAGCGGTTGAATCAAAGCAGAAAAGATTGGGCATTAAAAGTAGATGATGCCTTATGGGCCTATAGAACGACATTTAAAACCCTCTAGGGACATCCCCATACAAACTTGTATCACGGGAAAAATTTGTCATCTACCATTCGAGTTAGAACACAAAGCTTTTTGGGCCATAAAGTTTTTAAATTTTGATCTTAGCACTGCAGGAAAGAAAAGAATGATGCCGATGAACGAGCTAGACGAATGGAGAGCTGAGGCCTACGATAACTCGAAACTATACAAAGAGGCAACTAAGCGACGCCACAACGCTCGTCTAAAGAGTCAAAACAATTCAAAGTAGGGGACTTGGTCCTACTGTACAACTCAAGGCTTAAATTATTTCTTGGGATGTTGAAATCGAGATGGTCAGGCCCATTCATGATCAAAACAATTTTTCCATACGGCACAATCGAGGTAACTCACCCCATTAAGGGCACATTCAAGGTAAATGGTCACCGACTAAAAATTTATAATGGTGCAGATTTTAGAGATATGAGAGAGGAGCTTCGCTCAGAGAACCTTCTTTAGAACCAAAAGCAGGAAAGTCTAGCTTAAGACTATAAACAAGCGCTTCTCGTGAGGCAACCCGAGCACTAACTTCCCTAACATTATACTTTTAAGCTGTTTAGCATCTAACTTCATACTAATTAATCTAATAAAGTGCAGGTTTTAGACCACACGGCCTTACATAGCCAGGCGTGCGTGGCCGCGTCTGAAGCCGTGGATAAACCATAGGCGTGCAACGTGATGCGTGCCGCGATAAATAAGAATCCTTTTCCTCAACACGGGTTGCGATAATATCCCACACCCGTGCCGACTACCCGTGCGAGGTTACTGACTTATCAAGCACGGGCGTGTCATAAGCAACACGGCCGTGGCAAATCCACCTGAACGCGCCTAAAATTCAAAATCGTGAAAAACACTGGCGCATAAAAATCAAACACGGTCGTGGCCCCTGCCCGTGCTCGTATCCCTATTTAAGCAACTTTAACCGTCACCCTTTCCCCAAATCAACCCTAAACCAAATTTTAAGCTTCATCCCACTCAAATCCGGCCACACTCAAACCCTCCACCGCCCCATCAAACCCTCAACCTTCTTTTCTTTCAAGAAAACCACACTAAAATCGCGAACACGCCCGCGCCACCACCTTGTTGCAGGAAAAACACGCCCGCCCCACCACCGTGCGCCTGCAGAAAACCTCACAGCACCACTGTGCTCCATCCATGTCTAGCCAATTTGCACCATCACGACCCCTAGTTCCCTCCACTACTTCATTTTCTTGACTCAGAGTTTGATATATTTCATATTATTTTGTTTTGTTTAAAGTTTTAATATTAAACATGATTTATTTTCTTTTAGAACTCATTTTAGAACTTGTTGAATGTTCATAATCTTGATGATTAGTTATGTGTGCTATTTATCGTTGTTAGATGGATTTCATATTCTCTGTTGATTAAAATCTTTTACAAACCTTCCTATGCAGAATTAAGAATTGGTTGCTCATAGGTGAATAATTGTGTTTAGCATTTAAATATCTTGGGCCTAGATGAAAATTTGGTACAACCGTTACTTGAATATTCTTTATTCTCAAGTACAATGTCGTCATCACGAGGGAAACGAACCACGGCCGCACCAACTAAGAAAAGAAAGGGGTCTGGATCATCCTCAGCCAGTGCATCTTCCGAATTAAGACACCGCTTCCTCCAATTCTCTCAAGAAGCTCGGGAGGAGCGATACAAGGCATTCGGGAAAGACCTCTAGGAACCGGTAGATGCATTGGTCGGGGCAGCGGTGGAGCAGGTCGGATTAGCAACCGATATTCGAGCCCTCATATCGACCGAGAGCCGTGGGAGCAATTTTTCTCTATTATTGAGCCAACTTATTTAGAACTCACCTCGAGTTACGCACTACTTTTACCTTACTGACGGTGATGGCCCGATCGACAACCGGGCACGCGATACAATTCCGCTTAGGAGGTACGAAGACATCGACTAAGCGTGCATCGCAATTCGACACGGCACTAAAACTCTATACGGAGGAATTTATAGAAGAAAATCCACTCTCCGAGTTAGACCATCAACTCCCTTTGCACTCCCCTCAGCTTCTTTGGCGCAATTTACGACCCAACACAGCGTTTGACCCTAGTCGCTCAAGGCGTGACCGCCAGCCCACCCTCAAGGTATATCCACGCCATTCTTGCTCACATTATCACAGTCGGCGTGAGAAGTGCGGGTGTGGTGAATAAGCACGATGTCTACTACCTATCGTGCATGTCAGAAGGGCACATTTTCGACCTAGCATACTTCATCGCCTGTGCAATTCAGCACCAAAAAGAGCCACATAGGAAGAGAATTCTATCGATGGGCCCGTACATCACAAGGTTGGCTCGATATCTTGGCCTCCTCAATACCGACGCCCAGAGTTCATCCCTCACACTGATTGGGCACATGGTTCCTCAAGGCATCCAAACGATACTACATATGAGGATGATCCAGCGTCGACGTGGAATCGATCCCCCTCAATACCGATTAACCCTTCCCACTGACGAAGAGTAGCCCGAGGACATTACTGATGATGTCCCACTACCACAGGAGCCACCACTCCCGAGCCAGCGGCCCACCCATGCAGCAGCTTCACTTTCGGACATTTTTGCACGCTTTACTCAGTTCGAGCAATACTGTACTCAGCAATTCATTAACACAGCTCGACGTTTTGACGGTATCGAGGCCACCCTCCAGCAGATTTGTCATCACTTCCACATCTCTTTGCCAACACCACCGCAGGACCCAGCTGATGATGAGGACCTTTGAGTCCTTTTATTTTCCTTATTCTTAGTTTTCTTTTCTTTAATTTTAGTTCTTTCTTTCTATTTTTTATTTGTCTTAATTTAAACTCTTTTGCCGTATATGTTTCATACCCTTATTTTATTCATATTATCATTGGCTATCTAACCTTAGAGTATTACTAACAAACACTGGTTTAATTTCGACCCCTAGACATCTAACTGATGACTTCGCAGTTTCAAGGGTACACTAAAAAATAACGAACAAATCACTAGGAGTAACTCACTGCTACATAAGTCATCTGTCACCTCCGACTCAAGGAATCCACCCATAATTTAGGAAGTTTCACTTCTCCCCATATCTTATGATTTTAGTATTATTGTGTTATTATCTAACTTTGTACATTGAGGGCAATGTACATCTTAAGTGTGGGGGGGTGAATCTTAGATATACCAAACTTTTTCTCAAAATCCTGAATTTAGTCTTGTTCTTAAGTAAATTCCTCATATTACTAATTAGGATGAAATTTCTAGTGATTTATGATTTTTATTGATATGTTTTAGATTAAGTCATTGATAATTGTGCATTGATAATTAAATTCTAAGAATACTAGAGAATCAAGCATGATAAGTCTATTTTTCAAAAATTAAAAATTTTCTAGGTTGTCAAACTGAGTTTAAATATTACGTTGAAGTTTGAAATTTACGAGGTTGACATCAAAATACCCATAATTTTTGTGAGATTTTGAGCCTTATAGAGCATAAATTCTTTTTCTTGCTCACTTTATTGATTATGAGTATGTCAACACTGATTTGTTATTCTAGAACTTGCATCGATTATACATATCGAGACCACATTTTTGATTTGATATACAGAGATGATAAAGGCACCTAGGTTTTAACCCACTAACTCCATTAAAAACCTACTTTCACAATTAACCCCTAGTGAACCCCTTTTAATCCTAACAACCCTTTTTATTGACATAACCACTAATATTAACCCAAAACCCTTTGTTTTTGTTATCCCCATTCCTTTTGACTACCATTATATCGAGATTTAATTTGACTAATAGCCTAACTATGTTTTTTTATTTTAGTAATTTATCCTTTGTTATGTATTTATGATTTGTTCTTGAAAAAAAAAATCGAAGTATAGTCATTATTCATTACTAGTTTTGTGATTAAGTGAGCTTATACGTTTGAATTCCAAATATTGAAGAAGAAGCTCATATTATTAGTATTATTAGCTTTCAGTTGATGTAATTACTTTTATTCAGTTTATTGTTTCTAGTTAGGTATTTTGTCAATTCAATCTCGATTCTAACCCTCTAATTCAGCCTTATTCCACACCTTAACCCTAGCCCCATTACAACCCTGACAATGACCTTTTGATTTGTGTTTCATCTCATATTTCAGTGGTGGAGATTTGATTTTCATGCAAGCCTATGGGATTAACTCTTCATGTTTGACTTTTGAGTGCCTAAATTTTGAACCTTAAACACTTTGAGTGATTTGAGTGAATCTCTAGTGAGGATGTCAAGCCTTGTAAATTTCGAATCAGAGGTAATTATTTAGATGAAGGGAAACACCTATATTTTGTGCTACAAAATATAAGGCTTATAGTGTTTGAATTTTTAGGACACTTTGAGTTGAATTATCCATGTATAAATTATCCCTGAATTATGATGAAACACTATCAATGACTATTATGAATTATAGGAAGTTCGTTTTAATTATAAGTTGAGAATTTTGCTTGAGGACAAGCAAAAGCTTAAGTGTGGGGGTATTTGATAAACCGAAATAGTAACATATTCTAGGCGCAGATTTAGTATGCTTTTGGATGAATTATCCCTTGATTTATGTAAAAAGGTGCTCTTAATCCTTTCTTTTCATGTCTTATAACCAGGAAAGCACCCAAGGATAAAAACAACGAGAAACGGGCTCAAAATGGACCAAAACCGACCAAAGAGGAAATTGACACGGCCTGGACTTAGATCCACACGGCTGTGCCAAGTCAATAATCTAGAACACGGTCTAACCCTGACTCACACGGCCGTGTCTCATTAAAGAAATCTGAACACGGCCTGGCCATAACGTATTTCAAAAGCCTATAAATACACCCTAAGTATGACCTAAGAAGGGGAGCCCAAAGCCATCGTCTAGAGGCGTCGTGCTAGGCCAGAGAAGGCAGATTTGTGGGGATTCACTCAGGGATAGCCAGTTGATCCATCTCAAGAAGCCAGAATTATACTCAAGACGGAGGATCTCTCCTTCAATTCCTTCAGGGGGTTTTATTGATTTCTTATGTTTTGTTTTATCTTTTCTCTTGAGATGTTTTCTTTTATTGTTATGAACTAAACCCTTCGGATACAGAAGAGATGAAACCTATGATGAATCTTGTTATTGTTTACGAATTATATGATAAATACTTAGTTTGTTCTTAATTATGTGAGCTTAATCCAAATTTAATGTGCTTAGGTGGAGGAGGAATAGACCACGCCTAAGAGTAGATCCAACATAATTAGCGGAGTTGATCGCACGCCTAGAGATAGGGTGGCGAGATTTTGCGGATTAGGGTGAAACCTAATATGGGAATCCATAGATCGATTTTGCTATTCTAGGGGGTTATTATAAGAGAATGAGAGTTCCACTAATTAACCTAGGGTTAGACGTTATTCGCCTCGAGAGAGGGTTTAATATATGTTAGGGAGTCTTACGGATCAAACTATGTGAATAAATCGTATGGTTCAGTGTTAGATAACAAGTGAAGTCTAGGTGGATTCTTCCTAGGGTATCATCCAAATCAACTGAGTTTTTCCCAAGTTATTTTCCAAATTCATTCTTCTTTGTCTTAGAGTCTTTAGCTTAGTAGTTAATTAATTTAGATTAGATAAACAATCTCTCTTATTTTTAGGCTAAATAATAAAAAGAAAGTTAGTATTAGTACTTTTAGTTCCTTTGGGTTCAATAATCCGGTCTTGCCTAAGCTATACTACTGTTCGATAGGTGCACTTGCCTCAATCGTTGTCAGAGTTAGTTTTCAGGTTCGATCATTCTTTTTATAAATTTTAAAACTCTGATTCACAGCGATCAATTTCCTTGACCTCCCCATGAAAAACTTGGGTTTTTCCTCCAACCTGGATTATAAGTATTACTATAAGAGTTATTATTAGATTTGAAATTATTACCTATATAGTTCATCTGTTTCTCTTCGTGTGCCGGTTGGTAGGGTGGGTACTCGAGATTCGCCACAGTTCCACTTGCGTCACATAATTGCATTCTTGGATGTACTGCGAATAACACAAACTATCAAGCTTTTTATTCATCATCTCTACTGTGTTGATAGCATGGTTCTTTGCGTCGAGGTTGAAAACTCCGGCTGATTTTGTTGGTTTTGTCCTTGTAACCTGCTTGCGATAGTTATTCGGTGACATCTCTTCAATAAACTCGTAGGCTACTTGGGAGTTTACGTTGTTGAGGTGGTTCCACCGTGGGTGAATCAATTAGTTGCCTCGTTGAAGGGTTTACACCGTTATAGAAAGTTTGGACTTGGAGCCACAAGGGTAAACCATGGTGCGGACACCTTCTCAAGAGATCCTTGTATCTCTCCCATGCATCGTATAATGTCTCTAAATCCATCTACACAAGAGAAGAGATATCATTAGTAATTTGGCCGTTTTGGCGGTGGGGAAATATTTTAATAAAAATTTTCGGTCATTTGATCCCATGTAGTGATTGACCCTCGTGGTAACGAGTTTAACCACTGTTTGGCTTTATCCCTTAAAGAAAAGGGAAATAACCAAAGACGGATGGCATCATCGAAACGCCATTTATTTTGAAGGTATCACAGAACTCTAAAAAATTAGCTATATGAGTATTTGGGTCTTCATCCCTGTAAACCATCAAATTGAACAAATTGTTGAATCATTTGTATAGTGTTAGGCTTTAATTCAAAATTATTAGCGACTTTAGCGAGCCTAACAATACTTGATTCTGCTCTGTTAAATGAGGTTTAGCATAATCATACATAGTACGCGGAGCATTATTTTTCGCCACATCTTACGGTGGTAGATTATTCTCAAATCCATCCTTTCGGTAGGATTGGATCCGCCTTCTCGCTCTTTTTTGTGTAATTTAGGGCTCGCCTAATTTCTCTGCGCGATTCTGCGAGCGGTAGCTTCAATATCACTGTCAGTATACTAGTGGTCCTCTCGGGTTCCTTCTAGTCATAAACTAGAGGTACTGCTAGGGAAAGAAAGAAAGAAAATTTAGCAAAGTTAAAAACAAAACAAAAATAAAAGTAAAAGTAAAAGTAAATTGTGGAAAATAATGGCTAAAGTAATAAAAATAGAGCTTTCTTAATATTTTAGTTCCCCGTCAACGGCGCCAAAAACTTGATCGTTGATTTCAAAGTTTTAAATTTATAATGATCGAACACGGAACTAACTATAACAACGATTGAGGCAAGTGCACCTATCGAACAAAGAGTATAGCTTAGGCAAGACCGGATTATCGAACCCAAAGGAACCAAAAGTACTAATACTAACTTTCTTTTTATTATCTATCCTAAAATAAGTGAAGTTGTTATTTAATCTAAATTTAACTAACTACTAAGCTAAAGACGCAAAGACAAAATGAATGAATTGGGGAAATACTGTTGGAAAAACTCAGTTGATTAAGACGATACCCTTAGGAAGAATCCACCTAGACTTCACTTGTTATCTAACTCTCGAACAGCACGATTTATTCACTTGACTTGATCCGTAAGACTCCCTAATGTATATTAAACCCTCTCTCGAAGCGAATAACGTCTAACCCTAGGTTGATTAATTGAAATCTCTTTCTAATTAAAACCCCTAGAATTGCATTAACTCGATCTATGGACTCCCATATTAGGTTTCACCCTAATCCGGCAAAATCTCGTCACCCTATCTCTAGGCGCGTGATCAACTCCGCTTAATTATGCTAGATCTACTCTTAAGCAGGGACTTTTGCTCCTCCACCTAAGCTCCTCCACCGTGTCACAGGCCGTGTGGACTTTCAAAATGGGATCACGTGGCTGTGTCCTAGCTCATGTCCAACCCCGTGTAACTCTCTGACTTGGGTCACATGGCCAACACACACACCCGTGTGGCTAGCCCGTGTGCTCTACAAATGGCCATACACGCCCGTGTGCCAGGCCATGTGCTAGGCCGTGTCAAACCTGTAGGGTATACTGATTTAAGCCACACGGCCAAGTCACATGCCCGTGTGTGAGGCCGTGTGGAGCATACTAACTTGATTTTAATTTCAACACCAGGGGACACATGGCCGTATAACATAATCGTGTGTCACACACGGCTGAGACACACGCCCGTGTCACTTCCCGTGTGGACAAAAATAGGCTATTTACCAAGCCAATTTGCCACCCAAACTTGTACACACCTAAACCAAAATCAAATAACACAAACTAGGCATGTAATAGACATTCCTACAACCCCAATCAAAGATCATTCCTACCATTTCAATACCAACACATACAAAATACACTATGTTCCAATATGCCTTCCAACTCACACCAATACTTACCATCTCAAATCATCAATATAGACACATTCAAACATGCATTATTTTACCTAATATCACCAACATATCATTCATCAAACATGGGCTATTTCATACTCCAAATACTAATTCAAAAACTACCAATCATAATTATCATTTATAGGACAATTACCAAACTCAAAACAAGGGTCATTTGCACAGTTATATACATAATCAAAATAATCAACATAAGCCAACTCACATGGCTATATATACAAACCAAAATATAGACATTCATAAGCCAACTCAAATGGAAAAAGTCACTACCAAATTACTTATCAAAATGACCATATTCCTATACATGCCATACGACAAAAACACAAGCTCAAGAGTACCAAATTGAAAGTTGGATAGTGTGACGATGTCTCCAACAATCCCCGAATCTGAGCTAGCTTTGAAATCACTATAAAACACAGAGAAATACACAAAGTAAGCTTTATAGCTTAGTAAGCTCGTATGAAATAAACTCAACTAGTCATAAATACACAAATCATCAATTTGAACATATTAACATGTAATTCCTTATAACTAACAAACCTTTCACATGTGTAATCATAAGCTTATATGCAAACTTCATAATTTCTTCGATTTAAAGCTCATACGATTCATGTACATACCTGTACCAATCCGTAACGAACTCATACCTATTAGGAATAATGTCGAATACTCGAAATCTCACACACTAAGTGCCAATACATAGCCGAAGCTATTTCAGTCTCACACACTAAGTGCCACACATACCCAAAGTTATCTCAATCTCGCACACTAAGTGCCATACATAGCCGAAGCTATCTCGATCTCGCACACTAAGTGCCATACATGGCCGAAGCTATCTCGATCTCGCACACTAAGTGCCATACATAGCTGAATCATCGTCAAACACGATTGTAGTCTCGTATACACAATTTATGCAATATCAAAGCATTTAAAGCATAATTATAACAATGCTTATTACATACGAACTTACCTCGAATGTAAAAATGGCGAAACGAGTCAACTATTCCAAAACCTTGTTCTTTCCCCAATCTAAGTCTGTATTTCGCCTTTCTTGATCTATATGATATCAAATTTAACTTATTTAATCATCACTCTGTTCAATTTAATCCAAAATTCACATTAAAGCACTTTTACACATTTGTCAATAATGTTTCACATCTTTTATAATTTAGTCTTTATTTCATAAAATCACAAATTCATGAAATTCAATACTAACCCATGCTAGCCAAATTACCATTATGCCCCTAGCAGCCCATATTTTTCATTTATTTCACATTTTAACCACAAATTTTTCACATTTTTTAATTTAATCCGTAATTTGCATTTTCACTAAAAATCACTTAACAAAACTTGTATAACTATCACCAAACATTCAAAATCTATCATTAAACATCAAAAAACACATGTATTCATCAATGGAATCGTTCAAAATCTTTAACAGTTTTGCAAATTAGTCCACGGGCTAGCTAGACCTAGTTGCAACGATCACAAAAACATAGAAATCATTTAAAACCGAACAAAAAATAGACTTACATGCGAGAATGAACTATGGCCAAATGTTTAAGCTCCAAAAATGGTGTCTCCTTAATTGATTTTCAGTGGAATAATAATATGAAGAAGATGATATCTTTGTTTAGGTTATTTTTACTTTAATTTATTAATTGAATTACATATTTAACCTTGGTCATTAACTATTAAAATCACTTAATACATGTCCATAAATTTCCACCCACTATAAAAATGGTCTAATTACTTCATAAGGAACTTAAATTTAATGCTCCATAGCTATTAAACCCTATTAGCTAATATAACACAAGTTTTACACTTTACGCGATTTAGTCCTTTTTATCAAATTAACCATCCAAACAATAAAATTTCTTAACGAGAATTTCACACCATCATATTTTCATGCTGTAGACATTAAAATAATAATAAAATAATTATTTCAACTTTGGATTTGTGGTCCCGAAACCACTTTTCTAATTTGACTAAAAACGGGCTGTTACATGGCCAAGGTTATAATGGCATGTATAGGTGGACTTGTAATGGCATTTAGTTGAATGTTTAGTTGATGATTTGGTATGTACAAGTTGTGTAAGTTAACTTTTTTGGTACCACTTGATGCCTTGTTAGATTGTGTCATTTTGGTTAACTTGTGATGCATGTTTGGAATGGCTCATATGGTATGTTTTGAAATGGTATGATAATGGGAAATTTGTAGCATGTTTGGTAAGTTTTGGACTAGAAATTGATGTTTGAAATGTGGTAAAATATGCATGTTTAGGTAAGTGTTGTGTGTGTTTGAGGTGCCTTTGAATGGAATATTAGTTAGTTGATTTAAGACTTTTGGAATGGAAAACATATGCATTTTTAGGTATGGTTTGATGCCTTGTAAGTGTGAACAAATTGTTCAAGTGTTTATACATGAAATGGTATAGGAAATGACTTGTTTTTAGGTAAATCTATGTCCACACAGCCTGAGACACGGGCGTGTGACTCAGTCGTGTGTGGCACACAGCCCTGCGACATGACCGGGTGTCATCTAGGAATTCCTTTGTATACAAGTTAGTGAGTTACATGGCCTAACACACGACCTGGCACACGGGCGTGTGGGGCAATTTCAAGAGTTACACAGCCTGGCACACGGGCGTGTGACACAACCGTGTTACCCTACTCAGAGAGTTACACGGGTAAGGACAAGGGCTAAGACACGAACCTGTGTCTCTAGTTTGAAGGTTACATGGCCTGAGACACGAGCGTGTTTCTCAACCGTGTGAGGCACACGGCAGTGTGACCCCTGTATTCAAATTTTTGTAAATTTTTCCTAGACTTTCCAAATGATTTCAATTTAGTCCCGAATTGTCTCTAAGGTATTTCTTGGGCCTCGAAGGCTCAATTTAGGGATAGTATGTGTATGAATGATTGGTTTATGATAGGTTTATAATATTGAATGATATTATGTTTTGATGTTCGGTTGTATAGTAATGCTTTGTAACCCTAATTCGGCAATAGATACGGGTTAGGGGTGTTACACTATGAATGGCATATTGGTTAGGTGATTTAGAATGTTTGATATGGTGGTTTTGTGTGTATTTGGATTGTGTTTGAATCTCTTGATTGTTTTCTCAAATGGTTTGAATGGTTAGTTATGAAATGGAATTGAAATGACTTATTTTTAGGTAAATTTTGGGTTCATACGGCCTAAGACACGGGTTGTCACATGGCCTGGCGACACAGTCGTGTGTCATTTGAGATTTCTTAGTGTTACAATTCAATGAGTTACACGGCCTAACACAGGGCTTGGCACAGAGGCGTATGTGGTAACACAGTGAGTTATACGGGTGACGACACGGATTGAGACACGGTTGTGTGTCCCTTATTCGAATGTTACACGGCCTAGGCTATGTCACACGGCCTGGCCACACGGTTGTGTGTCCCTTATTTAAGCACATCGAATATGAATTAATACTCCAAAATATTAAATCAAGAATTAAGCACACATAATTGAGAACAATATTAAAGTATTTATTGCATAAAACATAAATCAAATGAAAAAATTCATCATAGGGTTCATCTCCCCTTGGTATTTAAAAATTTAGTTCATAATCGCAAATAAAAATATCTCGAAAATAATATAACCACAAGAAATAAATAAATTCATAATAAACTTCAAAGAAATTAAAAGGAGATCTTCAATCTTGATGGAAATCTACTTCAACGTCAGCTTCAATGGTGTTTTCTGAGTTACTTTCTTCCATATTTTCTAACGGGTCTCTCCTATCTTCTTATATTTGGTATTTATAGGTCTTAGAATGCCCGAAAAACTTCAAAATTGCATTTTTTTCGTGTTTTTGGAGTACAATTTGTGAAATTTACACGGTTTAGCACACGTCCATGTGGCAGCCCGTATGAGAGGGTTCAGCTCGTGTGGCCCTTGAAATCTACTCCAATTGTTCGATTTTCACTCATTTTTTGCTCCTTTTGCTCCCAAATACTCTTCTAAGTATAGAAACATTAATTTAAAGGATTAGGAACATAAAATTCACCATTTTACATCGATTACTAATCCAAAAATGCATTAAAAATGAGATTAAAACATGTTACTTTTGGCATTTATCAACCAAACTGTAATAATGTAAAATTTGTCATGAAATTTCTATAAATCTTGATTTATAGGGCTTTCTAAGGATATGATTGAAATTAGATTGAAAATTGAAGCTTAATTGTAAAAGATATAATAGTTTATATTTAAGGACTAAATTGAATAAAATGCAAAACTTTATGGAAATTGTGAAAATGATAATAAGATGTTATATGTATTAAATACGTTATTATAAGGGAAAATTACAAATTAGTCCCTGACACTCTTGCTTTTGTTGTTTGCTCTTAGTAAGTTCATACGGTATAATTATGTGAATTTATATATTGTTCGTGATTGAATTGTGAATTCATTATGTTTGAATGTATATTTTAAATGGATTACAATTTGGTACAAAAAGGTGAGAAAAGGGCTATATTGGAAAATTGTGGTGAATATGGACAAGTATACAATCTTGAATGATGGTAAAATTTCTTATAAGAGTGTATGATGTATACAGGGTGATGTTAGAATGTTAAAAGATATATGTATATATATTGTTTTTATATCAAGTGAACTAAATTAATGGTTTGTGATTATATCTTGAATTATGATTGGAACAGTTCAAAACTTGAGTAAATGAATGAATTGTATTGAATGTTTCGATATGTTACAAGAGTCTTGATGAACGTAGGAATAAATACTATTGGCATGCCAATAGGGTTGATTGCACACTTATATGGAATATGTGTAAAAGATGATACGAAGTAAAAGATTTGACGGAGATATCATAGTTTACGCTGGAATCTTGCAATTATTACAGACTACCGAGCTTTGTCTCTACGGAGACTTTGTTGTGGTGGAGGGATAATATAATACATGATATGTAACAGTTCCTACGGGCTTTGCACTACGGTGTACTAGTGTGGTGTAGTTATCGCCCTTTTGAGCTATTTGGTGTGGTGGAGGGATGCTGCATTACATGATATGATATTGTGCCTACGGGCATTGCACTATGGTGCCTCGGTGTGGTGTAGTTAACCCTTTGTCGTGCAATCTAATGTGTAGTTACCCGCATATTTATATCTTATTATTTTATTTTATCGAGCTAACTATTTAAAGTAAATGGTACTTGATTGTGAATATGAATTGATATATTTAATTGGTTAATATGATTCATATGTTGGACCTTTCCTATTGAATAATACAAAAATGTGTCATATTGAATAATTGGGAGATTATACAATTGATACAATGTTCACCTTTTTTGTTGTAAATGTCTTGACAGGAAATCCTATTAAATTAGTTATACTTATTTACTTAATTGTGAACTGAGGTAAGAGTTTTGTTTAAGTACCTATTAACTTACTAAGCATGTTAATGCTTACCCCATTTGATTTTCTATTTCTTGTAGTTACTCCTTTATAGAACTTGGATATCAAATTGCTTTTAGGGCTCACATTATCCATCTTTGGTTTTGGTAGACTTTCATTTCGTTTTGACAGGTTATGTAACACCCCAAACCTGGCCTAGACATTATGGTCGAATCTGGCGATATCATATTGAAGTGTTTTTCGAAAACATAATTTCATTGGAAATCCCGTTCTATATTAAATCTCGATTATGATCATAACGGAAATTTAAGGGTATCTTGTTCATTAAAAACTCATGTTGTTTTTGGTAGTTTGTTGATCATATTAGTTTGTTACTATGTAACACCCCAAACCCGGTCAATACGCCACGACCGAATCTGGCATGCCACGAAGGAAAACGTTTTGAAGAAAAACAAGTTAACGATAAAATTTTAGTGAAAAACTTTTTATTATTCTAAATTCGTAAAAAAATTAAGTTGAAAATCGATATTTTACTTTGCAATTCGTAAATAGATTTTTAAAACTTAGTTGCAGCTTAGATTAAGTAAACCATTTATAAATTAAAGAGAAACTAAAGCAATTAGGTTGAAAATCGTATCTAATAGAAATTTGGAAACTTAAGTTTTGTAAAATAGTTTGAGTTATCGAAAATACTTAAGTTGTTAAAAATTATCAATTTATTTAGGTTACCCGATGGTAACGTTTTAAAAGCAATCGCGCTTTGTATTTTAGAAAACTTTGTTAACATATCATTAAATCAATCATGTAATTTGCAAGTTATTCCTAAAACAAATCCAAAGCATATAAATAATCCAAAAACATAATTAAAGAGGCCTTATTACAAACCCATAAAAATGAAAACCAAATAAAAAATCAAGTACCCAAATGGAAGTTCATGTAAAACCAAATTTCATTGCATGGCCTCCTCAAGTTCATCCAGGCTCCTCATCCATGAATTTACGAATTACAGAAAAAGTAAGGGAGAAGGTGAGTCACCAAGACTCAGTGCATATTCCTCTCCCGGGTAAATACCACATACTTACACAAATTATAACCAAGCAATATATATATTATGCACCCAACCTAGCCATCCAGTAACTCCTTTTTCTACCCCGTGTGGTACCAAACCACTTGGTGGTGTTAAACCACCGTGACCAAAGTCACAAATAATCAAGTTGTGGGGCCAACCCACTTGTGATACCAAATCATGGCGACAATCCCATATCTCAAAAGTGGGGCCAACCCACGGTGGTGTTAATCCACGGGACGAGTCGCTATGAGGTGCCAAACCTCCGGTGTCCCAAAGACACAAATGTGATACCAAATCACTTGTGACCAAAGTCACGAATAATCAAGTTGTGGGGCCAACCCACGTGTGATACCAAATCATGGCGACAATCCCATATCTCAAAAGTGGGGCCAACCCACGGTGGTGTTAATCCACAGCTATGAGGTGCCAAACCTCTGGTGTCCCAAAGACACAAATGTGATATGAGGTGCCAAACCTCCGGTGTCAGAAGACACGAATATCAATCTTCCCCCTCCTCTCATATTGCCCATACCAATGCAAAACAAATCATGTCAATATACTTTGATATGAACATATAACCAATACATATCGTAGATCGTGATATTAAACAACATATAGCAACATCATATCGAAACGGACTTACCCGTATCCTTGCTCATACCAATCAAGGTATAATATCAATATCTCATAGTTTCGGCTTTAACAACTTGAATAGTTATTTAACACACACACACACACATATATATATATATATAAACCAAGTTATAAAGTGTGTAAGATACACACCTTTCACTAACGCAAATACTAACTTCCGAAGATCCGATCTACCGCACTAGATCACCTTGTCCTACATTCGGCCAAACCACAAAACTATAAGCAAAACCATTCGACCAACATCACATCTTAATCCCAATAGCCTTTGGCTTTTCAACCATTAAAAGAATGATGAATCGACAAGAATCCTTACCACTTGACTTACCAACTTTGATTGCTAGAGAAGTAATGCTTAGATCAAATGCTTCCAAAGTCCCAAAGAGCCTATAAGAATAATCAGTTCCTAATAATAGTTAGAACCTTGCAACAATTGTCCAAAAATTTTGCCTTTGCCCTCCTGATAATTTACAAAGAAAAGAGGAAAGAAACAAAGGAAATACGGCCATGAATGCTTACCCCCCTTCCAAAACCGATTGAAGAAAACCAAATGAAGACCTACCCTTGTTGATATTCGGCCAAGACAAATCAAAAGGAAATGGGAAGTTTCGCAATATGGTTAAATGGTGAAGGATTTTTGGCTATGGTTTTGAAAAGAAGAAAGCAATTGATTAGAGACTAAAAGAAATGAAGTACGTGAGTAGAAAAGAGAATAAAAATAAGAGAGGGAGGATTTATTTAAGCAAAAATGGAAGAAAAGAAAAGAGAGTTTGGGGAAGAAAGAGGTTCGGCCAAAAGAAAGTAAAAGCAATTTGTAAGTGTTAACATATATGAGAAGAAAAGAATAGAAAGATGAGAACCAAAAGAGGTTCTTTTCGGTTACAAAGAATTTAAAAGATGAGAGGAGGTTCCAAATGAGTTTAGGCCAAATGCCTAAGAGGAAAAATCAACAACACCTAATGGCATTCGGCTATGGTTCACTTTGTGCACAAGAGAGAAGAATTGGTAAGGTTCAAAGGGATTTTTGATATGGCTCAAAACAAGAAATGAAAGCATTCCTAACTAACCGAAAATGACCACCATCCAAAAGAAATTTTGGCACCAACTAGCTACCAACAAGACCAAGATTCGGTCACTCCCCTTAGCCACACATGCCGTCCACATTCATGGAATAATGGCCTAAGAAAAGTTTCCAAAACATTTTCCATCATCCAAGCCTTTTGTCCCCTTATCCTTCCATAACATCTTGATTCCATACCTTAACTAATAACTTGCCTTATTCCTTAGTCTACTATCCATAAAAGAAAATAATCCAACCTTATCATAATTAGAGTTTGACCAACACATGCCATATAAATGAAAAATAAAAGTCACCTAAAGTCCATCCATGGGATTCGAACCACTCCCCTCAAGCAACCATTCATGCGCCATAACCACCTTGCCACTAACTCCTCATGTGCTTTAATTTAACACTTAAATTAACTTAAGTGTCAAGTTCATCTAATCCACTTCATTAAATTTTCCACACTAAAAATTATTCTAGCTTAGCTAATATTTCCAAGCCTTCACACAAATATACTAAGCACACAATAACAATCATATCCGAGCTAACACAAATAACAAGATGATACTCTAATATTTTTAGGATGTTACATACTACATTGAAAACAATGTTTGATGCGGAAGCTTTTATAGTGTGTTACGAAAACGTGGTGTTTGGAAAACAATTATCTTTTGAAAAACCGCGTCCTACTACTACTCAAATGTGAATTAAAATAAGTAAAATCCCCAAATTAAAAGTTAAACTTAAAGAGGCCTTATTACAAAAACAAATACCCAATTAAATTTATTGGAAATAAAACTCAAATATAAAAGCAGGTGTGGTTGTGTGGCCACCTCTGAATCCCTCGCAGCACCGATCTGCCTAAGACTGGGGATTACATGTAAGCAAAATAGCCAATGCAATTACAGTCTGGGCCTAAGCCCAAATTAATAACAGTTCAGTTCAGTTGGCCCTTAGCCCATTACAGTATCAGTATCAGTGTGGGCCTTAGCCCATTTCAGTGACAGTAACAGTTTAGGCATGCAATCAAAAATCCTACCCATCCAGCCTCTACACTCCACTCCGTCCAGCCCTACACTCCATGTGGGGATAAAATCACCCACCCATCCCTACACTCCAAAAATTAGCACCGATTGCGACACTAAACAGTATTTGCAGCAGCGCTGCCAATACAGTACACTTCCTCCAATCATATAATCCCATCCCATGCAACATATCACACATGTATGCAACATATATATCGTGGCATGCTCATATACAGTCATACATAACATAAAGCATACAATCATTTTATATCATAGGGGCATAACAGTCATTTTATCGGTTTGGGGTCTAGGTATACTTACCACCCATCAGTGAGGTCCATGATGCGTCTCGGGCGACCGTGTAACCTTAATAGTCAAAGCAGTGAAAATGGGCCCAAGGCCCATAATCTGAGCCCATGTGGGCCCACACGCGCGCGTGTGGCCCACATGTGTAAGTGGTCTCGGTCATGAAATTTACTACGCTTGGCCCAATATTCTCCACACGTTCGTGTGGTTTACCCGTGTGGGGTCCAAAATGTAACATCCGGGTTAGAAATTTTTTGTTGTTGCATGACATTGCATGTGTCTAGTGTGTTGCGTGGCTATTTCTATGTTTTGCGGGCTTAATTGAAGTCTAAGTGTATGCTCGAGTGAATGGGAAAATTTTGATTTTTGGGTGTTAAGTCAGGATTTGTTGGAGCTAGGGTATAAGAGTTTTATTTGGTGTTTTGTTGAACAAGAAAGAGCTGGTGGAGTGGCGGGATAGGCGCCACTAAGGCTTGTGTGTGTGGCGTCATTTGCGTGAGGGAGAGATCTTGTGTTCAAGCTCATGAGTGGCCACCTTTTGGCTTTCTTTTGACGCCTAGGAAGGGAGAGTTTGTAGGCGTTCAAACTCTGCCATGGACTAGGTCAAAGTGTTCAAATGATGGGTGGAGAGTGAATTTAGGAAGGAGACTTGTTCAAAGTGTTTTGAATGGATGGTTGTGAGCAAATATGGGTAGTGGCCGAATGTTGGGGTGTGTGTGGAGAGAGTGGCTCTGTTTTGGCAAGGGGATATGGGAGTGCCGAAATTTATTTTTGAATTTTAGTGCATATTCGGTCACTTTGTGTCAAGCAAAAATCTCTCTTTGCTAGCTAGCCGAATTTGTTTTCCAAGAGAATTCCTCCATCTTTCTTCCCTAAACCAGAAGATCAAACCTCCTAAAGCTTGCCAAAATTGGTTTTGTGTGTTCTTTCAATATTGTTGATAGCTGAATGCCCTTCCATCTTTCTTCCTTTTCATTTGTGTTGAGCCGAAACCATTACCCTAGTGTTCTCATATTTTCTTTCTCCTATTAACACTTTGATAGCCGAAAGTTATCCCCTAAAACTTTTTCTTCATTTCTTCTTCTTTTAAGAACCTAAGTACTTTCTTGTTCTTCTTCTTTTTCCCATTTCTATTGTTGGCCAAATATCAACCCCTCTCTTTTCATCTTTCTCTTGTATTTCTCCCTTTGTGTAAAGCCGAATTCTTTTCTTATCTTTTTTTCTAAGTGTTGACCGAATCTATCCCCTCTCCTGGTGGATGTTGGCCGAATATTGGTTGGTGTTGGGTAAGTGCTTGGCCGAATGGCCATTCCTCCTCTCCCTTGTCTTCTATCGATTTGGGTTTGATTAAGGGCCGATTTCGGCATTGGGTGAAGGGTGTTAATCTCTTGTGTTTAATCGATTTCATTATAGGTCATTCGGATTTTGGATACAATCAAGTGGAGCCTTCGTCCTTTGGTTAACCATTTGGGGTAAGTATTGGTAAGGGCCAGTTCTATTAGTTGATTCTTTTATCTTGTTAAGCCAAGTTAGTTAGGGGTTAATGGTTCTTCTTATTAGGTGGTGGCCGATTATCAAAAGAACCACTGTTGGTTCGGGATTTGGTAGGAAACCAAATCGAGTATAGAGGTAAGGGTGATTCGACAAACCCCTTTGGTTAATTATTGTTGGCCGAATGTTAGATGTCTAACTCCTATCTGGCCGATTGTAGGATCAAGGATACAAGGAGCTTTAGATCGTTTCTTTTAGTATTAAAGGTTGCGCTTTAGCAGGTGTGTAACCTAACACACTATACTTAGTAATATTGTTATTAAACCTGTTTGCCTATTAAAAATCATGACAAGATGATGGATTATTGGATACCCAAGCGGGGTGTGTGTGCGATATCCGGTAAGTCAAGATTGTTACTAGATTAACTGATGATCTATATGGTATCATGACTATGTATGTATGTGATATGGGGCATGAGTCAAACATATTAGCATGATATGCATAATTTGTATGATATGCATGATTACATGAGTTGGTTTGTTGATGGGTGATATGAGTGGAGGGGGAAGTGATGATTTGTGCTTTGGTGAGCACCAGTGTTTTGGTAACACACTTTGTGACTTTGGGTCACCAGTGCTTTGGTAGCACATTTGTGTCTTTGGGACACCGAGAGGTTGGAGCACCTCATTGCGACTTGTCCACGTGGTTAACACCACCGTGGGTTGGCCCCACTTTGAGATATGGGATCGTCGCTAGTGATTGGGTATCACACGATGGGTTGGCCCCATCATTCGATTATTGTGACTGGCCACGGTCACGGTGCTTTGTAGCACATTTGTGTCTTTGGGACACCGAGAGGTTGGGCACCTCATTGCGACTCGTCCCCGTGGTTAACACCAGTGGGTTGGCCCCACATGAGATATGGGATCGTCGCTAGTGATTGGGTATCACACGATGGGTTGGCCCCATCATTCGATTATCGTGACTACGGTCACCAGTGCTTAGGTAGCACATTGTGTCTTTGGGACACCCGGTGTTTTGGTAACACATTGTGACTATATGTCACCGGTGGTTTGGCACCACCGGTGGTTTGGTACCACGGGGTAGGAAAGGAGGTACAGATGGTTAGAATTGGGTTGCATTAACTATGTTGCTATGTATGATGTGTGTTAGTATGTTGTTTCATCGGGAGCGGGATTTATGCATCGAGTCTTTCGACTCACCCTCTCCTTTGACATTTCAGGTGACTCGTGAGACGCGGACATGGAGCCGGGATGGACTCTGGGTGCTCATGCCATGCTTAATAAAGTTTTACTCCAACTCTATCATTTGGGTACTTTAGTTTAATTACTTTTATCTGGGTTTTAATTTGGATTTGTAAAAGGCCTTTAAATTATGTTTTTTTTTTATGGTTATGTTTTAATTAGATTCTCAACCTGCTTAACAAACAACTTGGCATGAAATTTACTAAAACTTGGAAAGACAACGTTTTCAAAATTATATCGCAATGTGTTTCAAACTATACCATCGGGTATCTCACTATGCTTTGCTATAGAGTAAACTCAAATGATTTTCAAACCAAACTCGACATCTACTAAGTCAAAAATGTTTCTAAATAGCACTAAGTAACTACTGGAAATGCTAAATGAAATCAACTCGTCTTTAACTATATACTTTGGATAAGTTTTCAAAATCTAATCAAAACAAACCTACTCCAATTTCCCCAAATCCACTATGTTTTCACCACCCCGCCAAACTGAAAAAAAAACTGATCACTCAAAGACGTTTTCCCGTAACGTGCATTCGGACGTGGTGTCTTGTCCGATTTTGGGGTGTTACAATTGTGGTATCGAGCCAAGTTCAAAGGTTTTACTGTGGGCCTGAGGCCCAAAATGTTTTCAAAAGGTTGTTTTGTTAGTCTTTATTCTTAAAGTATGGTTTGAAAGGCATGGCACCGAGTCTCGGCACTGATTCGCTGTAAGTACCCTTACTATTGCTTGTGAATTGATTGGATGTGATATGATTTGATGAATAGCAATAGTATACTACTTTAGAGATTGAAACCGATAGGATTCGTGAACTCGCGAGAACAAATCCTCCTTAATATTCATAAGACTTGCTTTTAAACAAGTGGAATAAATATTGATGCATAAAAATTCTTAATCGATACGTAGAAAGATTAGTCATGAGCGCTAGAGGGGGCGTGGTCGTGGACGAGGTCGTGGTAGGATGACTGCTTTACGAGCCCGTGAGATGCAGTCGTGGTTCAGAAAATGAGATCGCAGTATCGCCACCACCGGAGGTGGTGGTGAGTTCCAAGATCGAGGCCCGGGGATGACGCAGTGTCACGGCGATCTTTGCGAGTGTTGGAAAGAGTAGCTGGTGTAGGTGGTGGTTCGGGAGTTAGGAAATCGGTTCTTTGGCGACTTCGGGCAAATGGGGCCAATTCTTCCGAGGTGTTTCGGTGTTGCTCCCAAAGATCGCTGCCGAATATTGGTTGGAGGCAAGCGAAGCGGATCATGGACGATCCGACTTGACTTGCAAGAGAAGGTGAAGGGCATCGACGCTTCTCCGTGATGAGTCATATCGGTGTTGGCTCACGGTTGGGAAAGATGTGGCGGCAGAGGATCTAACATGGGATTATTTCGTAGTGCATATCAAAAGAAATACATCGGAGCTAGTTATATCGACTCCCGTAAAGGCTTTTCGAGGCTTGTTAGGGAGTAAACTGCTTTTCGAAAGCACGCAGGTGAAGTTCCTGGTTTGAGTAGGTATGCCAGGGCATTGTGGCCACCGGCATGAGAGGTGTGTTCGTTTCGAGGATGGTGCGAGACGACTTGAGACTACCGATTGCTCCCGCCGAGCGCCGAGTTTCTTGTCTTAGTTGAGAAGGCTAAGGTAGCCGAGGTGTTAGGAGTCGAGTGAGGGTGGTATGGACCCGAAATAGGCATAAGAGGAGCTTTGGGGCTTCGGATCGTCGTGTAATCCGCGAGAAGAGGGCTAGACCAGTGGGCCGAACCACCGCTAGGTTTGTTGTCTTTGCGCAGGCGGGGGACCATTGCAGATGTGATCGATGTGGGAAATCTCATTGGGGTGGTTGTTGGATGGAGGAAAAGGTTGCTTCGAGTGTGGTTCTCGAGCACCGCGTGAGGCTTGTCCGCGTAGGTTGGCTAGGATTGATCCCGAGAGGCGGCCGTGTCGATTCAGAGGTAATGGACCGCCACCGCGAGAGGGCCGTGGTAATGGCAGAGGTGGTAATGGGTCCGTTCGGGGCCGTGAAGCACCGCGAGAGGTGCGAGTAGTTCGATGCTAGACGGCTGGATTAGTGTATCTTTGTGAGGCGCCGAGAGAGAGCGGCATACCGGACGTCATAACTTAGAGACGTTTTTGATTTTTGGTTCTCCTTATATCTGCTTTGATTGATGTGGGTTCAACGCACTCTTATGTTGCCGAGTAGCATAGTAGAGACCATGGATTTAGACTCGAGATATCTTCTAAGGCGGATGGAGCGATTAGCCCTCTAGGTCACTCGTAGTAGATAAACCATTTAGAGAGGACCCTTAGAACTCCAAGGGTAATGTTTGCTCGCTGATCCGATGGAACCGCCGTTTGGGAGTTCGATCGATTCTTGGGATGGATTGGTTGGTCAAGTACCAGGCGAGGTTGGATTAACGCGACCAAGCGCATGGTTCTTAAGGCAGTCGAGGGTGAAGAGGTGGCTATGATAGGTAATAGGAGAGATTACTTATCAAATGTGGTATCCGCTCTGAAGGCGCAGAAGATGGTCGGAAAGGCGAAGCGTATGTAGTTCATGTGCATGCGTTGGAGGCTAAAGTGCGTGGAGAAGGTTCGTGCACTTAAGGAGTTTCTTGATGTTTTTCCGAGCTTCGGGTTTGCCGCGATCGCGAGGTGGAGTTCGGGATTGATCTCATACCCGAATCTGCGCAAGTGTCTATTGCTCCGTATAGGATGGCGCCAAAGGAATTGGTGGAGCTTAAGGCTCGAGATCCAGGAGTTATTGGATCGAGGTTTTATTAGGCCAAGTGTTTACGCGGTAAGTGCGCGGTACTTTTGTCAAGAAGAAAGATGGCACGATGCGGATGTGTATAGACTACCGCCGGTTGAACAAGCAGCGATTAAAAACAAGTATCCGTTGCCCACGGATAGACGCGATTTGTTTGATCGGTGAGGAGTCTTCGCGGTATTCTCAAGATCGACTTGAGGTCCAGGTATCACCATTAAGAGTTAAGGAGGCGATATCCATAAAACAGCGTTTAGGACTCGGTATGGGCACTCGTTATTTAATTCCGTAATGCCATTGGGTTGACTAACGACCGGCGGCGTTTATGGATATGATGAATAGGGTGTTTCAGCAGATCTGGATCGATTCGTCGTGGTTTTCATGTAGACGACATCTTAGTGTACTCAAGGACAGGAGGAAGAGCATGATAAGCATTTGCGAGTGGTGTTACTGATTTTGAGGAAAAGCGACTCCTCATGCTAAGTTCGGTGAAGTGTGAGTTCGGCCAGAAGTGACTTTCTTGGGTCATGTAGTGTCGGCTGAGGGATTCGAGTAGATCCTCGTAAGATTGAGGCGATTTTGGAATGGAAGCGCCTAAGTCGGTGGTCGAGATTCGAGAGTTTCTGGTTTGGCCGGATACTCACCAGAAGGTTTGTTGAGGGTTTCTCGTTGATAGCGTGCGCCGATGACCAAGTTCTTTGAGAAAGAAGTTCCGTTTGTGTGGGTGAAAACAGCAGGAAAGCTTCGATAAGTTAAAGAAGATTTGACTGGCCAGGCTCGGTTTTAATTCAACCCGAGGCCGGTTGGTGAGTACCACAGTCTATTGCGACGCATCACATACGGCTTTGGTTGTGTCTTGATGCAAGAAGGTAAGGTTGTGGCTTATGCTTCTGCGGTGAGGCCACATGAGGTCAACTATCCGGACGCACGATTTGGAGCTAGCGAAATTTGTGAGTCTTCGCTTTAAAAATTTGGAGGCACTACTTGTGCGGAGAGAGATCGATAGTCTACACGGATCACAAGAGTCCAAAGTATCTATCGACTGGAAGGATTTGAATTTGAGGCGCCGCAGATGGGTCGAGATTCTTGAAAGATTACGACATTCGATTGAGTATCATCCGGGCAAGGCTAACGTGGTGGCGCGCCGCGTTGAGCCGCAAGGTTGTTTTCGAGTTAAGAGCATTGTTTGCCCATTTGAGTTTGTATGACGACGGAGTATATTCGAGCAGCGAGTTAAGCCTACTTGGGTTGAGCGATCGAGAAAAGCAAAGTTAGAGGATGTGATTCTAAGTGCGCGAAGGTTGCAAGTGCGAGAATGGTGGTGTGGATGGTTACACTGCTCTAGTGACGAGGTTACGTGTTTTGTGGTAAGGCTTGTATGCCTAAAGATGTTGAGTGAGGCGAAGATTCTTCAGACGCATATAGCGTCCTTATGCTATGTATCCGGAGGTAGTAAGATGTTTAGGGATCTTAGAGAGCGATTTTGGTGGTCGGCTTGAAGAAAGAAAGTGGCATGAGTTTGTTGGGAAGTGTCGACTTGTCGGTAGTCAAATGTGAACATCGATTTGCCGTCGGGTTTGCTTGACTGTGAAGATTCCTCGATGGAAGTGGGAAAGGATAACCATGGATTTCGTCGTTGGAGTTACCGCCACGCCAAGCAAGAAGGATTCGATTTGGGTAGTGGTGGATTGATCGACTAAATCAGCTCACTTCATTCCGGTGAGGGTTGACTACTCACTTCGAAGCTAAGCGAAGCTATATGTGTCGAGATAGTGAGGTTGCACGGCGTGCGCTTTCGATAATCTCGGATAGGGATCCCGATTCACGTCAAGGTTACGAAAGCGTTGCATCAAGCTCGGGTACTCGTTTGATTTCAAGCACGGCTTTTTCACCCGCTGATCGACGGTCAATCGTAAAGGATTATTCGTGTCTTAGAGGATATCTTCGAGAGGTTGTATCTTGGATTTGAGAGAGGTAGTTGGGAGGAGTTTCTACCATTAGGTGAGTTTGCCTACAACAACGATTTACCAAGCGAGCATCAAGATGGCACCGTGATGAGGCGTTGTATGGTAGGAAGTGTCGCCACCCACGTGTTGGACGGAGTTAGGTGAGCGTCGATTGTTGGGACCCGAATTGGTTCTTTGAGACCGAAGACAAGGTTGCTCGATTGGTCTCGATTGAAGGAAGCTTGGATGGCGAGAAGTCTTGGCGCCGATCTTAAGCGGAGAGATATAGAGTTATTTGTAGGGGATCGAGTTTTTCTGAAGGTCTCACCTTGGAAAAAGGTGTTGAGATCGGGAAGAAAGGCAAGCTAAGTCCGAGGTTCATTGGGCCGTATAAGGTATTGAGGCGAGTTGGACCGATGAGCGTATCGCCTTGAGTTGCAGTGAGCTTAGTCGATTCACGATGTTTTTCATGTTTCGATGCTTGAGGTATCGTTCGAGATCCGTCGCATGTGGTAGCAATGGAAGAGATCGAGGTAAATCGCATTTGACCATGGAGGAGGAACACATGCGATTCTTGATCGAGATGTGAAGGTTCTGCGTGAAGAAGTCTGTGCCTTTGGTTAAGGTTCTTTGGCGGAATCATGGCATAGAAGAAGCTACGTGGGAACCCGAGGATATGATGAGACAAACAATACCCATGAACTCTTACGATCAGGTAATTTCGATGTCGAAATTATTTTAAAGTAGAAAGCGTAACATCCCGGGTTAGAAATTTGTTTTGTTGTTGCATGACATTGCATGTGTCTAGTGTGTCTTTGCGTGGCTATTTCTATGTTTTGGGGGCTTAATTGAAGTCTAAGTGTATGCACGAGTGAATGGGAAAATTTTGATTTTTGGGTGTTAAGTCGGGGAGCTGTTGGAGCTAGGGTATAAGAGTTTTATTTGGTGTTTTGTTGAACAAGAAAGGAGTGGTGGAGTGGCGGGATAAGGCGCCACTAAGGCTTGTGTGTGGCGTCATTTGCGGGAGGAGAGATCTTGTGTTCAAGCTGTGGAGTGGCCACCTTTTGGCTTTCTTTTTGGCGCCTAGGAAGGGAGAGTTTGTAGGCGGTTCAAACTACGCCATGGACTAGGTCAAAGTGTTCAAATGATGGGTGGAGAGTGAATTTAGGAAGGAGACTTGTTCAAAGTGTTTTGAATGGATGGTTGTGAGCAAATATGGGTAGTGGTAGAATGTTGGGGTGTGTGTGGAGAGTGGCTTAGGTTTTGGCAGGGGATATGGGAGTTGAAATTCATTTTGAATTTTAGTGCATATTCGGTCACTTTGTGTCAAGCAAAATCTCTCTTTTGCTAGCTAACTTGAATTTGTTTTCCAAGAGAATTCCTCCATCTTTCTTCCGAAGCGAAAGATCAAACCTCCTAAAGCTTGCCAAAATTGGTTTTGTGTGTTCTTTCAATATTGTTGATAGTGAATGCCCTTCCATCTTTCTTCCTTTTCATTTGTGTTGAGCGAAACCATTACCCTAGTGTTCTCATATTTTCTTTCTCCTATTAACACTTTGATAGCCAGAAGTTATCCCTAAAACTTTTTCTTCATTTCTTCTTCTTTTAGAAGCCAGGAAGTACTTTCTTGTTCTTCTTCTTTTTCCCATTTCTATTGTTGGCCAAATATCAACCCCTCTCTTTTCATCTTTCTCTTGTATTTCTCCCTTTGTGTAAAGCCAGAATTCTTTTCTTATCTTTTTTCTAAGTGTTGACCGAATCTATCCCTCTCACAGTGGATGTTGGCGAATATTGGTTGGTGTTGGGTAAGTGCTTGGTCGAATGGCCATTCCTCCTCCCTTGTCTTCTATCGATTTGGGTTTGATTAAGGGCGATTTGGCATTGGGTGAAGGGTGTTAATCTCTTGTGTTTAATCGATTTCATTATAGGTCATTTGGATTTTGGATACAATCAAGTGGAGCCTTCGTCCTTTGGTTAACCATTTGGGGTAAGTATTGGTAAGGGCAGTTCTATTAGTTGATTCTTTTATCTTGTTAAGCCAAGTTAGTTAGGGTTAATGGTTCTTCTTATTAGGTGGTGGCGATTATCAAAAGAACCACTTTGTTAGTTGAGGATTTGGTAGGAAACCAAATCGAGTATAGAAGGTAAGGTGATTCGACAAACCCCTTTGGTTAATTATTGTTGGCCGAATGTTAGATGTCTAACTCCTATCTGGCCGATTGTAGGATCAAGGATACAAGGAGCTTTAGATCGTTTCTTTTAGTATTAAAAGGTTGCGCTTTAGCGGTGTGTAACCTAACACACTATACTTAGTAATATTGTTATTAAACTGTTTGCCTATTAAAATCATGTGATATGATGGATTATTGGATACCCAAAGCGGGGTGTGTATGCGTGTCCGGGTAAAGTCGATATTGTTACTAGATTCATGATGATCTATATGGTATCATGACTATGTATGTATGTGATATGGGGCATGAGTCAAACATATTAGCATGATATGCATAATTTGTATGATATGCATGATTACATGAGTTGGTTTGTTGATGGGTGATATGAGTGGAGGCGATGATGATTTGTCTTGACGAGCACGAGTGTTTTGGTAACACACTTTGTGACTTTGGGTCACCGGTGCTTTGGTAGCACATTTGTGTCTTTGGGACACCGGAGGTTGGGCACCTCATTGCGACTTGTCCACGTGGTTAACACCTGAGTGGGTTGGCCCCACTTTGAGATATGGGATCGATGCGCTAGTGATTGGGTATCACATGATGGGTTGGCCCCATCATTCGATTATTGTGACTACGGTCACTGGTGCTTTATTAGCACATTTGTGTCTTTGGGACACCGGAGGTTGGGCACCTCATTGCGACTTGTCCACTGTGGTTAACACCACCGTGGGTTGGCCCCACATGAGATATGGGATCGTCTGCTAGTGATTGGGTATCACCACGATGAGTTGGCCCCATCATTCGATTATCGTGACTACGGTCACCGAGTGCTTAGGTAGCACATTGTGTCTTTGGGACACGGTGTTTTGGTAACACATTGTGACTATATGTCACCGAGTGGTTTGGCACCACCACAGTGGTTTGGTACCACCACGGGTAGGAAAGGAGATACGGATGGTTAGAATTGGGTTGCATTAACTATGTTGCTATGTATGATGTGTGTTAGTATGTTGTTTCATCGGGAGGCGGGATTTATGCATCGAGTCCTTCGACTCACCCTCTCCTTTGACATTTCAGGTGACTCGTGACGCGGACATGGGTAGGGATGGACTCGGGGTGCTCATGCCATGCTTAATAAAGTTTTACTCCAACTCTATCATTTGGGTACTTTAGTTTAATTACTTTTATACAGGTTTTAATTTGGATTTGTAAAGGCCTTTAAATTATGTTTTTTTATGGTTATGTTTTAATTAGATTCTCAACCTACTTAACAAACAACTTGGCATGAAATTTACTAAAACTTGGAAAGACAACGTTTTCAAAATTATATCGCAATGTGTTTCAAACTATACCATCGGGTATCTCACTATGCTTTGCTATAGAGTAAACTCAAATGATTTTCAAACCAAACTCGACATCTACTAAGTCAAAAATGTTTCTAAATAGCACTAAGTAACTACTGGAAATGCTAAATGAAATCAACTCGTCTTTAACTATATACTTTGGATAAGTTTTCAAAATCTAATCAAAACAAACCTACTCCAATTTCCCCAAATCCACTATGTTTTCACCCCGCTTTCAAACGAAAAAAAAAAAAAAATCTGATCACTCAAAGACGTTTTCCCCGTAACGTACCAGATTCGAACGTGGTGTCTTGTCCGAGTTTGGGGTGTTACACAAAAGCCCGTTGGGCCCACACAGCCTATTTCGGCCCAACATGGTCCAAAACGGCCCTAGACCATGAAATCGCTCATAGTGGCCTCAATAATCAAACGCCCACGTTTTATGCGTTCAGAGTACCACACGAGCGAGTGCACGCTCATGTAGCATCACTTGTCATATTTTTTGGCTTTCGCCGAATTGCGATTTGGGTAGTGTTTACACACTTGTTTGCGAAAACGTGCGAATAACCGTGAGCACCACACTTGCCTTGGTTGAGCGAAGGTGGCTTAGCCCTCTTAGACCACTGACGAGGGTTGATTACCACCTCCTTGACGAATATCTGCGTTACAAGTGGATTCTATTAATCAGAGTTGTTTATACATGGCTTATATCCATACGTAATAACTTACAGCACCACAGAACCCCAAAAGTAGGGGAAAGAGCATTCGGCCTTTACCCACAATGCAAGACAAAATAGTTACCTTTGATCGAGTGAAGAAAGAAGGGTTTTGAATGCTTCACTATCACTTGCGGCTCCTTCACTCCTAGAGAAGTTCTAAAAAAACTGAAAGAAACACAAGAGTATTCTGCTTTAACAGTGTAGGAAAGGAAAGACTTGTTACAGATTAAGAGAAACAAGAAGAAGTCGAGTGCTCTTACCAATTTGTCAGAGAATAGTCGCTACACCGAAGACACAATACCGATAGAGGAATGAAGTAATCTGCCTGGGTACCAAGATGATAAGAGGAATCGGTTTAAGGGAGAAAGAGAAAAGAAAACGAAGGAGGGGAAGAAGGTATATTCGGCCAACAACAGAAAAAGAAGAGAAGAGGAAAAATGATTGTTGTGAAAAAGGACAAAACTGAAAAGAACAATGGTCTAGCCGAACGCACCTTTCACAATTAAGAAAAAGAAGAAAGAAAGAGAGATACGGTAGACTTGAGAGCAGAGAAGGCACAAATAAAATTGAGTTTGCAAAATAGAGCAAAAGAGAAAGGAAGCACTAGGAGTACTTTCAGCGAAAGAAAGGTTGTCAAAAATGAAAAAAAGCGAACAAAAGAATACCCAAAGACCCCTACCATAATCGACCTTCAAGCAAAAAGTGAAAAACAATGCAAAACCAAAATGTGGAGCATACCAAATGAGGAGTACCCCTCATCTCCCTTGATTTTCTCCTAAAATCCCTCCTCAAATCTCTCCTCCTGATCACACCTCCCCTCAACCACTCAATTTGAATTCTCCTCAACCACTTCAGTGTTTTAATCAAACTCCAACACCTCCACGACACAGCAGCAAAATAAATACTCCACTGCTCCCCCCAAGATTCGAACACCAGTCCTCTGGCATAGGTAACACGCCACTTACCCCTAGACCAACAGACTCTTTATGTCATGCTTTACCCACAATAATTTAAAAGCCTACTAACTATAGGCAAGGGTTTTATTCCCTAAAAACAAAATATTTGCACAAGCCCAGGCTTGAACCCAAGACTTCTCAGACACTCCCAAACACACCCAAATCACTCAACCACTGAAGCAACAGGTATTTGTGCTACAAACATGCAAAAATAAATACTTAAATTTTTGGGGCGTTACTGTAACACCCCAAACCCGGCCTAGACATTTTGGCTGGATCTAGCATGTCACATCAAAAGGTAGTTGAAAAGCTAACCGTTCGTTGAAAATGTTGCATCTCTTTTGAAAACTTCGAGTTTCGATGTTTGTTTGTAAAAACCCGATTTACTTAATGTCCATTTTTATAAAGTTGTAATTATTTTGAAAAATTGTTTTTGTTGTGGAAGTCAAACTTTAATAGTTGCGGAAACGTGATATTTTGAAAAACGGTTATTAACATTTTGGAAAACTCAGTATTCAAACATCTAACAATTTAAAAACCGAATTAAAGGTTAAAAGAAAAATAAAATCCAAAGGCCTTATTACAAAATATTAACCCCAAACTAAATAATCTTAAAATAAGGTAAAAATTGAATTTACTAAAGTTCGCGAGAAATAACCCCGATGTATGGCCACTACCAAGTCCTCCGCGGCTCCAAATCCTCTATCGCTGGGGATTACCTGCAAGGTTAAAAGAAAGGGGTGAGTTACGAGAACTTAGTGTGAAATCCCTTAATCGGTCATTATCTAGGCCCGAGCCCAAACGGCATCAATCTGGGCCTAAGCCTTAATATCATGATAATGCATATAATGTAATGCAACCCAACCCAATCCAACCACTCACACCCCCGTACCAACCCTACAATACTATGGGGACCAAGTCAACCCACCTAGCCCTACACACCAAGAATGCAGCCGTGCTGCCAGATTATAAGCGGCTTAGAGCCGTCGGTAGGTCCACAGTCGTCTCGGGCGACCCGTGCGAACCTAATCGATTAATCACTTCCTCCTGTTATAATATCCCATCCCAATGCAATATGTAGTGACATATTAATTCAGTGCATGCAATAATGTACCATCATAACAGTTAAATAGAACACACAAAATCATACTAAATAACCCTAAGGGTATAACGGTAATTTTACCCACCGAGGGTATTTCAGTAATTTACCCATTAAGGGTATTTCAGTAATTTTGTCATCTAACGGCCTTTTCAAAGGCCTACTGTCGTTCCGAGCGACACAGGACCCTTTTTGGGTCTCTACAGAACTATTGGGCCTAAAATCCGTTTTAGGCCCAAACGGGCCCACACACTCGTATGGCCCATTACACGTAGTTTTGGTCTCAGATTTGCAGATCTTGCACTCGCACCTATCATTTGACAATTTTCCATCAATTTCGCCCATGTGGGCCGGATAGCCCATTAGGCCCATTTGGCCCGTTACAGCCTTCGTTTCGCGAGAGTGCTCGTGACACTCTCGACGACTTACCGCCAACATTTGCATCTTGAATTTCCACTACGAGCGCTCGCACGCTCGAGCAGTCACGTTTGCCAGTTTTCTGGCTTTTCGCTTTGGCCGAGTCACAGAACATTGCAAGCATTTATCCAGAAGGGTGTGAGATTACACACCTGTTACAAGTGTAGATTGAAACCTTCGAGATTACGCATCTATTAAATCAATACACTTTAAACCATTAGTCTTAATCTTAGTAAGACATATCCAATAGATTGAAATCAACAACTTAATCCACACCACTTACCAACAGCCAAGAGATCCACCGCAAGGGATAGGTGTTCAGTTGGCCCTCTGATTAAGCACGTCGAGACCCTAGCAGTGTTTGGCACGAAAAATAGATGTTAGCAACACCTTAATCATGACCACAAAAGAACTCAAGACAGACATCCGGCTTGAGTAAGAATCAACCAATGAATATAACCTCACCACCTATATTTGGCCTTAATCTTACTTACCAACCAACTTCCGAAATCCAAGGCTAGAAGAATGATGAGAGGTAGAAGAGAATGACTTGATTCGGCCTTAGTAAAAAAGAACCAGAGTGAGAGATTCAGTTTTAGAGGAAAGATAAGAAAGAAAACTAGAGGAAGGCACACCATACCTTAGGCCAAAAATGAGCCGAATGGGAGAAGAGATTTGACACAAGCAGCAAATACACAGGGCCGAGATTCGACGACGAAGTTAACCAAAATGAAGAACCCAAAGATGAGAAGAAACGAAGTAAGCCAATCGAAAGCTAAAAGGAAAAGGTTAGGGGTTTCGGCTATTGAGTAGAAAAAGAATAATTGAAAGAGATGGGAGGTTGAACAAGAGTTGCACGAGTGGTAACTTTCCAATAGGTTGGGCCAAGTCTCAAAGAGAGAAAAAGAACGATGGGAGTAAATGATTTCGGTAAACAGGAAATTGCCAAGAGAAAATGACCCCAAAATGCTTAAAGAATTAATGCCCAAAATGCACCAATGCAAAGGAATTTTGGCACCCTCCTACTCAAAACCGAATGTGCACTTTCCAATGACAAGTCTTGACCGAAACTCCCCCATGCACTTCCCCATATTCGGCCACTACTACCTCTCACCCTCAATCCCTTGATTCACTCCTCTTTTTTCTCCCCAACTTCCTCTCCATCACCCATTCAAATCATTTGACCAAGTCTCCAACCTCCAAGGCAGAGTTTGATCTCAACTCTGCTTCCTCCTTCTTGAGCACAAAATAATAGTCACCCAAAATGCAGCTTGTGAGACTCAAACTCTCTCCCTCCTTACTTCCCTTGTGACGCCACACCACTGTGCCACTTACTCACTTGCGTTAGCAAACCTATTTAATTAAACTTAAGTCCAGCTTTTGCTAGCCCTCTTCCCTAAAGAGCCAAAAACCAAAAATTTTCCTATGGCCCAACTTGAACCTGGGACTTCATAGAACCCTCTAAACACTCCAAACTCACACACCTAATAGGTCCCACTTATAATAGTGTCGCTCTCTTGTTCCCAAAAATTTGAAACGATCCCGCACCCAAGGCCCAATGGGCCCAATTCTACTAGGCCCAAATTCGGGGCGTTACAAATCTACCCCCTTAAAAAAATTTCATCCTCGAAATTTCCAACTATCTAACAGTCGTTTAACACAGACTACTCTACCATGCTGCCACTGCGCACACTGATTCTAATATCCCTATCATATTCTAACTAGAATTTGGAATTCCCGACACATACTCAAAATACCTAACCATTAAAGCAGACAGATATCTCATCCGCAACCTATTTCTATATCCAAACTTCGCATCCAAATAAAACATACCCAACTTAATGGTGATTGAGCAATCCCGAGCCTTATGCTCCACAGACCCGCATCTTAAACATGCTCATGACTTCCTCCAGCACTCTCCCGGATGACGCCTTCCACAAAATTTGCAAGCCAAAAAGTTTGAACGTACCTTAACATGCTTTACAGAACGAGACTGCGGCCCTAAAAAACTGCGATCTCTTTTTTTCTTACAGTCCGCGCACCTAGCCCGAAGTATTTCACCTATTTCTTTAACCTCCCTTACTAGCTGCGTCAGCACATCCGTAACGAGTTTTGGGTTATCGCCACTCGAGATCGGTGGGCTCACTCTAACCTCTGTCTCCTGGACCATCTCACGCTCCCTTTCAGGCATATGTCCCAATGCTGAGGATCCAGCCCTAGCACCTCGGCCTCTACCACAGCCGCGAGTTCCTCGTCCACGTCCTCTTGTACTCATATTGCTGAATCGAGTTAATCTGATTAGGAATTTTATGAATCAGTCTATAGTTCCAATGTTTATTAACAAGTGTTTTATGGAAAACAGTTATAAGAGTCATTTTCGCGGATCGACTTTCCTACCTTTTCAGTCTCTATAGTCTTAGTTCCTATAGCTAACAGTTTCAGTATACTACCGCTATTTCTAGTAGTTTTCTCTCAACAATCATTTCATCGTATAATCAGATACAAAGTAAAAAGACTTACGGATTTGGTGCCTGAGACTCAGTGTGCCATACTTCCCATAACACTATCACTCTTCTAACCAAAAATTTTAACATTTAAGGAAAAAATTTCAAAACCCATTCTACAGCCGAGTTTTGCAACCGGGCTCTGATACCATAAAATGTAACACTCCAAACCCGGCCTAAACGTTATGGTCAAATCTAGCATGTCACATTGAAAGGTAGTTGAAAAGCTAACCGTTCGTTGAAAATGTTGCATCTCTTTTGAAAACTCTGAGTTTCGACGTTTGTTTGTAAAAACCTGATTTACTTAATGTCCATTTTTATAAAGTTGTAATTATTTTGAAAAATTGTTTTTGTTGTGGAAGTCAAACTTTAATAGTTGCGGAAACGTGATATTTTGAAAAACGGTTACTAACATTTTGGAAAACTCAGTATTCAAACATCTAACAATTTAAAAAAAACCAAATTGAAGGTTAAAAGAAAAATAAAATCCAAAGGCCTTATTACAAAATATTAACCCCAAACTAAATAATCTTAAAATAAGGTAAAAACTGAATTTACTAAAGTTCGCGAGAAATAACCCCAATGTATGGCCACTACCGAGTCCTCCGCGGCTCCAAATCCTCTATCGCTAGGGATTACCTGGAAGGTTAAAAGAAGGGGGTGAGTTACGAGAACTCAATGTGAAATCCCCTAATCGGTCATTATCTAGGCCCGAGCCCAAACGACATCAATCTGGGCCTAAGCCCTAATATCATGATAATGCAGATAATGTAATGCAACCCAACCCAATCCAACCACTCACACCCCCATACCAACCCTACACTCATATGGGGACCAAGTCAACCCACCCAGCCCTACACACCAAGAATGCAGCCGAGCTGCCAGATTATAAGCGGCTTAGAGCCATCGGTAGGTCTAAAGTCGTCTTGGACGACCCGTGCGACCCTAACAAACAAATCGGTGGGTCTGCAGTCGTCTCGGGCGACCTGTGCGACCCTAACAATCAAATTTGTGGGTCCACAGTCGTCTCGGGCGACCCGTGCGACCCTAATCGATCAATCACTTCCTCCAATTACAATATCCCATCCCAATGCAATATGTAGTGACATATTAATTCAGTGCATGCAATAATGTACCATCATAACAGTTAAATAGAACACACAAAATCATACTAAATCAACCCCTAAGGGTATAACAGTAATTTTACCCACCGAGGGTATTATAGTAATTTACCCATTAAGGGTATTTCAGTAATTTTATCATCTAACGGCCTTTCCAAAGGCCTACTGTCGCCCCGAGCGACACAGGACCCTCTTTGGGTCTCTACGGAACTATTGGGCCTAAAATCTATTTGAGGCCCAAACGGGCCCACACGCTTGTGTGGCCCATTACACGTAGTTTCGGTCTCAAATTTGTAGATTTTGCACTCGCACCTATCATTTGACAGTTTTCCATCAATTTCGCCCATATGGGCCGGATAGCCCATTAGGCCCATTTGGCCCGTTACAGCCTCCGTTTCGCGAGAGTGCTCGTGACACTCTCGACAACTTATCGCCAACATTTGCATCTCAAATTTCCACTACGAGCGCTCACACGCTCGAGCAGTCACGTTTGCCGATTTTTTGGCTTTTCAGCTTTCGGCTGAGTCACAGAACATTGCAAGCATTTATCTAGAAGGGTGTGAGATTACACACCTGTTACAAGTGTAGATTGAAACCTTCGAGATTACGCACCTATTAAATCAATACACTTTAAACCATTAGTCTTAATCTTAGTACCACTTACCAACAGCCAAGAGATCCACCGCAAGGGATAGGTGTTCAGTTGGCCCTTTGATTAAGCACGTCGAGACCCTAGCAGTGTTTGGCACGAAAAATAGATGTTAGCAACACCTTAATCATGACCACAAAAGAATTCAAGACAGCCATCCGGCTTGAGTAAGAATCAACCAATGAGTATAACCTCACCATCTATATTCGGCCTTAATCTTACTTACCAACCAACTTCCGAAATCCTAGGCTAGAAGAATGATGAGAGGTAGAAGAGAATGACTTGATTCGGCCTAAGTCAAAAAGAACCAGAGTGAGAGATTCGGTTTCAGATGAAAGACAAGAAAGAAAACTAGAGGAAGGCGCACCATACCTTAGGCCAAAAATGAGCTGAATGGGAGAAGAGATTCAGCACAAGCAGCAAATACACAGGGCCGAGATTCGGCTACGAAGCTAACCAAAATGAAGAACCCAAAGATGAGAAGAAATGAAGTAAGCCAATCAAAAGCTAGAAGAAAAGGGTTAGGGGTTTCGACTATTGAGTAGAAAAAGAATAATTGAAAGAGATGAGAGGTTGAACAAGAGTTGCACGAGTGGTAACTTTCCAACAGGTTGGGCCAAGTCTCAAAGAGAGAAAAAGAAAGATTGGAGTGATCGTTGTTTTCGCGATGTCAAAGTCTTAAAATTTATAAAAAGAATGATCGAACCTGGAAACTAACTATGACAATGATTTGAGGCAAGCGCACCTATCGAACAGTAGTATAGTTTAGTGGCAAGACCGGAATGTCGAACCCAAAGGAACTAAAAGTACTAATACTAACTCTCTTTTTATTATCTAGCCTAAACTAAAGGGAATTTGTTATTTAATCTAAATTAATTAACTACTAAATTAAAGACTCTAAGACAAAGAAGAATGAATTTGGGAAAATAACTTGAGGAAAAACCAATTGATTAAGACGACACCCAAGGAAGAATCCATCTAGACTTCACTTGTTATCTAACTCGAACCGAGACGATTTATTCATTTGACTTGATCCGTAAGATTCCTAATGTATATCAAACCCGTCTCTCAAGCGAATAACGTCTAACCCTAGGTTGATTAATTGAAATCTCTTTCTAATTAAAACCCCAATTAAAACCCCTAGAATTGCATTAACTCGATCTATGGAATCCCATATTAGGTTTCACCCTAATCCGGCAAAATCTCGTCACCCTATCTCTAGGCGCGCGATCAACTCCGCTTAACTATGCTAGATCTACTCTTAGGCGGGGACTTTTTCTCCTCCACCTAAGCACATCAAACTTGAATTAATATCACGGAAATATCAACACAAGAATTAAGAACACATAATTAAGAACAAGTCAAATATTTATCATATAGTTCGAGAAACGATAACAAGATTCATCTAGTTTCATCCCCTCAGTATCCGAGGGTTTAGTTCATAACAATAAAAGAAAACATCTCTGAAGAAAAGATAAAACAAAACATAAGAAATCCTAAAACTCCCTAAAGGAATTGAAGGAGAGTCCCTCCGTCTTGAGTATAATCGGCTTTTAGAGATGAATCAGCTGGCTATCCTCGAGTGAATCCCACAAATCGCCTTCTCGGCCTAGCAAGATGCCCTAGACGATAGCCTTGGGCTCCCCTTTTTAGGTCATACTTAGGGTGTATATATAGGCTTTTGGAATGTGTTTCTTTGCCCCTAAGTATCCAAATCCGAGTGAAATTACTCTTTGTCACGGCAGGGGCACGGCCATGGCACACGCCCGTGTGAATCATGGCCAGGCCGTGTTGGACTTCATTAATGAGGTACGGCCGTGTGGTCTTGGGCTCAGGCCGTGCTGATTTCGTGCTTTGGCCCATTTGGCCCGTTTTAAGCCCGTTTTCCGTTCTTTTCATCCTCCGATGCTTTCCTAAGTATAAAACATGATAATAAAGGATTAAGAGCACCAAATTACATAAAATAAGGGATAATTCATCCAAAAGCATGCTAAATGTGAGATTAAAATATGTTACTTTTACGGTTTATCAAATACCCCCACACTTAAGCTTTTACTTGTCCTCAAGCAAAATTCTCAACTCATAATTAAAACGAACTTCCCTTAATTCATGATAGTCATTGATAATGTTTCATCATAATTCAAAGATAATTTATACATGGATAATTCAACTCAAAGAGTCCTAAAGATTCAAACAGTCTAAGTCATACATTTGTAGCACAAAACATAGGTGTTTCCCCTCATCTAAATAATTACCTCTGATTTAAAATCGACAGGGATTGACATCCTTACTAAAGATTCACTCAAATCACTCAAAGTGTTTAAGGTTCAGAATTAAGCACTCAAAAGTCAAACATGAAAAGTTAATCCCATAGGCTTGCATGAAAATCAAATCTCCACCACTGTAATATGAAATGATGCACAAATCAAAAGGTCTTTAAAAAGGGTTGTAATGGGGCTTGGGTTAAAGGTGTGGGTAAAGGATAAATTAGAGGGTTAGAATCGAGATTGAATTGACAAATTACCTAACTAGAAACAATGAACTGAATAAAGGAAATTACATTAATTGAAAACTAATAATACTAATAATACGAGCTTTTTCTTCAATATTTGGAATTCAAACGTATAAGCTCATTTAATCACAAAACTAATAATAAATATACTTCAATTTTTATTTATTTTAAGAACAAGTAATCAAATATTTACAATAATAAGAAAGTACTTTAACAACTGAAATATAGAACATAGTTAGGCAACTGCTCAAAATCAAATCTCGACAAAAAGGGTAGTAAAAAAGGATGGTGATAACAAATACAAAGGGTTTTGGTTGAAAATTAGCGGGTAAGTCAATAAAAAGGTTTGTTAGGACTCAACGGGGTTCACTAGGGGTTAATTATGAAGGTAAGTTTTTTTAGTGGAGTTGGTGGGTTAAAACCGAGGTGCCTTCATCATCTCTGTATATCAAATCAAAGGTGTGGTCTCGACATGTATAATCGATGCAAGTTCTAGAATAACAAATCAATGTTGACACAATCATAATCAAAAAGTGAGCAAGAAAAAGAATATATGCTCTATAAGGCTCAAAATCTCACAAAAAATTATGGGTATTTTGATGTCAACCTCGTAAATTTCAAACTTCAAAGTAATATTCAAATTCAGCTAGACAACCTAGAAAAATTTTTAATACCGAAAAATAGACCTATCATGCTTGATTCTCTAGTATCTTAGAATTTAATTATCAATGCACAATTATCAATGACTTAATCCAAGACACATCAATAAAAATCATAAATCAAAGGAATTTCATTCTAATTACAATATGAGAAACTTACTTCAAGACAAGATATCATTCAGGGATTTTCAGATAATACTATAGTTAACCCCCTACACTTAAGATGTACATTGTCCTCAATGTACAAAGATAGATAATATCAAAATAATCATAAAATCGTAAGATGGGGAGAGAAGTGAAACTTCTTGAATTTTGGATGGAGTCAATGAAAAGAAACCGGATAGGATTGGAGGTGAACATAGGGAAGCGTCTCGAACCATTTGAAATTGAGTCCTCGAAGCAGCCGTCCTGATTTTATTATATCCTAAGCTAAATCTAAATGGTACGAAGAATAAGAAGAAGATAATAAAGAAAATAAAAAAATAAAAAAATAAAAATAAAAATAAAAATAAAAGTAAAAGTAAATAATGGAAAATGAAAGAAGAAAGATAACGGGAAAAGGAAGGGAAGAAGGGGTTAAATAGAAATTATGGATCTCGTAGTTGGCCCGCGCCTTGTACTCTTTCTGTGGTGGCCACATCGGCCACGGCCACGACCATGTGCAAGGCCGTGTGGTATGGAAATCAGTACTTTGGTTAGTTTATGGTTAGGTGCTTTGAAAGGAAAAATAAAAGTAAAAATAAAAATGTAAAAATTAATGGGGTTAGTGCTCGGGTTACCTCCCGAGAAGCGCTTGTTTATAGTCTTAAGCTAGACTTTACTTCTCATTCGTATGGTCATGGTGGTTTGAGGAGGTGAAAATCCTTTCTCATGCGATCCATCCGGTTATTGATATAAAATTTAAGTCGAGTAATGTTTTCCTTAAAAGTGCCAAAATTAGAATGTGTTACCTCGACCGTTCCATCTGGGAAGATTTTGAGTACCTGATCTCCTATCTTAAGCTGGGTTGTCCCATTATTAAGTTCTTCGTGGAGTTGCCTCGTTTTTGCTTCGTGTGTTTTTAGTTTCTCTTTGAAGTGTGTCTTCCACTCGTCTAATTCATCGATCCGAAGCTTTCGTTCCTCATGAATTTCTTCTTTATTGACACGAGGTCTAGGATCTGGCATCTGCGAAAGATCTTAAAGAAACGGCAAGTTAATATGAAATTTCTTTGGAAGTTTAAGAGACTTACCGACTTGTTCCTCTGTGTGGTCTTTCTTTATCATATTGGGGTATGGCACACGGAGTTGGTACTCTATAATTACCGGGTTTAATAAATCCTGGCTTACCTCAACCTTACCTTCACTTACCATAGGTTCTTGCCTCGGGTCAGATTCCACTAACCTTTCATTGTTATGAGCTGTTACGGCTTGAATTTGCTCTTTTGGGTTAGTTTTAGTGTTGCTTGGCAAGCTTTCTTTTAGTTGTTTTGAGATCAGCTTAGTAAGTTGACCAAACTGATCCTTGATCTCCTGTGTTGATGCCTCAAGTTTCATTTCTATCTTTTGGAAACGTGTTTCTGTATCTTGGAAACGTTTTTCTGAGGCTGCTATAAATTTTGTCAGCATCTCCTCGAGGTTCGACTCCTCTTCCTGTTGGTGAGGTGGTTGTTGAAAATCTGGAGGAAGTTCCAGTCCTTGACTACTTTGATCATCCCACGAGAAATTGGGATGGTACCTCCAACCTACATTATAAGTGTTATCATAAAAATTATTTTGAGGTCTAGAATAGTTACCCATATAGTAGACTTGTTCGTTCTCCATGCCATATCCGTAGGGTGGGTACTTAGGATTCGCCACGCCTCCTAGATTCGAGTCATATTGCATTATTGGGTGTACCTACGAGAGACTATACAAAACATCAAACTGTTTATTCATCATCTCTAGCTGGTTAGATAACCTGGTGACCACGTCGAGGTTGAAGACACTGGCTACTTTAGTAGGAATTGTCCTCATGACTTGCCACTAATAATTATTCAGTGCCATCTTCTCTATAAACTAAAATTATCTGCCAAAAGCAAATAGAGGAAAAAATTAGCAAATTAAAAAAAATAAAAATAATAAAAATAATGAAAATAAATTACAATAAAAAATGGCTAAAGTAATAAAAATTAAGCGTTCTTAATATTTTAGCTCCCCGGCAACGACGCCAAAAACTTGATCATTGTTTTCGTGATGTCAAAGTCTTAAAATTTATAAAAAGAATGATCGAAATTGGAAACTAACTATGACAACGATTTGAGGCAAGCGTTGTAACACCCCTTACCTGTATCCTATCTTTGGGTAATGCAGGCATTACTGGACTTAACAATACATTCTACCAAATCCCGAGCCACAAAATTTCACTTATAATTTAAACTTTAACAAACACATGCATACACAAGCATTATAACTCCATGACCAATATGAGCCACAACTCGTGGCTAAATACAGAATAATCCTTATTACCGTTGTGAAGCAATACATTTGGTCAAATAAATTAACACATATACAAAATGACTTAGTCAAGCCCCTATACATGCCATAACTTAAATCATTTATAAATAAAGATACCCATAGATAGCTTGATAGTGTGAAGCGATCTCCGACGACCTTCAGCCTGAGCTTGTTTAATAGGACTCTGGAACGTGGGAAATAAAAGAGGGTAAGCTTATAAAGCTTAGTAAGTTCACATGTAAAAATAATAAGCATTAGCAATGAATTTAGCTTACTACTAAGCTGTCATAACTTGCATAAATAATGCCAAGTTCTTACTTTCTCAACTTACTTATTTGTAGCCTTACCAAAGCCTCAACGACACAAATCCTCACAACAAGTTCTCAAATTGATACAATCATTATATCACATGCTTATACCTTATTACTCATGTTCACATTAATCTGTCTACTTGAATCGCTGTCACTAAATTATTTATTTTTTTGAGCTACAGAGCTCCAAATTACAAACCGCTAATTTTCCCTGAAACTAGACTCACATATCTTCATACCATAAAATTTCTAGAATTTTTGGTCTTTCCAATTAGTACAGTTTATTCATTAAAATTTCCCCTGTTTCACTATTTGACTATTCTGACCTCTCTTCACTACGAATCAATTTTATCCTCTTACAGAATTTAGATGACCTTCTTTTTTAGTTCATTTGAAACTAGACTCATTCAGGATTTCAGGCATATAAATTATATCCCATGATTATTTGTATAAAAGTTTTAATGATTTTTCTAAGTCAGAACAGGGGATCACGTAATCATTCTGAACCAGTCTCACAAAAATTTAAATATCTCAAAATATACAAATCATTTGTTTGCTATGTTTCTTTTATATGAAAATAGACTCAATAAGATTTAAATCAATATCTCATCCAACTTATAATTAAATTTCTACTATTGTTGGTGATTTTTCAAATTCACATCACTGCTACTGTCCAAAGCAGTTCTATTGTAAATTTTTGCTCTCTCTCACTTTAGTTGTGTTCATCACTTGCCTATACCAATCTTTCCAATTTCTGATTACATATCGAGCATATTGCTCATACGTTATACATGCATATACCCACACTCATTACTACAAATTCACACATAATTTCACTTAATCGATTTTCCCGTTGAATGCTTGAATAATAATGAGATACACGGTGGTTTCGCTTACTGCCCCCACCTTTGAAATTGAAGCTCTCTTGTATACATAGTGGCCTTCACTTAGTACCACTCATGTGACCTAGCTCGATTGTACACATAATTCTGGCTCTCTTGTACACATAGTGGCCTTCAATTAGTACCACTCATGTGACCTAGCCATCTTGTAGCTTTCTTGTCTACATGGCGTCCAACACTAGGAACCACTCATGCGACCTAGCTACTCATAACCCGTAGCTTTCTTGCACACATGGTGAAAGTCCCTTATCATCCATGTGGCCTAGCTACATATCAAATTTTGCCATCTCGTAGCTTTCTTGTGCACACGGTGAAGGTCCCTTATCACTCGTGTGACCTAGCTACATATTGTCCGTATCTCTCGGTTTTCCAAAGGTTCAAACAGGAAGTACTTCACTTTCTAATAATTTATTTCATTCCTTCAATAGTCAATTATGATTCAAAAATCAGCTACAATACATAAAATATGCTGAAATATAAAAACGTCAATAAAAATAATGAATTATTTACATACAACTTACATAATTACATTCTCAATCTCATCACATCATCTATTTAACTTATCCTCCCCAAATTATTCTATTCAATACTTTCTTGATATTACACAAAGCCATCTTCCTAATTTGGTCTTACATGTAAACTTATACCAATTCTCATTAAAATGTCGAGTCATTATCGAACATTATAATTATATTGGAAAATCAATACTAAAGTATTCATAACTAAAATTTCAATTTAACATTCAAACTTGCATCATTAAATGCTTATTAAACATATGACCTTACCTCGATACCAAAACGGTCATTTTACCAACTTTCCCGATTTTCGATTTTCCTCCCGTTTTAGGTCCAAATCTCATTTTTCAGGGTCTAAGACATCACATTTCACCTATTTAATTAATGTACTACTCAAAACAGTCCCTAACTCAAACTTTGGAAAAATTACAATTTTCCCCTAAACTTTTGCATAATTACCATTTTGCCCCTAGGCTAAAAAATTAAACTTCATCCCTTATTCTTATGTTTTATAACATGATGATCATTTTTCCCTTCTATGGCAACATCAAATTCTTGCTCTAACATGCACTTATGTACATTAGGTATTTTTACCGATTATGTCGTTTTACTCGTTTTCATTTAAAATCGCTTAGTAAAAGTTGTTTAACATAATTCTAAGCTTCATATTCTGCCATAACACATCAAAATAAACACATTTCACCTATGGTTATTTTTCCAAATATGAACCCTAGGTTAAATTATTGCTAGAATAAGCTAAATCAAGTTACCGTGACTCCAAAAACGTAAAGAACATGAAAAACGGGGCTAGAATGGACTTACCATGAAGCTTGGAAAGCTTGAAAACCCTATCCATGGCTTCCCACATGTTAAATTCGGCCTAAGCTTGAAGATGGACAAATTTGGCATTTAAATTTTGTTTTTAATTCATTTAATTCACTAAATTACCAAAATGCCCCTTAAAAAAATCTTTTGAAACATACCCATCCATGTCCATTTTTGTCCACCAACTAAACCAATGGTCTAATTATCATTTAAGGACCTCCAATTTAAAATTTCATAACAATTGGACACCTCTAACATGTAGAACTCAACTTTTGCACTTTTTACAATTTAGTCCTTTTGACTAAATTGAGTGCCCAAACGTCAAAATTTTCGAATGAGATTTTCACAAAATCATTCCGTGAAATTTTAGACCATAAAAATATAAATGAAATAAATTTCTCAACATCGGATTTGTGGTCCCGAAACCACTGTTTCGACTAAGCCCAAAATCGGGCTGTTACAAGCGCACCTATCGAACAATAGTATAGTTTAGTGGCAAGACCGGAATGTCAAACCCAAAGGAACTAAAAGTACTAATACTAACTCTCTTTTTATTATCTAGCCTAAAATAAAGGGAATTTGTTATTTAATCTAAATTAATTAACTACTAAATTAAAGACTCTAAGACAAAGAAGAATGAATTTGGGAAAAGAACTTGAGGAAAAACCAATTGATTAAGACGACACCCAAGGAAGAATCCACCTAGACTGCACTTGTTATCTAACTCTGAACCAGACGATTTATTCATTTGACTTGATCCGTAAGATTCCCTAATGTATATCAAACCCTCTCTCGAAGCGAATAACGTCTAACCCTAGGTTGATTAATTGAAATCTCTTTCAAATTAAAACCCCTAGAATTGCATTAACTCGATCTATGGAATCCCATATTAGGTTTCACCCTAATCCAACAAAATCTCGTCACCCTATCTCTAGGCGCGTGATCAACTCCGCTTAACTATGCTAGATCTACTCTTAGGCAGGGACTTTTGCTCCTCCACCTAAGCACATCAAACTTGAATTAATATCCCGGAAAAATCAACACAAGAATTAAGAACACATAATTAAGAACAAGTCAAATATTTATCATATAGTTCGAGAACGATAACAAGATTCATCTAAGTTTCATCCCCTCGTGTATCCGAGGGTTTCTGTTCATAACAATAAAAGAAAACATCTCGGAAGAAAAGATAAAACAAAACATAAGAAATCCCTAAAACTCCTAAAGGAATTGAAGGAGAGTCCTCCATCTTGAGTATAATTCGCTTCTAGAGATGAATCAACTGGCTATCTTCGAGTGAATCCCCACAAATCTGCCTTCTCTGGCCTAGCAAGATGACCCTAGACGATAGCCTTGGGCTCCCCCTTTTAGGTCATACTTAGGGTGTATATATAGGCTTTTGGAATGTGTTTCTTTGCCCCTAAGTATCCAAACTGAGTGAAATTGCTCTTTGTCACGCAGCGGGGGCACGGCCATGGCACACGCCTGTGTGTGAATCGTGGCCAGGCCGTGTTGGACTTCATTAATGAGGCAAGGCCGTGTGGTCTTGGGCCCAGGCCGTGCTGATTTTGTGCTTTGGCCCATTTGGCCTGTTTTAAGCCCGTTTTCCGTTCTTTTCATCCTCCGGTGCTTTCCTGAGTATAAAACATGAAAATAAAGGATTAAGAGCACCAAATTACATAAAATAAGGGATAATTCATCCAAAAGCATGCTAAATGTGAGATTAAAATATGATACTTTTACGGTTTATCAGGGAGAAAATGATTTCGGTAAACAAGAAATTGCCAAGAGAAAATGACCCCAAAATGCTTAAAGAATAAATGCCCAAAATGCACCAATGCAAAGGAATTTCGGCACCCTCCTACTCAAAACCGAATGTGCACTCTTCCAATGACAAGTCTTGACCGAAACTCCCCCATGCACTTCCCCATATTCGGCCACTACTACCTCTCACCCTCAATCCCTTGATTCACTCCTCTTTTTGCTCCCCAACTTCCTCTCCATCACCCATTCAAATCATTTGACCAAGTCTCCAACCTCCAAGGCAGAGTTTGATCTCAACTCTGCTTCCTCCTTCCTGAGCACAAAATAATAGTCACCCAAAATGCAGCTTGTGAGACTCGAACTCTCTCCCTCCTTACTTCCCTTGTGACGCCACACCACTGTGCCACTTACTCACTTGTGTTAGCAAACCTATTCAATTAAACTTAAGTCCAGCTTTTGCTAGCCCTCTTCCCTAAAGAGCCAAAAACCAAAATTTTTCCTATGGCCCAACTTGAACCCGGGACTTCATAGAACCCTCTAAACACTCCAAACTCACACACCTAATAGGTCCCACTTGTAATAGTGTCGCTCTCATGTTCCCAAAAATTTGAAACGCTCCCGCGCCCAAGGCCCAATGGGCCCAATTCTACTAGGCCCAAATTCGGGGCGTTACAGTTACAACTCTACCCCCCTAAAAGAAAATTTTGGCCTCGAAATTTACCTGATCAAAACAGATGAGGGTATTGTTGACGCATGGCCTCTTCGGGTTTCTACGTGGCCTCCTCTGAGCTGTGATTGCGCCAAAGTACCTTAACCAGCAGGATAGACTTCTTCCTCAGAACTTTCACGTCACGATCTAAAATCTGAACCGGTTCCTCCTCAAAAGTTAGGTCCGGTCTAACCTCAATCTCCTCAGTCGATATCACGTGTGTGGGATCAGAGTGATAACGCCTCAGCATAGAGACGTGGAACACATTATGAATCCGATTCAACTCTGGAGGTAACTCAAGTTGATAGGCAACCGGTCCCACACGTTTCAGTATGCGATAAGGCCCAATAAACCTAGGGCCCAACTTGGCCCTTCCCTCCCAATCTCAGTACCTTCTTCCATGGCGAGACCTTAAGAAAAATGAAGTCCCCCACAGAATACTCAATCTCCTTGCGCTTCAAATTCGCATACGACTTCTGTCTGTTAGATGCTGCCTTCAATCGATCCTGAATTAATCTAACTTTGTCCTCGGTATTAGAAACCAATTCAGGGCCCAAAACATGCCGGTCGCCCAACTCAATCCAACACGAATGAGTACGACACCTATGGCCATATAATGCCTCGTATGGTGCCATCTGTATGCTAGACTGGTAGCTATTTTTATATGCAAATTCTGCCAATGGAAAATAGTCTTCCCAATAGCCTAGGAAATCTATCACACAACACCTTAACATATCCTCCAGTATTTGAATCACCCTCTCTGATTGACCATCTGTCTGGGGGTGAAATGCAATACTGAAGTCTAATCTTGTACCCAAAGCCTCGTGTAACTTTTTCCAGAACTGAGATGTGAAGCGAGGATATCTATCTGATATGATGAAAATCGGTACCCCATGCAGTCTCACTATCTCATTTACATACGGTTTAGCGACACATGTAAAAAGTAATCGATCTGAATCGGTATGAAATGGGCTGACTTGGTCAACCGATCCACTATGACCCATACTGTATCCTTCTTAGTAGGCGTTTGGGGTAGCCCACTAACGAAGTCCATAGTTACTCTTTCCCACTTCCAAAGTGGAATTTTAACTAGCTGAAGAACCCTGAAGGTAACTGATGTTCGGCCTTAACCTGCTGGCAAGTCAGACACTTACTTACAAAGACGGTAACTTCACGCTTAAGACCTGGCCACAAATATAACTTCATGAAGGTCTCGGTACATTTTATTCTCTTGGGATGCATAGCATAAGGACTACTATGCGCCTCTCGCAAGATAGACCGCCTCAAGTCAAGTATCCTTAGTACACGACTCTCCCATGGAAACACAAGACTGCTTCGCTTATTCAGGTCCAAAATTTGAAGTTTCCCCACTCTCAATCTATCGGAATCGAGGACCCAAAGACCCATCCTCCAACTGTTTACCCTTAATCTTTTCAATCCATGATGGTTTAACTTGAAGTTCGGCCAACAAACTACCATAATCAAACAAGCTGAGACGAGCAAATATCGCCCTTAGATCAAATCATAGCCCTCACGGTTGAGTGTGTCAGCCACCACATTGGCCTTACCAGGATGGTATTCAATCGAACGGTCATAATCCTTAAGCAGCTCAATCCATCTACGTTGCCTAAGATTTAGCTCCTTCTGAGTGAGGAGGTATTTGAGGCTCTTGTGATCTATGTAAATGATACATTTTTCACCGTACAAGTAATGCCTCCATTTTGGTCGCGAATACCATCGCGCCAACTCCAAGTCATGCATCGGATAATTTGCCTCCGAGACTTAAGTCTGGCGAGACGCATATGCCACTACCTTACCCTCTTGCATCAACACACATCCGAAACGACATGTGATGCATCGGCTGACAAAGATGAATTCTTTCCCAAACTCACTGCTGTATTAAAGACGGGGGCCTCCGTCAGAACCTTCTTAAGTTTCTCAAAACTCTCATGTTGCTTATCGGTCTGCATTTAATGGCACCCCTTTACGCAACAATTTAGTCAGAGGTGCAGCAATCAACGAAAACCCCTCAACAAAACATCTATAATACCCTGCAAGACCCAGAAAACTTTGAATCTCAGATATCGTCTTAGGCAGCTTCCAATCCAAAACCACTTCAATTTTCCGAGGATCAAATCTAATCCCTTCAGTAGATACCAATTGGCCCAGAAATGTTACCTCTCATAGCCAGAATTCAAACTTGCTGAACTTAGCATACAATTGTTTCTCCCTCAAAATCTGTAGAACAACTCGGAGATGTGCATCATGTTCATCCTCAGTACTCGAATACACCAAGATGTCATCTATAAAAACCACTACGAACCGATCCAAATAAGGCTGGAAGACTCGATTCATCAGATCCATAAAAGCTGCTGGTGGATTCGTCAGTCTAAACGGTATCACCAGGAACTCATAATGACCATAACAAGTCCTAAATGTCATTTTGTGAAAATCAGCCTCTTTGACTCTCAGTTGATGGTACCCCGATTGGAGATCAATCTTAGAAAAGATTGAAGCTCCTCGAAACTGGTCGAATAGATCATCAATCCTCGGCAGGGGGTACTTATTCTTAATAGTCAGTTTATTCAGTTGCCGGTAGACTATGCATATGCGCATGGATCCATCCTTCTTTTTCACAAACAACACCGGTGCTCCCAATGGAGACACACTAGGGTGAATGAACCCTCTATCCAGTAACTCTTGAATCTGAGCCTTAAGCTCTACTAGCTCCTTCGGTGCCATTCTATAGGGGGCGATGGACACCGGAGCTATTCCCGGTAGGAGCTCAATCCCAAATTCAACTTCACGGTTTGGAGGTAGTCGAGGTAGTTCATCGGGAAAAACATCCAGAAAATCTTTGACTTTCTGCGATATGTTTACTGGGACGAAATCTCAGAATCAACAACATTGATGTAGGCTATATAAGCCTCAGAACCCTTACGAACCAACTTCTCGGCCTTCAGGACAGAAATCACATTTGACAAATAATTCTGACGCTCCCCTATTACTACCACCTCATCACCCTCCACACTTTTCAGTACTACCCGCTTAGTAGCGCAATCCAAATTCACTTGATGCTTAACCAGCCAATCCATGCCCTGTATTAAGTCAAATTCTCCAAAAGGAAGTTCCATTAAATCCGCCAAAAAGATGGTTCCTTGCACCTCCAAAGGTACATCTCTGAACAATTTGTTTACTTTAACTGACTGCCCTAAAGGACTCAACACAGTAACCTCACTCGCAGTGGTTTCAACCATTAAACCCAAAGTCTCAAACACTGAGCATGCTATATACGAATACGTATACCCAACATCAATCAGTGCAGTATAAGGTACATTATAGATAAAGAACGTACCAGTAATAACATCTGGGGCATCTCTGTCCTCGCCGACGTCTGAGCATAAACCAGAGTGGTGCCTCGCCTCAGTATGACCCACACCTCTGGCCGGTGCTCCACGACCACGGCCCATACCATTTATATCTCTGGCCTGACCATGGCCTCTCGGTGGCTACTGAACACCTCTCTACTACTGAATAGTACCCCGGCCAGTAACTTGCATCTGATCGGGCCTCTGTGGACAATCTCTGATACGGTGCTCTAATGATCCGCACCTCAAACATGCCTCAATCCGTTTCGGCACTCATACGATGGCATCTACCACGAGTCAACATATGGCTGCGGTCCCGATGCATGATAATAGGCCCTAACTCTAACCGGCCCATCCACTCTGGCCTTTTTATTTGGCTTCTGAACGGAACTTGAGGGCTCCAACTCCCTCTTATTCCTACCCTTTTCTTGGTTCTGACGCTCAGTACGCTTCACCTCCTTGGCGATCTTCGCCTTATCTACCAGTGTGGCAAAATCTCGCTCCCTCTGCGAAGCTATCAAAACTCTCGAGAATATCCTAAGGTCGATCCTCGAAACGAACACACCGCTCATATTCAGTTGCCACCATCCCACGTGCATAGCGGCTTAATCGCAAAAATTAAGCTTCATATTCAGCCACTGATTTATCCCCTTGAGTCAAATTTAGAAACTCCTTCCACCGGGCATCCACATAACTAGCGCCCACGTACTTCCCTTGGAAAGCAGTCTTGAAGAATTCCCATGTCAATCGATCAGCCTAAGTACCCTCTTTAACTGTAAGCCACCACTAATAGGCTTCATCTCATAGCAATGACACTGCACCTTTTAGTTTCTGTTCGGGGGTGCAGTCGAGGTCATCCATGATCCTCTCTGTGGCCTCAATCCAATATTCAGCCACGTTAGGGGCAACTCCAGAAATACCCCTAAAAATCTCAGCCCCATTAGACCGGAGTCGTTCCGTGACTGACCCACGGCCCACTGTACCAGTATTGGGCCCAGTGACCCTCTCCAGAATTTGTAACATAGCTTGGGACAATGCGTAGTCCCCAGCCGCTTGATCGTGAGACCCAGTCTTAGTCACAGGTGAAGCCGGTGCCTCTCTAGCTTCAACGTTAGGCATGTGGCCCGATGACGAAGACCCAGCCCGAGCACCTCTTCGGCCTCTGCCACGGCCTCTTGTACCCCTTCTATGAGTACCCCTGGTGCTCATTATCTATTTGCGTATTATCTGTTTTTTACAATTTTATGCATCAGATTACAGTTCCAGTGTTGATTAACAGATATCTTATGGAAAGTAATATCAGTATTTAAGAGTTTGTTTTTGCAGAACGCAGTCTTACTACAGTTTAGATTTCCCTAACCAGAATATTTCAGTACAGTCTACTACCTATAGTAGTCTCAGTATTTCACTTCAAACAAACAAAAGTTTCAAAGGACTTACCAGATCGGCGTCGGAGATTCGGTGTACCACACATCAGTAAAAATATTTCAAAATACTTCTAAATCGTTTGGAACAGTTCTTTTTTGAAAATTTCAAGTTTTAGAATAAACCCAAAAACCACAGTCGAGTTTTGAAACGTGGCTTGTAACATCCTGAAAAGGGCCTATGCATTTTTGGTTTAATTGTACGAAATGACATATCTTATGTGTTATGAATATATTTTGAACACTTTTGGAAACATGGAAATGTATGGAAATGTTAAGTTTAAAAGAGGAAAGTGAACTTTTTTAGAACCTTGGAAATGTAAGGAAATGTCTTGTAAGGAAATGTCATGGAAATGTAAGGAAATGTCTTGGAAATGTAAGGAAATGTCTTGTAAGGAAATGTCATGGAAATGTAAGGAAATGTCAAGTTTACAGAGCCGATCAAAAATTTTTGGAAACTTAGAAATGACCTAGAAATGACGAGTTTTAAGGTTTAAAAGGGGAAATTAAGGCAAGGTGGCCTTAAAAGAAAAAGTTTGTGAAATTTGACACACAAACAGGCTTGGAAAAGTGGTGCGAATATGCCACTTAGGGGCCTATGGAAATGGCGCCATATGCAAGAGGAATGGGCCTAAGTTCGAGTCACATGGGAAGCAAATAAAAGAAATTTTATTTTGCTACAAGGAGCAGAGAGGTGGGGCTGGCACATGGCTATAAATTAGGAGCTTTTATTATTTTATAAATAGTGGATAAATAAGGGATTTATTTATCATTATTTTCAAGAGATAATTGTTGGATTAAATTCTTTTAATTTGAATAAAGAGATAAAGAGGAAAATAAGGGAGAAGTGATGGCCAAGTAAGGGACTTTGAGGTTAATAATTTCGGCTAAGTAAGGATAGTTGCTAAATTATCTTTTATTTTAAGTGATAATTAAAGAGATAAAGCTATTAAAATAGAAAAGTGATGGCCAAGTAAGGGATTCTAAGTTAGTAATTTCGGCTATAAAAGGAAAAGAGAGGCCATTCTTCATTATTATCTGTTCTTTGAAAGCCTCTGCTGAATTCTCTTCACCAAATCTTCTTCTTCTTTTATTTTTCCCAAGCCGAAATACCTTGTGATCTAGTCGAATCCTCCATCTTTATTCTTCCTTCTCTTTTCTTTCTAATCCCTCCAAAAGCCGAAAGTTGTGAGATCATCATCTAGCCATAGCCGAATCTCTGAAGGTTGAAGTGAAGGTGCAATCGATTTCTTCAAGTAAGGGTAAGATCTCATTCGGTTTCATCCTTTTTTTCTTAAGATTTGCGAAATCTAGGACTAACCCCATTAATATCTTGTTACCAGAAACTTTGAAGAGATCTTTCAGGATTTACTAAGTGTCGACTACAAGGAAGGAGAAGTTCTTTTCGAGAAGGTACACCACAGCCACGTGTTCCCTAGTTATTCGGTGAGTTTTGGATTTAAAATCCACAAGGTAAGTGTCTATAGTATTCGACCAAGGCCATGTTTGGTAAATATATGTGTTCATTAATTATTCAAAAGCGAAAACTAACCAAGTTAATTGATTCAATGCTTGGCGAATGCAAGAAGAGTATAGCAGAGATTTCAAGACTTGATTCTTAAGTCAAGCGGCAACAAGGTAAGTTTAAGTATACTAATCCTACTAGGATTTGGATTTATGGCCGAATGGCTTTTTATTAAAGTAGTAGGTGATTAATCAAATGTAGGGATTAAGGATCTAAGCATTAGATCAAGCTTTTCGGGATTTCAAGACCCTTGAGTAAGTATGATAAGTTGTGGATATTTGGTTAAGAATTTGTATATTGATGATTAAATCGATTTTTCTCGATTAAGTGTGTTGATGGAAGCGAATACCATTCAAGAAGGGAAAGGAAGGTCCTATCCGAAGTTTAAGAAGAGATACGTCTCGGCGATTAGGGATTGGCCACGGGGTGTGGACCAGCGTCGAACAAAAAATTAGCCAAATAGCCGTAGTATCGCCTAGTGATAGCATCAGTATCGAAAGCATAGTTCTCCAAGTGATCAGGTGTGTGATTAACCCACCGTTTTCCGGGTATATGATATGTATGTGAAATGTGTATGTATTATGAATGTGCTAACTAGTGCGAGTGGAAATTGTGATAAGGATACCCTCAAGGGTATGTCGATAATCCATTAAGTACCAAACGATGATATGTGATTATTAATATGAATATGTGATAATATGCTTGATGAACATGCTCATGCATCATTACATTGTATCATTATTTTATGTGGCATGTGCATGGGTTGGGATATGAAAGAAGGTGCGGGTGTACTTCGAGTACGTGGTTTGATGTTAGCCTTGAGCTACATCGTGGATTGATGTTGGACCGAGGTCACGTTGTGGATTAATTGCGATTTAGTTCGGCGTGGCTTGATGAGTGGCTATGTGCCTCATCGTGGTTGATATCGGCTATGTGCCATATCGTGGTTGATGAGTGACTATGTGTCCCATCGTGGTTTTTGATGTTAGCCTTGAGCTACATCGTGGATTGACGTTGATCGAGGTCACGTTGTGGATTAATTACGATTTAGTTCGCGTGGCTTGATGAGTGGCTATGTACCTCATCGTGGTTGATATCGGCTATGTGCCATATCGTGGTTGATGAGTGACTATGTGTCCCATCGTGGTTTTGATGTTAGCCTTGAGCTACATCGTGGATTTGACGTTGACTGAGGTCACGTTGTGGATTAATTGCGATTTAGTTCGCGTGGCTTGATGAGTGGCTATGTGCCTCATCGTGGTTGATATCGGCTATGTGCCATATCGTGGTTGATGAGTGACTATGTGTCCCATCGTGGTTTTGGTGTTAGCTACGGCTACATCGTGGATTGGCGCTGACTGAGGTCACGTTGTGGATTAATTGTGATTTAGTTCACGTGGCTTGATGAGTGGCTATGTGCCTCATCGTGGTTGATATCGGCTAAGTGCCATATCGTGGTTAATGAGTGACTATGTGTCCCATCGTGGTTTTGGTGTTAGCTACGGCTACATCGTGGATTGGCGCTGACTGAGGTCGCATTGTGGACTATTGTGCTTAATTGCACGTGGACGGCAGTGATTGCCTTTGGAGTGAAAAGGAGAGGGTGATTTGATAATCCCCTGGTGTGTGGTAGGTCTGGATAAGGGGTGTGTAGCGGATGGACCCTAGGTTTGGGTTGGGCTTCATAATTGCATGATTTCGTATATATGAACATATGTGGAAATGGGCCAAGCCCAATATGATATGTGGATTAATGTAAAAATGGGCAAAGCCCAAGATATGAATGTGGATCAGTGTGGAAATGGGCTAAGCCCGAGTATGTGGAAATTATGTGGTTAACTACCCTATTAGATGAATGTGATATGAATATGGGCCAAGCGAGAATGTGTTAACATGTGAATATGATATTTGTTATCGATATATGGGTTAATATGTGGTTAACATGTGGGTGGAATTCAAAGTGGATTAATTACACACCGAGTCCTGTATGACTCACCCAATTTTTATTAAACATCGCAGATGATTCGTGGTGATTGGACCGGGTTGGAGTGGATACGAGGTGGCCCATCACGAAGACATCTTCTTTATTTTATTCAGTTTATTACTAAGAACTTTTGTTTAATTATTTATTGTAATAAGGCTTGATTAAAGTATTTAAGTATTTCTATTCGAGCATTTTTATTATGTTTAAGCTAGACGACCATTAAATTATTATTTGGAAGTGCTTTTAATTTTGGCAACTTATATTTTAAAAGCTTATAATAAAGTTTTAATTTGGATATTTTTATCAAGCTTATATTATTTAGAATTTTAATTGGACATGGTTTTCAAATGACAAAATTTTTAATGTTTTTCCCAAAAGTGAAATCGAGTCTTCAAACGTTTTCCCTTGTTGGCATTTCAAATTGATTAAGTAGCGAATGGGCCGGGTTTGAGGTGTTACATGGCTCTAATACCACTAAATGTAACACCCCAAACCCAAAGCCTAGACATTATGGGCGAATCAAGCGATATCACATTGAAGTGTTTTTCAAAACATAATTTCATTGGAAAACTCGTTCTATATTAAATCTCGATTATGATCATAACGAAAATTTAAGTGGTATCTTGTTCATTTAAAACTCAAGTTGTTTTTGGTAGTTTGTTGATCATATTAGTTTGTTACTACATTGAAAACAATGTTTGATGCAGAAGCTTTTATAGTGTGTTACGAAAACGTGGTGTTTGGAAAATAATTATCTTTTGAAAAACCGCGTCCTACTACTACTCAGGTGTGAATTAAAATAAGTAAAATCCCCAAATTAAAAGTTAAACTTAAAGAGGCCTTATTACAAAAATAAATACCCAATTAAATTTATTGGAAATAAAACTTAAATATAAGCAGTGTGGTTGTGTGGCCACCTCCGATCCCTCGCAAGCTGACCGATCCGCCTAAGACTGGGATTACCTATACAGATAAGCAGAGGGTGAGTTTACAAAACTCAATGTGTGACCCCATGTAAGCAAAATAGCCAATGCAATTACAGTTGGGCCTAAGCCTAAATCAATAACGATTCGATTACATTTGTACTTAGCCTATTAAAGTATCGATATCGGACAGGGCCTTAGCCAATTTCAAGTTGGATGTGAGAATGGTTTAGGCATACAATCGAAATCCTACCCATCCAGCCTCTACACTCCACTGTCCCAAATTTACACTCCATGTGGGGATAAAATCACCCACCCATCCTACACTCCAAAAATTAGCATCAGTTGCGGAACTAAACAATATTTGCAAAGCAGCGCTGCTAGTACAGTACACTTCCTCTAATCATATAATCCCATCCCATGCAACATATCACACATGTATGCAATATATATATCGTGGCATGCTCATATCTGATCATACATAACATAAAGCATACAGTCATTTTATATCATAGGGGCATAACAGTCATTTTATATCATAGGGGCATAACAGTCATTTTATCAGTTTGGGGTCTAGGTATACTTATCGGCCGATCAGTAGGTCCACACGATCGTCTCGGCGGCACGTGCAACCTGATCAAGCGGTAAAAAATGGGCCCAAGGCCCATAATGTGGGCACTGCGCCGATGTGGCCAATATAGCCTAGAATTGGTCTCGGTCATGAAATTTACACGCTTTGGCCCAATATTCTCCACACGTTCGTGTGGTTTACCCGTGTGGGCCCGAAGCCCGTTGGGCCCACATACCCATTCGACCCAAACATGGCCCGAGACGGCCCTAAACCATGAAATCGTTCATAGTGGCCTTAATAATTAAATGCCCATGTTTTATGCGTTCGAGTACCACACGAGCGAGCGAACGTTCGTGTAGCATCATTTGTCATATTTTTCGGTTTTCGCCGAATTGCGATTTGGGTAGTGTTTACACACCTATTTGCAAAAACGTGCGAATAACCGTGAGCACCACACTTGCCTTGGTTGAGCAAAGGTGGCTTAGCCCTCTTAGACCACTGACGAGGGTTGATTACCACCTCCTTGACGAATATCTGCGTTACAAGTAGATTCTATTAATCAGAGTTGTTTATACATGGCTTATATCCATACGTAATAACTTACAGCACCACAGAACCCCAAAAGTAGGGGAAAGAGCATTCGGCCTTTACCCACAATGCAAGACAAAATAGTTACCTTTGATCGAGTGAAGAAAGAAGGGTTTTGAACGCTTCACTATCACTTGCGGCTCCTTCACTCCTAGAGAAGTTCTAAAAAACCTGAAAGAAACACAAGAGTATACCGCTTAACATGTTGTAGGAAAGGAAAGACTTGTTACAGATTAAGAGAAACAAGAAGAAGTCGAGTGCTCTTACCAATTTGTCGAGAATAGTAGCTACATTGTAACATCCCCAAACCGGCCTATTCACTACGACCAGAATGCGGTTATGTTAGTGAAAATATTTTAGACTTAGAATAAAATAGTAAAAATTTATTTGCTCTTGAAACCATGTTCTTTTGAAATTATAGCCACATGTTTAATAATTCCATAATTGAATAAGTAAGTTATAAAATATATCCATCGTCACATAGTGTTTCAATTTGAACAAACCATCATAGAGTTGATAATAAAATAATACCAAAAATAATAAAATAAATCCTTATTACAACCATTATTTAAAAGAAATACTTAATATTTAATAAAACTAAAAACAACGCCTTGGCATGGGCCACCATGTGTCCTCTCCGATCCGGTCCATCTCATGAATCACTGAAATGTTTGGAAAATAATTGGGTGAGTCAGGACTCGATGCATAACCACAACACATATTTCCATCCGTATGGGCTTGGCCCATACCCTGTGACCATCAAAACAAATCATGCAAGAATGCATCTCACCAACCTACTATCCAACCGTGACACCAACCTTAGCGGACTCCCGCCTAAGGCCGTGGCTAATCCACCGATCACAACCGAGTGATCCACATATGTTACCTCAGCGGACTGCTTGCACAAGGCCGTGTGTTTGAGCCACCGATCACATCGTGATCCATAAATCTTACCTCGGCATTCTCGCTGTTTGCGAGGCCGCGGTGAGCCACCGATCAACCAAAGTGATCCAAATATCGTAATCGTCTACGGTGATGCACATAGCAATCAACCGCCGAGATGGGCACCTAGCCAACACCTCCTTGAGGTAGCACAAAGCTAACCCTCAAGCGCTAATGTAACTTTGAGCTATCATTAGACCACGTACATCACTGTGTACACTTCTTCCTTCTTCAATCAATCCCATGCCCATGTGTCAATAAATCATGCAAGAATATCATATAGAATGAGTATTTATCACTTATCACTACCACATTGTACATATATAAATGCAAATCAAGATTAACTTACCATCACGATTACTCATCACTTATGCCATTATAAGCGACTATTACACATAATACACATATAAACATGTTAGCAAACCAAACCACGAAATAGTGCGATGATTACGCACCTAAATGATACCAAACCCAAGCGCTTATACACGTTTACGCACCATGAACTAACGGACTTACAAAAGGTTCCCAGCGATAGGCTCTTCTCCCTACAATCGGCCTTGGCATAAAACAATGAACACTTAGGCCATTCGGCCAAAACTAAACAACATAATCATGCTAATCAACCTTTGGGCGGTATAACAGTAATTTTACCTACCAAGGGCATTTTCGTAAATTCACACTGCAATGGCCCTTCGAAGGCCTAATGTCGCCACTAGCGACTCGGCTACCACTTCCGGTTGTCTTGGGACGATTGGAGCCTAAAACCCGATTTGCCCATCGGTAGCCTACACGCTTTCGTGTGGCCCACCTAACACGAATCTAGCCACGTATATAACTTCCACCTAGTCTAGTTCAACATATACTAACCAATCATGCAATTTACTCATATGGGCCCACGGGCCCATTGGGCCCACCGACCCATCGAGGCCCGCGGCCCCAACCCACGAGAATACTACGCGATGGCCTCAACTATCGCGTCGAAGCCCCATCTTCGCTCGACGCTCGTGTAACTACTAATGCCGTGTGGCCAGGCATTTCGGCATTTGCCGCTCTACAACTAGAGTAGAGAGAGTTACACACCGATAGGACTCACGGGGCTAATCAGCGCTCCGATCACTCTTGTGCCCAAACGCCCTCCAAGATGTGTTTTCTCTCCTCCTAGGATGCTCCTTATATAGCTAGCTCTTCACCTTCATTCTTTGTATCTTTCCGATGTGGGATCCCTTCGTCAGTAGAGTTTAAATTCAACTGAAACTCTTCCGTCCTGGACCATAAAATAAATACTCCCTTACTTCTCATGAGATTCGAACCCAGGCTCCCTTGCAACATAATCCACGCTGCTAGCCACTTGGCCACAAGCTCCTCTTGTGTCTTAAACCATGCGCAACTAAATATAAACTATAGCCAAATTCTAAGGTCCAAGCAAAAAGAAACCAAAATGCAAAAGCCAAGACTTGAACCTTGGACCTCCTTCCTTCCCTTGTGGCGTCACCCCCTTGTCTCTTATGTGGCGTCACTTTGCCACTACACCACACACTCTACTTGTGTTATTTTTCCCCACATTTTATTCTTAAGGCCTACCTGCCAACTTCCAGGGTTTTTTTTCACCTAAAACCAAAATTTCCCCAAAGCTAATATTTGATCCCGGGACTTCATAGAAGCCCTCTAACCTTCCAAAATAACTTATCCAATAGGTCTAACTAGCATTTAAGCCGGTCTCTTGTTCTCCAAAAATTTAAACGCTACTATGCCTAAGGCCCATTGGGCTCAATTCTCCTAGGCCCAATTCCTTTTACCCTAAAAATCTAAATTTTCCAAAGCCTTCCCTTCTCATCCCAACATTCTTAGAGCCTCTAAAACTCAACCAAGCACTCCCAAAACCTACTAACACTTGATTTATACCCCATATGCACTGACCCCTAAACCGAGGTGTTACAATTCTACCCTCCTTAAAATAATTTCGTCCTCAAAATTACTTGTCTAAACTAACGGTCCAATTCTCTCCACTACGCTATCATGCGCACTCTCGATCTCCAAGAGCTAACATACTTTACGAGCAACAAAACAAGCGGTCACCAAAGCGCCTCTACCACGCCCACGAAGTACGACCACGCCCCTAGAACTCATATCTAGCGTCGCGATTTAATCGATTAAAAGTTTTATGCATTAGAAATTTTGTTCCTTTGTTTAATCCACGAGCAAATTTTATGAACAGAAGTTTACGGAAGTCGTTCTTTCGAGCAATCAAAGTTTGATTTCTAAAGTAATCCACTATTGCAATCATCCGATCACATCAATAACTCACAAGCAATAGTAAGGGGTACTTACCGGTGGACTTCGGCCGAGGTACGGGTGCCATGCCACCTAACACGAAAACCTTTCATAAAAACCCATTTTGAAACGTTTTTGGGCCCTAAAACCCTCAAAGCCGAGTTTTGAACGGGCTCGATATTAAGCTGTAACATCCCCAAACCAGGCCTATTCACTACTAATCGAATCTGGTTATGTTAGTGAAAATATTTTAGACTTAGAATAAAATAGTAAAAATTTATTTGCTCTTGAAACCATGTTCTTTTGAAATTATAGCCACATGTTTAATAATTCCATAATTGAATAAGTAAGTTATAAAAATATATCCATCGTCACATAGTGTTTCAATTTGAACAAACCATCATAGAGTTGATAATAAAATAATACCAAAAATAATAAAATAAATCCTTATTACAACCATTATTTAAAAGAAATACTTAATATTTAATAAAACTAAAAACAACGCCTTCGGCATGGGCCACCATGTGTCCTCTCCGATCCGGTCCATCTCATGAATCACCCGAAATGTTTGGAAAATAATTGGGTGAGTCACGACTCGATGCATAACCACAACACATATTTCCATCCGTATGGGCTTGGCCCATACCCACACGACCATCAAAACAAATCATGCAAGAATGCATCTCACCAACCTACTATCCAACGTGACACCAACCTTAGCGGACTCCGCCTAAGGCCGTGGCTAATCCACCGATCACAACCGAGTGATCCCACATATGTTACCGGCGGCACTGGCTGCACAAGGCCGTGGGTGAGCCACCGATCACATCGTGATCCATAAATCTTACCTCGGCATTCTCATTTGCTCGAGGCCGTGGTGAGCCACCGATCAACCAAAGTGATCCAAATATCGTAATCTGTCTACGGTGATGCACATAGCAATCAACCGCGAGATGGGCACCCAGACCAACACCTCCCTTGAGGTAGCACAAAGCTAACCTCAAGCGCTAATGTAGCCTCGAGCTATCATTAGACCACGTACATCCCTGTGTACACTTCTTCCTTCTTCAATCCAATCCCATGCCCATGTGTCAATAAATCATGCAAGAATATCATATAGAATGAGTATTTATCACTTATCACTACCACATTGTACATATATAAATGCAAATCAAGATTAACTTACCATCACCAGTTACTCATCACTTATGCCATTATAAACGACTATTACACATAATACACATATAAACATGTTAGCAAACCAAACCACGAAATAGTGCGATGATTACGCACCTAAATGATACCAAAACCGAACGCGCTATACGTTTACGCACCATGCAGACTAACGGACTTACAAAAGGTTCCCAATGATAGGCTCTTCTCCCTACAATCGGCCTTGGCATAAAAACAATGAACACTTAGGCCATTCGGCCCAAAACTAAACAACATAATCATGCTAATCAACCTTTAAGGGTATAACCGTAATTTTACCTACCAAGGGCATTTTCGTAAATTCACACCGCAATGGCCTTTACGAAGGCCTAATGTCGCCACTAGCGACTCGGCTACCACTTCGAGTTTGTCTTGACGATTGAGCCTAAAACCGATTTCGGCCCATCGGCCCACACGCTCGTGTGGCCCACCTAACACGAATCTAGCCACGTATATAACTTCCACCTAGTCTAGTTCAACATATACTAACCAATCATGCAATTTACTCATATGGGCCCACGGGCCCATTGGGCCCACTTCGGCCCATCGAGGCCCAAGCGACCCCAACCCACGAGAATACTGCGATGGCCTCAACTATCGCGTCGAAGCCCCACACGTGCGCCGCACGCGCTCGTGTGGCTACTAATGCCGTGTGGCCGCATTTCGGCATTTGCCGCTCTACAACTAGAGTAGAGAGTTACACACTGATAGGACTGGGGCTAATCCAGCGCTCCGATCACTCTTGTGCCCAAACGCCTCCAAGATGTGTTTTCTCTCCTCCTAGGATGCTCCTTATATAGCTAGCTCTTCACCTTCATTCTTTGTATCTTTCCGATGTGGGATCCTTCGTCGATAGAGTTTAAATTCAATGAAACTCTTCCGTCTGCATCATAAAATAAATACTCCCTTGCTTCTCATGAGATTCGAACCTGGCTCCCTTGCAACATAATCCACGCTGCTAGCCACTTGGCCACAAGCTCCTCTTGTGTCTTAAACCATGCGCAACTAAATATAAACTATAGCCAAATTCTAAGGTCAAGCAAAAAGAAACCAAAATGCAAAAGCCAAGACTTGAACCTTGGACCTCCTTCCTTCCCTTGTGGCGTCACCCCTTGTCTCTTATGTGGCGTCACTTTGCCACTTACACCACACACTCTACTTGTGTTATTTTTCCCCACATTTTATTCTTAAGGCCTACTGCTAACTTCCAGGTTTTTTTCACCTAAAACCAAAATTTCCCCAAAGCTAATATTTGATCCGGGACTTCATAGAAGCCCTCTAACCTTCCAAAATAACTTATCCAATAGGTCTAACTAGCATTTAAGCCGGTCTCTTGTTCTCCAAAAATTTAAACGCTACTATGCCTAAGGCCCATTGGGCTCAATTCTCCTAGGCCCAATTCCTTTTTACCCTAAAAATCTAAATTTTCCAAAGCCTTCCCTTCTCATCCCAACATTCTTAGAGAGCCTCTAAAACTCAACCAAGCACTCCCAAAAACCTACTAACACTTGATTTATACCCCATATGCACAGCCCCTAAACCAGGGTGTTACATACACCGAAGACACAATACCGATAGAGGAATGAAGTAATCTGCCTGGGTACCAAGATGATAAGAGGAATCGATTTAAGGGAGAAAGAGAAAAGAAAATGAATTAGGGGAAGAAGGTATATTCGGCCAACAACAGAAAAAGAAGAGAAGAGGAAAAACGATTGTTGTGAGAAAGGGCAAAACCGAAAAGAGCAATGGTCTAGCCGAATGCACCTTACACAATTCAGAAAAAGAAGAAAGAAAGAGAGATACGGTAGACTTGAGAGTAGAGAAGGCACAAATAAAACTGAGTTTGTAAAAGAGAGCAAAAGAGAAAGGGAGCACTAGGAGTACTTTCGGCCAAAGAAAGGTTGTCAAAAACGAAAAAAAGTAAATAGAAGAATACCCAAAGACCCCTACCACAATCGACCTTCAAGCAAAAATAGAAAAACAATGCAAAACTAAAATATGGAGCATACCAAATGAGGATTACCCCTCATCTCCCTCGATTTTCTCCTAAAATCCCTCCTCAAATCTCTCCACCTGATCACACCTCCCCTCAACCACTCAATTTGAATTCTCCTCAACCACTTCAGTGTTTCAATCAAACTCCAACACCTCCACGGCACAGCAGCAAAATAAATACTCCACTGCTCCCCCCAAGATTCAAATACCAGTCCTCTGGCATAGGTAACACGCTACTTACCCCTAGACCAGCAGACTTTTTATGTCATGCATTACCAACAATAATTTAAAAGCCTACTAACTATAGGCAAGGGTTTTGTTCCCTAAAAACAAAATTTTTGCACAAGCCCAGGCTTGAACCCAAGACTTCTCAGACACTCCCAAACACACCCAAATCACTCAACCACTGAAGCAACAGGTATTTGTGTTACAAACATGCAAAAATAAATGCTTAAATTTTTGGGGCGTCACAGGTTATAAGTGGCATGTAATAGGTGTAGATCTGTTTATATGTTTTGAGGATTAAAACTTATTAATTTTCCCATTTTGATATGATTTTATATGTGATGTGTAAAAGCAAAGTTGATGATGTTGTTTTGGATAGTTGAGTTATACATATGCTTATATGATTTGAAGATGAGTGTGATTAATTTGAATGTGTTCTAGTGAATTGAAATAAGGTTGATATGATTATTTTATAAGCAATCCATGAATGGATTGATTTAGCTTTGTTATATTGTGGTGTCAAATGTGGCATATTGGTTAGGCATTTAGGGATGCTTACAAGGTATATTTTGGCATGATATGTGTATGTTTGAGCAGGAAATTGATGTTGGTTAAAATGTTAATTTAGGTCCTATCTTGAAAATGGTTGTTCTATGTTTCAAATTACCTCTGTTTGTCTCACACAGGCTGACACACGGGCTAGTGATTTGTGACATGACCGTATGCTTTTTTGGAATCAAAATCCATGTGCCCCATATGATTATAGATAGTTACACAACCTAGCCACAGTCGTCTAACTATTGCACACAAATCGTATCCTTTCACATGGCCTGGCCACACAACCATGTAACCCCTGTTTCCAAAAATTCTTATACCTTTTAATATATGTTCAATTAATTCCTTAATTGTTTCCAGAATGGTTTAAGAGTTTTTGTAAGCTCGTTTGAGAATCAGATTTGATTATAAGTCATGCTATACTTAATTTATGAAATGTTAAGCATTTGGATTGATTGTTAAACACCAGTTTTGGTTGTAATTATTCTATTATATGTTATAGCATCCTATAGCTCTGGGTCCATGATAAAACTAGGTTATGGGTGTTGCAAATTAAATATATTTTCTCATAGATTCTTTTAAGGCAAAATTTTCATGATTTTAACGAAATTAGAATTGGATTGAAAAGATTATTTAATTGGAAATGTATTGAGAAGTTTATTTTGGGAAATAGAAAAATAAATATTGGGTTGGATCAAATTATAAAGTATCGGGTTAAAAGTCGGGAAGTACTAGTAAATGGACCTATATGAGAGAAGCCCAAAAGCCCTTCATGTTAAAAGTGGTGGACGCCAAACTCTATTAATATTAATTGGATTGCCTAATTAAACTAGCAGTTCATTTTTCAAGTTGAAATAAACTTTTACAAGTCAAAAAGGGTTTTGTCGTCTCTCCCTATAAATAGATGGCACAGGTAGGGCTATTTACACTACTAAAAAAATATCGTTATTCTTCTTGAAATTAGAGAAACTTTTATTCTCTAAGAATTAAATATATTTTTCAGAATAATGATTCTAATAATTTATATTTGAAAGAGATTTTCGTTTTCACATTAAAGAAAGAAAATTATTTCTAGTTTTGTGTTTGATTCGATTCGTTCAAGCCCACACTAGAAGTAGTTTATTGGTACAAAAATAACGAGGGAAAATCGTTTGGTTGAAAGTTAGGAGCGATAAGGATTCGTCTATCAGAAAACACATGTGTGAATTCAGTTTTAGGGTTTATTGCTATAAATATCACAAATCGGGTCAATTTTAAAAAAATTATGTGCTTGAAAACCATTTTCAACCAAATTTTTTCAAAACCACGATCACGTATATTAACACAACCAAATCACATAGGCAAAATATGGATGTGTAGCATAGAAATTACATGCAATGTGATCTAAACATGCCTATTTCCAATCGGTCCTCCTTAAACCATAGTGTGATCAAACTTTGCAAAATCAAATGTGGATAAACCATATAAACTTTATTTCTATAAAAAAATAACTTTAAAATATTTGTAAATTGAAATAACTGAAAATGTTTCTATAACCTGGTAGCATTTGAAATTACAAACTCCCATTAAAATTGAATATCCCCAAATGAAATTACACCCATATGAGCAATGTGCTCATGAAAAACCTTGTGCAATAGTTCCTTAGTAAGCATATTCGCAATCATGAATTCTATACCTATATGCTTGATAGGCGCTTATCCACTTTAAACTCATTCTTTAACAACTAGGAACTTAATGACTATATCATTCGACTTTGATGTGCTCTCATTGTTATTGGAATAAAAAGTTATGGATTTATTGTCACAAAACAAAATATGTGGTCTATCTATTCCATCTACAATTCGCAACCCAAAGACAAAATTTCTCATCCATCTTCCATAATTAAATGCCTCATAGCATGCTATAAACTCAGTTACCATGGTGGAAAGATCTACATGTGTTTGTTTAACACTATTGCAAGAAACAACTCCTTCAACAAGCAAATAGACATAGCCTGACGTACATTTTATACCATCTTGACATTCAACAAAGTCAAAGTCTATATACCTAACGATCTCTACCTTATTAGATTTTATCGGGATCAAGTTCTCTTAGTGTAGAGATTTCATAATTAAATCTTCTAACTTTTTTAATAGATTGATTAATAAAATTCCATTATTTAAATTATTATTTTTTGTAGACTTGTCCTCAATGGTTTTTACATGAAAGCTAAAATATATAAACAAATATTTACTCAAGTTGCATTATGTGAGAAGTTCATGATGTGAGAAGACAACTTATTTTAGCAGGTAATCTAAATATTCCATAGTTTGAAGAATAAAAAATGTGAAATTTGATTCAATATATTATTATGTTATCTATCAAGTCCACTTGGAGAAATCTTTTATGTGACCCATTTTGGTGGTGTCGAAGCTTGATGGTTTTGGGATCGAGGATTAGATGAGTGAATTATTATTTTATTATTTTTAATGTTTACAAGGTTATATTAAGGTCGTAATAAAATTTAGTTAAGAAATTTTGATGTTTAAAAGACTAATTGGGTAAAAGGACTAAATCGTAAAAGGTGCAAAAGTGAGTACCTATTACTTAAAGGGGTCCAATGGCTATGAAATCTTAAACTAAAGGACTTGAATGGTAAATATACCATTTAATGAGTTATTGGATAATTATGGATTGGGTTTTATTGAAATTTTAATAGTGATCATTTAATGGTAAATAGACCATTTAATGAGTTAGTGGATAAATAGACCATTTAATACATGACAATGAAAAAGTCGCTTCGATCATCATAAATCTTATGCGGATTTGAAAAGGAAAGATATTGTGTTTCAATTCAGTGACAAAGTATTTTTGAAAGTATCACCTTGGAGAAAAGTTCTTCGTTTTGGCGAAAAGGGAAGCTTAGTCCACGATTTATCTGTTTGTATTAAATAATCGAAAAGATTGGACAAGTGGCTTATCGATTGGCTTTACCATCGAGTTAGAGAAAATACATAATATATTTCATGTATTGATGTTACGGCAATATCGATTAGACCTTCACATGTGATTTCACCTATAGATGTTGAGATTGACCGGATATGACGTGCTGATAAAGAACTAATCAAAATCTTAGCTCGGGAAATTAAAGAGTTAAAAATAAATGTATAGCTTTAGTTAAAGTTCTCTAGAAACGTCGGGAGTTGAAAAAGCTACACAGGGAACCGAAAGAAGCTATGCAAATGTAATACCGAACCTATTTTACGGTAAGATTTTAGGGGCGAAAATTCCTTTAGGGGAGAGTTGTAACAACCCGTATTTAATGGTGTCGAAAAAAGTAGTTTCAGGACAACGGTTACGACGAGTGAATTATTATTTTATTCTTTAATTTTTACAAGATTATATTAGGTCGTATAAAATTTTGTTAAGAAATTTTGATGTTTCAATGGTTAATTAGGTAAAAAGGACTAAATCGTAAAGGTGCAAAAGTGAGTATCTATTAGTTAAAGGGTCCAATGGCTATGAAATCTTAAACTAAAAGACTTAAATGGAAAATAGACCATTTAATGAGTTAGTGGATATTATGGACTAGGTTTTATTGAAATTTTGATAGTTTTAAAGGGTAAAATGGTAAAATGGTAAGCAAAGCTAAAATAAACTAAGAAAAGGATATCATCTTTTTCATTTTCTTATTTCTTGGCTGAAATCACCATTAAAGGGGAGAAGATTTGATTTTGATTTTCTTCATGCACGGTATGTAGTTTTGTCGAGTTTTTAATGATTTTTATATTTTGAGATCATTTTAGCTTAATTTAGCTAGCTTGGGTCAATTTGCAAAATTATTAAAGGTTTAAGGACTTTCCATGAATGTTTTGCATATGTTTTTATGTTAGTTGACAGATTATTAGTTTTGATTGTAAAACAAACATGTTTAGTTAAGTGATTTCGAAGAAAATGGCAATTAGGGATTAAATTGTTAAAAGTGTGAAACTATGAGTTTTGTTGTGAATTATTGATAAATATGAGTTGCTTTAAGGTCCCTTGCAACATGGGTTAAGTTGGATGTAGGTTAAAATGGTTAGATTCTAAGTTATGAGCTTAAGGACTAAACTGTGAAAAGTCAAAGTAATAGGGGTAAATTTGTAATTTTGCATAAATATGAACAATGGATTAAATTGAATACTAGAAGAACTTGATTGATTGAAATTATCTATTTTGATAAAGACAAATGACATTTGGACTTAAATCGAGGAAAGGCTAAAGCTTGGATTAGTTCGACTCTATTTCTATTATAACACCCCACACTCCGGGTTCTACGCCGAAAGCAAGGCTCGAGGCATTACCAAACTCATACCACTTGATCACCACTTAGGCTCAAGTCGTAACTACTCTCTGAAGTCATCTCAACAACCTCATTCTCGACTTACGAGGCCTCACTTATACACACGAGGGCTCTCGAGACTAAACCAGAACTTTTCCAATCTTAAAATTTTCTCTTTTACACAGGTCTCACTGCGCTTGGTGCAAGATTAGACACGCCCGTGCATGGACACACACGCCCATGTCCTAAATCGTGCCTAAAAACCCAGCGATTACGCCAATGCCCCACAGCTAAGGCTGCGCTTTGTGCTTACCACCCGTGGTGCACACTCGGACTACTTTAACACGGCCTAGAGTCTAGATACACGCCCGTGTGGCTGCCCAGTGGTCTGTCTGTTTTAAAATACTAACATCTGCGGGGGCCTTGCGGCCAAAGCACACGCCAGTGGGCTGACCATGTGTCACACATGGCCTAGACACACCCCGTGTGTCTATCCACATGGCCAAGAACAAAGCTATTTGCTAAGCTCTTTTCACCTTTATAGCTTACACAACATGTACTCATACAACACATCCATAAACAACTCAAATTGAAGTGCAATCTCACATAGAAAACTACATCTTTCTTTCATATAATGTAATAGCCAACAACCAAGGCATTATACAAAATACACTATCCATCTAAAGGCCAACACATCTTAGCCATTTACAACAAAATCCACTAACTTGTCTAGCCCCTATACATGCCATATACAAAACATTAAGTCTAATGTACCAGTGTCTTGATAGTGTGGGCGTTCTTCCAAATGATCCTCGTATCTCGATTCAACACCTTTACTCTATAAAACAAGGGAAAAGAAAGAGAGTAAGCTTTGAGCTTAGTAAGTTTACACATAAACAATTAAGCAACATAGTATAAGCTAAGCAACAATTAGCATTATACCAACAAGTAATTCGTAACTATGCTTACTCTTTCTATCCCTTACCACATTTCCAACACATCATGAGTCACATACTTATAACCATCGAAATGCACCTGCATTCAATGTCACATTTACACAATATACAACACATCATTATTTCTCAATAATTCATCCACACATGACTAATTAACTTAATTATACATCCCCACGGCTATTTTACTCAATGATGCAATTACATGGCTAATCCAATACAGATTAACCCACGCGACAAATGTCTCGGTGGTTTCGCATAGCACACCATAACCGATTAATAAGGTGGTATCGCATAGCCTACCACAATGGTAATCATAGGGATTTCTCACTTATCCCACTAAGCGATATACCTTACGATAGCATCGCACATAGCCGACTCATCGTCAATATGCATTAGGATGGTATCGCACTTAGCCTACCATCTAGCATTATCACTACCCATTTACATGTCTACTTACTCAATTAAACATCCATTCACAATTCTACTACATTCATTCTACTTGGACCACATAGGTTCTCTCGGACAAGCTACACACTAGCTATCATCAACAAATTGTAAGTATGAATGCATTGTTTATGCATAGACTTACCTCGATACTCAAAAGTATAGAAATATGCAATTTAGTCCACCACCTTGCTTTTGCCTCAAGTTCACGATCAAGCCGTCTTTGTTAATTTATAATGAATAAATCAGCTTATTCAATACACACATTGACTAAATTGACCCACATTTCATACTTTAGCAAAATTACTATTTTGCCCTAAACTTTCTCATATTTACACTTTAGCCCCAAGGCTCGTAAAGTGATTTTTATTCAACTTTCTATTCTTTCATGCTTGCCAGAACCACTTACTCAACTAAAGCATTCATAAATTCTCAATAAACCACATATGTATGACCAAACTAAAGTTTTTACAAACTAGTCCCTACATGCATTTTCATGGAAAATCACTTAGCAAAAGATGTTTCTACTACATCAAGCTTTCATATTCTTCCATAAAACATCAAAATACATGCATGTCATACATATGTACATTTTTGAACATCCATAATAGCTCACCAAATAGCTAAAAATAGCTTACTCATGCTACTAAGACTTCAAAAATACGAAGAATATCAAAAATCGGGCTTAGGAGCACTTACTAGCAAGCTTGAAAAATTGAAAGAGCCCTAACAATGGCTATTAGAATTTTCGGTAGCTTGGGGGAGAAGATGAGCATGATTTTGTCATCTTTTCTCCTTTTTAATCACTTATTTAACAAATGACTAAAATGCCCTTTTTGATAAACTTTCTAATTTAACTCATCCATGCCCATTTTTGTCCAAAAACTAAAAATTGGGAAAATTGCTCATTAAGGACCTCTAATTAATAATATAAAGCTATTTCACACATATAGCTTCTAGAAACACACATTTGCAACTTTTGCAATTTAGTCCTTTTGGACAATTCAACCACAATTTCACAAAATTGCTTCATGAAACATTAACACTAGCATGCATACAAGGCATAAACCTCAATAACTCATTTATAACCCTTGGATTTGTGGTCTCGCACCACTATTCTGACTAAGCCCTAAATCGGGATGTTACAACTCTCCCCTTTAGAGATTTTCGTCCCCCGAAAATCTTACCAGTAAAGAGGTTTGGATGTTGCTCTCTTATAGCTTCTTCCGTTTACCACGTAGCCTCTTCCACACCATGTTTTACCATAACACTTTCACTAGTGCTATGCTCTTATTTCTCAATTGTTTCACTTCTCGAGCTAAGATCTTAATCGGCTCTTCTTCATAAGACATATCTGATCTTATCTCAATTTTCGTCGAAGGAATCACATGTGAAGGATCGGAGCAATACCGTCATAACATCGACATATGGAACACATTATGAATCTTTTCCAACTCTCTGAAGCAAAGCCAGCCAGAGTGCACGCTATGAGCCCAATGATGCGTATGTGATCTCATACGACCTATAAACCTTGGACTCAATTTCCACTTTTCGTCCAAATCTCAATATCTTCTTCCACGGGGACACTTTCAAAAACACTTTGTCGCCCACTTCAAACTCAATTTCTTTTCTTTTCAAATCCGCGTCACGACTTAGCCGGTCGTCGAAGCGACTCTCGGACTTTTACGGATTACTCTCACCTTCTCTTCAATTTCTTTCACTAGATCGACCCCATGGATCCGCTTCTCACTAAGCTTGGTCAATACAAAGGAGTCCGACACTTACGACCATACAAAGCCTCATACGGTGCCATGCGTATACTCACCGATAATTGTTGTTATAGGCAAATTCGACCAAAGGTAGATATCTCTCCCAACTACCTTGAATTCTAGCTGCGACATCGAAGCATATCTTCGAACTTGAATCACTCTTTGGTGGCCATCGGTTTGCGGATGGGCAGTCTTGAAATTCAATCTAAATACCCATGGCCTCTTGGAACTTCTTCCAAAATCTCTAGAAGTAAACCTCGGATCTCTGCTCAGATATAATAGACACAAGTACACCGTGCAATCTCACTATCTACGCCACATACAACTCAACTAACTTATCCGGTGAATAATCAACACGTCTTTGGAATAAAGTGAGCCGACTTTGTCAATCTATCCACAACAACCCTTTGGCATCTCTCTTTCTCGGAGTCATGGGCAGCCCGTTACAAAATCCATGGTAATCCGATCCACTTCCATTCGGGTACAATTCTTTGGTTGAAGCAATCTTGAAGGTACTTGATGCTCGAGCTTTCACTTGTTGACAAATTAAACACTTTGTCACAAACTCGAAATATCTCTTTTCATACCCGTCCACCAATACAACTTCCTCAAGTCGTTGTACATTTTAAATCTTGCTGGATGTCTTGACAAACATCAGCTGTGGGCCTCATGAAAAACCTTTCGAATCAACTCCTCATCTTTAGGAACACAAATTCGGTCCACGATACATGAGACAACCATTCAAATCCACTCGAAAATCGGAATCACTTTACGATCCGCGCACTTAGCTATCTTAGCTCGCATCTCTTGTCATTCTTACGAGCCTCACATATCACATTGAACAAATAGCGACAGCTCTCAACTCTACCAAAATAGCACCATCGTCGGACAATGCTAAACTCGTGCTCATAACTCTTAGAGCATACAAGGATTTCCTACCGGGGCATCCGCAACCACATTCGCTTTTCACGGTGGTAGTCAATGACTAACTCATAGTCTTTCAACAACTCAAGCCACCGTCTCTCTGTCTCGATTGAGATCATACGATCCATCGAATACTTTAAACTCTTGTGATACGTAAAGATTCGACACTTCTCACCATACAAGTAGTGTCACCAAATATTTAACGCATAAAAACAATCGTAGCCAACTCTAAATCATGAGTCGGATAATTTTTCTCGTGCGGCTTTAGTTGCCTCGAGGCGTAGCGACTACCTTACCCTCTTGCATCAACACGCAAAGAGGCGGTTAAGCGGCGCATCGCATAAACCACGAACTCTTTTCCGGTCTGGTTGAACCAAAATCGGCGCCTCGATTAACATTGTTTTAAGTCTCTCAAAGCTCTATTGACATGTCTCGGTCCATTCAAACTTGACATCTTTATGCAAAAGTTTTGTCATCGGGTAGCAATCACGAGAGAACCCCTTCTACGAAGCGTCTGTAATATCCGCTAATCCCAGAAACTTACGATTTTTGACCACGTTCCTCGGTGGTTTCAAATCCACAACGGTAGATATCTTACTCGGGTCAACTCGACACCATCACACGACACCATGTGTCCTAGGAATCGACCTCTCGGAGCCAAAACTCACTCTTGCTAAACTTAGCATACAACTGCTTATCTCTCAAAGTTTGCAAGACAATTCTCAAATGCTCTTCATGATCGTTCTTATCCGAGAATAGATCAATATGTCGTCAATGAAGACAACTACAAACTTGTCCACATACGATTGCGAAAACACGGTTCATCGGATCCATAAAAATCGCAGTGCATTCGTCAAACCAAACGGCATAACCAAAAACTCATAATGGCCATACCTTGTCCGGAATGCAGTTTTCAACACATCTTGCTCTTTCACTCTAAGCTGATAATAACCAGACCTCAAGTCTATCTTGGAGAACACTGTAGCTCCCTTTAGTTGATCAAAGAGATCATCAATCCTTGGTAAATGATACTTATTCTTCACCATCACCTTGTTCAGTTGTCTATAGTCTATACACAACCTCATAGACCCATCTTTCTTCTTCACGAATAATATCGGGGCACCCCACGGTGAGTAGCTCGGTCTTGCAAAACCTTTATCTGTCAACTCTTGCAACTGAACCTTGATTCTTTCAACTCTACATGGTGCCATTCTATATGGAGCAATTGAAATAGGTGTCGTTCTGGAACCAACTCAATTCAAACTCGATCTCTCTCTCTTTGGAGTAATCAGGTAACTCTTAGGAAATACATGCGGATACTCACATACCACCAGCACTATTCGAACTCTACTCCAACCTCTCGAAGTATTCAACACAAAAGCAAGATAGGACTCACATCCTTTTCTCAAACATTTCTAAAGCCACTATGGAAGAAATCATCAACAGTAGACTATCGATCCACGAGTTTAACCCAAACCACATCTCCACTCTCACATTTCAATTCAATAAACTTACTACCACGAGTTGACTAAGACATTATGGGTAGTCAACCAATCCATGCCTAAGTTAAACCAAACTCATCAGCGACAACAACGAAGGTTTTGCGGAAAACAATGATTCTCAATCAATAAAAAACAATTCTTACACACTTTGTCCACTAACACATGCTTTCCTAACGGGTTTGACACCTTAACCACACTATGCAGTAGACTCAGCGGTCATACTCAAACTAGATGCTAATCTCATGCAAATATAAGAATGAGTAGACCACTGGATCTATTAAAGCAATAACAAAGGTGTCATAGAGAGAAAAAGTACATGTTATCACATCAGGGAGGATGCTTCTTCGCGGCTTGAATAGGATACATCCTCATGGTGCCCGACCCTCTGGTCTCACGCAGTAGAATCTCAGGCGCACCTCTACCACTATTCCACGCCTCTCGGGTTCCTTGGTGGTCTACCCTCGTAGACACATCACTAGGTCTCGACTCTTGCCTCTCTTCCTTTTCATCCCTCTCAAAGCGATTCACGGATAAAGTGGTCGGGGAACCACACTCATAATATTTTGAATATTTCCCCAACACTCTCGAGTGTGATACCTACCACAACTTGGACACTCAGGTTTACTCTTTGTATTGCCCACACTTTCCATCGAGGAGCTTGGACTCTCGAACCCAGGCGAGTATTGCCCAAGTCTCGATCACGAATAACCCAACTAGTCTTTGTCATCAGAGATTCACTTCCTTGGATCTTTTATTGGGCTTGATATGACTTGCCCATCGGCCTCTTTCTAGCATCTCGGGCTTCACTCACGACCCTCCTCTTTTCTGAACTTCGAGGTCTTGGCCTTACTTGCCCTCTCAACTAATACCACAAATTCTTTCAACTCCAAAATGCCCACTAGGAGTTTGATGTCCTCATTCAGTCCATCTTCGAACCTCTTACACAAGATGGCCTCAGTCGATACACATTCTTGAGCGTATTTGCTAAGCCTAACAAACTCACGCTCATATTCGCCTTGTCATTCTTCCTTGTTTCAACTCAAGGAATTCCTTCCTTTTTCGATCAGTAAACCTCTGGCTTATATACTTCTTCCAGAACTCTTCTAGAAAGAAGTCCCACATCACCCACTCCCTCGAGACCACTAGCGTCAACGTCTTCCATCAAAGGTATGCCGAATCTCTCAACAAGGATACGGCACACTTCAAACTCTCTTCAGGCGTACATGAGAGTTCATCGAACACCCTCATCGAGTTCTCCAACGAGAACTCCACCCTCTGCAGGTCATCATCTACCTTAGCTCTAAACTCCTCGGCCCAGTGCTTCCTAATCTTATCCAAGGGGCCGATATCCTCACTACATCCATACCTTGAGAGCCCTTTGGATTTGGGTGAGGTATGGGAGGAGGAGGTGGAGGAGGTTGACCATTAGGGTTTTGCTCGAACATAGTCAGTACCAATTACACATCATGCGGAGAAAGGCTTCCGTGCCTCTTCCCTTGACTCCTAACCTCGGGTCCACTTTCAGCGGACCCGCGGTTCATGCTTGTGAGGGTAGGCGTGTTACTATTTGCTTCATCATCGATCGATAGATCGGAATCCATATACTATATAAAACAAGATTTAAAATCATCACAAACCACCACACTATCATTGTACACTTATGGCAAGTATAGCTAGACTCTTACACCCGCTATGGTAGTCCTAGAGCCGAGCTAAACCATAGCTCGATACCACTAAATGTAACACCACTTACACCGGCTTCTACGCGGGAACCAGACCCGAGGCATTACGAACTCATACCACTTGATCGCCACTTAGGCTCGTCGTAACTACTCTCTGAAGTCATCTCAACAACCTTATTCTCGACTTACGAGGCCTCACTCCATACACCACGAGGGCTCTCGAGACTAAGCCAGAAACTTTTTCTAATCTTAAAATTTTTCTCTTTTATACAGGTCTCTGCGCCCGTGCAAGATTAGACACGCCCGTGCATGGACACACACGCCCATGTCCCAAGCCGTGCCTAAAAACCCGGCGATACGCCAATGCCCCACGGCCAGAGGCACACGCGCCGTGCTTACCACCCGTGGTGCTGCGACTACTTTAACATGGCCTAGAGTCTAGACACACGCCCGTGTGGCTGGCCCGTGGTCTATTCTGTTTTAAAATACTAACATCACGGGGACACACGGCCAAAGCACCTGCACTGCGGTAAATTTGATTGTGTGTGTCACACATGGCCTAGACACACCCCGTGTGTCTATCCACATATCCAAGAACAAAGCTATTTGCTAAGCTCTTTTCACCCTTATAGCTTACACAACATGTACCCATACAACACATCCATAAACAACTCAAATTGAAGTGCAATCTCACATAGAAAACTACATCTTTCTTTCATATAATGTAATAGCCAACAACCAAGGCATTATACAAAATACACTATCCATCTAAAGGCCAACACATCTTAGCCATTTACAACAAAATCCACTAACTTGTCTAGCCCCTATACATGCCATATACAAAACATTAAGTCTAATGTGCGAGTGTCTTTGATAGTGTGGCGATCTTCCAAATGATCCTCGTATCTCGATTCAACACCTTTACTCTATAAAACAAGGGAAAAGAAAGAGAGTAAGCTTTGAGCTTAGTAAGTTTACACATAAACAATTAAGCAACATAGTATAAGCTAAGCAACAATTAGCATTATACCAACAAGTAATTTGCAACTATGCTTACTCTTTCTATCCCTTACCACATTTCCAACACATCATGAGTCACATACTCATAACCATCGAAATGCACTTGCATTCAATGTCACATTTACACAATATACAACACATCATTATTTCTCAATAATTCATCCACTGACTAATTAGCAATTATACATCCACGAGCTATTTTACTCAATGATGCAATTACATGGCTAATCACACGATTAACCCACATGATAAATGTCTCGGTGGTTTCGCACTTAGCACACCACAACCGATTAATAAGGTGGTATCGCACTTAGCCTACAATAAAGGTAATCATAGGGGTTTCTCACTTAGCCCACTAAGCGATATACCTCACGATAGCATCGCACATAGCGACTCATCGTCAATATGCATTAGGATGGTATCGCACTTAGCCTACCATCTAGCATTATCACTACCCATTCACATGTCTACTTACTCAATTAAACATCCATTCACAATTCTACTACATTCATTCTACTTGGACCACATAGGTTCTCTCGGACAAGCTACACACTAGCTATCATCAACAAATTGTAAGTATGAATGCATTGTTTATGCATAGACTTACCTCGATACTCAAAGTATAGAAATATGCAATTTAGTCCACCACCTTGCTTTTGCCTCGGATTCACGATCAGGAACCGTCTTTCTTGATCTATAATGAATAAATTAGCTTATTCAATACACACATTGACTAAATTGACCCACATTTCATACTTTAGCAAAATTACTATTTTGCCCCTAAACTTTCTCATATTTACACTTTAGCCCCAAGGCTCTTAAAGTGATTTTTATTCAACTTTCTATTCTTTCATGCTTGTAGAACCACTTACTCAACTAAAGCATTCATCAACTCTCACTAAACCACATATGTATGACCAAACTAAAGTTTTTCACAAACTAGTCCCTACATGCATTTTCATGGAAAATCACTTAGCAAAAGATGTTTCTACTACATCAAGCTTTCATATTCTTCCATAAAACATCAAAATACATTCATGTCATACATATGTACATTTTTCAACATCCATAATAGCTCACCAAATAGCTAAAAATAGCTTACTCATGCTACTAGGACTTCAAAAATCGAAGAATATCAAAAGCGGGCTTAGGAGCACTTACTAGCAAGCTTGAAAAATTGAAAGAGCCCTAACAATGGCTATTATAATTTTTGGCGACTTGGGGAGAAGATGAGCATGATTTTGTCATCTTTTCTCCTTTTTAATCACTTATTTGACAAATGACTAAAATGCCCATTTTGATAAACTTTCTAATTTAACTCATCCATGCCCATTTTTGTCCAAAAACTAAAAATTGGGAAAATTAATCATTAAGGACCTCTAATTAATAATCTAAAGCTATTTCACACATATAGCTTCTAGAAACACACATTTTGCAACTTTTGCAATTTAATCCTTTTGGACAATTTAACCACAATTTCACAAAATTGCTTCATGAAACATTCACATTAGCATGCATACAAGGCATAAACCTAAATAACTCATTTATAACCCTCAAATTTGTGGTCTCGCACCACTATTTCGACTAAACCCTAAATCGGGATGTTACATCTACGCTCCTAGTTATCGAAGTAAGTTTGTATTAACTACAATCGTTTTAATGTTAGACAAATTAACTATTTACTTTGCTGTTTTAATGTAATCGACTTTTAATACAAATGTATAAATGCAATGAGGAATTGACAGATATTGAGTCCTGGTTGAACCTTAAGAATTCTTAGGATACAAATGACATGTCATTAGGGATTTCATGTTTCAGATATTGGTCTTGAATGTCCTACCAATGGCTGAGGTCTTGTATTTTTTGTGGATTCTCCACAGCTCGTGTGAGTAGTATCGTGTAGCTTACATTTTTTGTGCATTTTCCTTTGTTTTATAGATTATCAGAAGCTCGATTGGTTGGAAGCTCATCGGAGACCTATCACACTATCTAACAACTATTTCGGTAGATTTTGAGTATTTTGGCCAAGGTTAATAATGGCATGTATAGGATGTTTTGTAATGGTGATTTGATATGTTTATGCTTTGAAGTTTATGTTTGGTATGGTAAACCTTAACACCTCGTTAAGTTATGTTATTTTAGTACTTTAAAGTGCTTGTAAATAAGGTTCTTTTGGTATGTTGATGATGGTTTGAAAATGGTCATTTATGACATGTTTTAGTACATCTTTGAACTAGATTTTTATGCATGAAATGAGATAATGTTATCTTGTTTTGATAGGTGATGTTTTGGATACAAATGTGGTGCCTTTGAATGGCATATTGGTTAGATGCCTTAGGTTTTTTTTGCAATGGCATGATTATGTGTATTTAAATGATGCTTAAGTCCCTTGAATGTGTGCCTAAATGGTTTAAGTGATTAGGAATGAATTGGACTTGTAATAGCTTGATTTTAGGTAAATTTTGGGTTCACTGCAGCCGTGTGTCATCGAGGAGTTTCTTAGTGTTTCAAGTTAGTGAATTACATGGCCTTGTACGGCTTGGTACACGAGCGTGTGTGGCGACTCAAAGAGTTACACGGCCTAGCACACCGACGGCACCACGAGCATTTGGGGCATCCTAGTGAGTTACACGTGTGAGGACACGGGCTGGGACACGGTCGAGTCCCTTGTTCAATTTTCACACGGCCATGTGACCCCTGTTTTCCAATTTTTGGATCTTTTTCTTAAAACTTCTGATTTGTTTTAAGTTAGTTCCGAATTAATTCTAAGCTTTTTTAGGGCCTCGAAGGCTCGGTTTAGGGACAACATGCATGAGATTGAATAGAGTATAATGTGTTTAGTATATTTAAATGTTATGATGTTAAATGTTTTTCGATTGTACAATAATGCTCTGTAACCTTATTCCAGTGACGGAGACGGGTTTGGGGTGTTACATTTAGTGGTAACAGAGCTACAGTTTAGTCTATTCTCATACTGAACATAGCATTTATGGAGTCTAAAAATAAATGCCATTATATAACTTTGTGATAGTGTAGTAACTCGACTTAAATTGAACAATGTTTTTCGTATAAATAAGATGTCATCCAATCGAGCCGATTTCCGATTAGGTTGAGAGTAACGCGTGCAAGCCTCAGTACCTTTGGCGACTAATAGTGTGTTGGTGGACCGTAGGCGAGGGCCAGGAAAGTGAGGCAAAAGAAGCCTTCTTCTAAATGATGTCTAAGTGGTTCTCTAAGTTCGTGAGAGCGACCCGATGGCTCAACGACCTCTACCCCCTCCGTACCCAACAACTGTCCCCATTATTCCTCGGGGTTTGGAATAGGTGCGTGCTAGCAAGCCTCCGATTGATAAGATTACGTAAGTATGGGGGTGAAGAGTTTCGTGAAGTACAAGCTGAAGACAATCTTGAAAAAGCTGAGTTTTGGTTGGAAAACACTGTGAGGGTTTTCAATGAATTGTCATGTACAAATGTTGAATGTTTAAAGTGTGTTGTGTCTCTGTTGAAAGATTCAGTGTATCAGTGGTGGAATACCTTAATTGTGATGGTAGAAGACAGTGTAAATTGGGATTTCTTTGAGATAAATTCGGGGAAGAAAATATGTTAGTCAACGGTTTCTCGACAAGAAATGAAAAGAATTTCTCGAATTGAAACATAGTTGTATGACTGTAGCTGAGTATAAAAGAGAATTTGTGCGACTCGGTAAATATGCTCGGGAATGTATACCATCAGAGGCTGTTATGTGTACCCGATTTGAAGACTATCTAAATGAAGATATCAAGTTCCTAATTGAGGTTCTAGAATTGAAAGAATTTATGGTTCTAATGAATCAAGCACATAAAAATTTGAAGAACTTCGGTAAAAAAAAAAAAAGCAGACTCTGAGGCTCATGACACTAGTAAATGACCTATGGGAAAGTCATTCTCATCCCCGCCAAAGAAATCAAAGGAATTTCACAATCGTACATCAGCTTCGGTGGGATTTTTAGGAAAGATAAAGGGAAGCAACATTCGAGTTTGATACTTGAGGCTACATCTCATGGCGAGTGTGGGCATCGTTGAAACGATAAGCCTGAATGTCGACAATGCAATAGAGCGACATTATGGGAGTCTGATTGAGAGACGGATCGTGCTTTAAATGTGGTTCTTATGATCATTTCCTTAGAGAATGTCCTAAAAGGTCTGATAAAGAGAAAGTTTAGAACACTCGATTGAGTAACACGACTGTGAGAGGGAGACTACCTAGAAATAGTGGAAATGCAAGTAACAGTCGAAGTAGAACAAAAGATTCTACTTTTAGATCTAAGGCACAGGCACCAGCTAGGGCTTATGCGATTCGAGCTCGAGAGGAAGCTTCAGCACTTGATGTGATTATTGGTACATTTTCTATCTTTAATACTAATGTTAATGCTTTGATTGACTCGGGGTCAACGCACTCATATGTATGCACAACTTTAGTGTCGGATAAGAAAATACCTTTTGAGTCTACTGAGCTTGTGGTCAAAGTAACAAACCCTTTAGGTCAGTATGTGTTAGTTGATAAAATCTGTAAATATTGTCCTTTGATGATTCAGGATTGCAACTTTTCGGTTGATTTGATGTTTTTACCATTTGATGAGTTTGATGTGATTTTGGGTATGGATTAGTTAACTCTACATGATGCTGTTGTGAATTGTAGACTAAAGCAAATTGTATTGAAATGTTAGAATGGTGAAATAATCTGAGTTGAATTAGATAGAAATGATGGTACAGCTAATGTGATTTCAGCTATGTCGCACAGAAATATGTCAAAAAGGGCTACGAGGCTTATCTAGCCTATATATTTGATTCTAGGGTTTCAGGATTGAAGTTAAGTCGATTCATTTGTTTGTGAATTTTCAAGCGTGTTTCGGAAGAGTTACCAAGGTTCCGTCGGTCAAAGAGGTTGAATTTTCTATTGAGTTAGTGCGAGAACTTCTCCAATATCGATAGCTCCATATAGAATGGCACCTCTGAACTGAAAGAGTTGAAAGCACAATTACAAGAGTTAACGATTAGAGGTTTTGTTCGACTTAGTTTTTCTCACTGGGGTGCTCTGTATTGTTTGTCAAGAAAAAGGACAAGTCAATGCGATTATGTATTGACTATCAACAACTTAACAAAGTCACGATCAAGAACAAGTATCCTTTGCCCACGTATCGATGATTTGTTTGATCGGTTGAAAGATGCGCGGTATCTTCAAAGATTGATATTCGATTACGGATATTATCGATTCACGGGTAAAAGATTCAAATGTCTTTGAAAACTACTTTTAAAACTAGGTGCGGACACTACTGAATTTCTTGTTATGCCTTTTGGTTTGACCAATGCACTTGCTTGTGTTTATGGATTTGATGAGCAGAATATTGAGGCCATATCTAGACAAATTTTTGTTGTGTTCATTGATGACATTACGATCTATTCTCGAGATGAAACAGAGCATGCCCGGCATTTGAGAATAATTATGAGACTTTGCGTGAAAAACAATTGTTTGCTAAATTTAGCAAGCGTGAGTTCTAGGTCCAAGAAGTTGGATTTTTAGACATGTGGTATCGGTATATGGTATTAGAGTTGATCCAGAGTAAAATATAAGCTATAGTGAGCCGAAGCCTCCAAGAAATGTTTGAGAAATCAAAAGTTTTAGGTTTAGCCGGATATTATCGGGAGATTTGTTAAAGGATTTTCAATAATTGCTCTTCTGTTGACAAAGCTGCTTGAGAAAGATGTCAAGTTCAAATGGTTTGAAAAGTGTCACAAAGTTTTGATCGGTTGAAAGTGATGTTGATTGAAACTCTGTGTTAGCTTCGGCCCAGTCAGTAAGGAATTTGTGATTTATAGTGATGCTTCATTGAATGGTTTGGGTTGTGTTTTGATACAATAAGGCAAGGTAGTAGCTTATGCGTCCGATAATTGAAACCACACGAGAAGAATTACGACTCATTATTTAGAGCTTGCAACTATTGTATTTGCTTTAAAGATCACGCAACACCATTTATACGAAGAAAAATGTCATATCTTCACAGGTCATAAAAGCCTGAAGTATTTGATGACACAAAAAGAACTGAATTTGAGACAACACCAATGGATAGAGTTGTTAAAAGATTACAATTTGATCATCGACTATCATTCGGGAAAAGCTAATGTTGTTGCTGATGCTTTAAGTAGAAAATCATTGTTTGCTTAGCGAGCTTCGAACAATCAGTTGACGTTGATTAATGACGGATCATTTATAGCTCAATTAAAAGCTAGACCGACATTCTGTAATAGAGATTCTGAAGCTCAGAAAAATGACTCTGAGTTGATTGCTAAACGGGAACAGATTCAGTTGACACTTGATTCAGACTTTCACATTAGTTCAGACGATAGTTTGTACTTCAGAAAAAATATATATTCCAAGGAATTCTGATGTCATTCAAAAGATTTTAAAGGAATCTCCACAATGATAACTTATCGATTCACCCTAGTAGCAACAAAATGTACTGTATGAAACGAGAGATTTCAAAGTTTGTGTCGAAATGTTTGATCTATCAATAAGTTAAAGCCGAATGTCAGGTACCTTTTGGTTTATTACAGCCTGTGATGATTTCAGAATGGAAATGGGAATGGGTTACGATGGATTTCATATCAGGATTACCTCTATCTCTGAGAAAGAAAAAATGATGTATAGGTTATTGTGGATCGTTTGACTAAATCCTCGCATTTCATTCTAGTGTTTACAAATTACTCACTTGAGAAATTAGTAGAATTGTATGTTTTTGATATTGTTAAATAGCATTGTGTGTCAGTGTCGATTATCTCTGATAGGGATCTACGATTTACTTCTCGATTCTGGAGTAAATTACACAAAGCTCTGGGCACTCGATTGCATTTCAGTACAACATTTCATCCAAAGACCGATGGTCAATCTGAGCGAGTGATTCAGGTACTCGAAGACATGCTTTGATGTTGTATTTTAGAGTTCAAGGGTAGATGGGATAAATTTCTTTCGTTGGTTGAATTCGTTTATAATAACAGTTATCAAGGGAGAATTAAAATGGCGTCGTATGAAGCTTTTTATGGTTGAAAATTTCAAACTCTATTATATTGGACTGAGTTGAGCGAGAAAAAGTTATTTGGTGTTGATTTGATTCGAGAAACCGAAGAAAAGGTCAAAGTAATACGTAATAGTATGAAAGTCGCCTTCGACCATCGAGAAATCTTATGCGGTTAAAAAGGAAAGAAATTGAGTTTCAATTCGTGACGAGTATTTTTTAAAGTATCACCTTGGAGAAAAAATTTTCGTTTTGGTCAAAAGGAAAACTTAGTCCACGATTTATCGGGCCGTATGAAATCATCAAAAGGATTGGACATGTGGCTTATCGATTGGCTTTGCCGTCGAGTTAGAGAAAATACATAATGTATTTCATGTATCGATGTTCTGACGATATCGATCAAACCCTTCACATTTGATTTCACACTGTAGATATTGAGATTCAACCGGATATGTGCGTCTGGTGAAGAACTAATCGAGAATCCTAGCTCGAGAAATTAAAGACTTAAGAAATAAACATATAGCTTTAGTTAAATTTCTTTGGCAACCTCACGGAGTTGAAGAAGCTACACAGGAACAGGAAGAAGCTACTTGGAAACCGGAAGAAGCTATGAAAGTGCAATACCGAACCTATTTTCTAGTAAGATTTTTGGGGACAAAAATTCCTTTAGGGGGAGAGTTATAACAGCTCATATTCAATGGTGTCAAAAATAGTAGTTTCAGAACCACGATTCAGACGAGTAAATTATTATTTTATTATTTCTTTAAGTTTACAAGATTATATTAAGGTTGTATTAAAATTTCGTTAAGAAATTTTGATGTTTAAATAGTTAATTAGGTAAAAAGACTAAATCGTAAAGGTGCAAAAGTGAGTATCTATTAGTTAAAGGGTCCAATGGCTATGAAATCTTAAACTAAAGGACTTGAATGGTAAATAGACCATTTAATGAGTTAGTGGATAATTATGTACTAGGTTTTATTGAAATTTTGATAGTTTTAAAGGGTAAAATGGTAAATGCTAAATAAAGATAAAATAAACTAAGAAAAGATATTGTAACACCCCAAACACGGCCTAGAGCGTTATGGCGATCGAAATGTTACAAAGAAGGGTTAAAAATCTGTCTTTTTCTTTACAACATCGTATCGCTTAATTTTTAAAAAAAATATGTTGTTTAACTCATTAGTAAAACCATCGATTATTTTCCCCTTTCAAGTAAAACATTAATTTGTAGAAGTTTCAAAGTCATTTTTTTTAAAGCCGAGTTTATTTTCTCGAAAATGTTTGTTTGCATAAAACAATTGTTTTCATAAAATATTTTATCTAATGTTGCAAGAAAATTCAAAACAAATTCAAATTCAAAAATAAATCCCAAACAGTCCAGAGAGTCTCAAAATTACAAAACTCTCAAAATAAACCAGAAATTTAAATAAACTTTTTATGAAAACAAAGTTTACGGACGTGTGGTCAACACTGAGCCTCCATTGCACTGACCTGCCTAAGCCTGAGGATTACCTAAACAGACCAGACAAACAGAAAGTGAGTTTTTAAGAAAACTCAGTATGTAACTGATGTGTCTCTGGCTAACTATGATCACAATAAAGGCAAGCGCACCTATCGCTTAATAGTATAGTTATGGTAAGACCGGAAATATCGTATCCACAAGGACCAACAGTACTAGTAATTACTATCTTCTTATTATCTAGCCTAAAAATTGGAGTGAATTCTTTTAAACTAAAACTTAATTAAAAACACGACAGAGAATGAATTGGGAAAATACTTTAAGACAACTATATGATAATGGCAATACCCAAGAAGAATCCACCTAGGCTTCACTTATTACTTTTGACTCATATGATTTATTCACTTGACTTAATCCGTAGAAATCCCTTAATTATGTTAATATCTCTTTCAAGACAAAAAATAACTAACTCTAGGTTGATTAATTGGAATCTCTTCCTAATTAAAACCCCTATTGTCGCATTAACTCGATCTATGGATTCCGTATTAGATTTGACTCTAATCCAGTGATTTTCATTGCCCTATTTCTAGGAGGTTGCAATCAACTCCGCTTAATTGTCTGCTGATCTACTCTTAAATAGGGACTTTTGCTCCATTGAATAAGCACATTCGACTTGAATCAATAACCTGAATTATCAAAACAAGAATAAGAACTCACAATTAAGAATAAGAAGCAGTATTTATTTTATAAATCAAATAGTAATAAGATCAGTCTTAGGTTTCATCCTCTTAGGTATCTAAGGGATTTAGTTCATCTTGATAGAAGGAAACATCTCAAAATAAGGAAAACAACAAAACATAGGAAAACCCAAAAACTTCTAAAGAACTTGATGGGAGATCTTTAGTCTTGATGGAGATCAGATCCTTGAGAGCCACTTCCATTGGATGTCTTGAGTATTTTCCGTGTTCTATTCGGTGTCCTTTTAGGTCACCCCTAGGGTGTTTATATAGGCTTTGGAGCGTCTTTCTTTGCCCACAAGTAACCTTTTCGGATAGAATTAATCTTTGATACGGTGGGAGGCCCGTGTTCGATAGTCTTGGGTGCGTACTCGCACGCTTTCGCCACACGCGGTGTGTGGTCTTCCGTGTCACGTTGATCGGCCGTGTTCAAGTGCGCTGTAATAATGCGGCCGTGTTTGATAGCCCAGGCCGAGTTGGTTTCTAAGGTAGGCCCATTTTGTCCTTTTTTGGCCCATTTCTTGTTCTTTTCGACTCCCTAAGCTCTCCTGAATGTAAAAGATGAAATTACGAGATTAGGAGCATCGAATTCATCCAAAAATAAGCCAAGCATGGGGTTAAAATATGTATAAATTAAGGTTTATCAAATATCCCAACACTTAAGCGTTTGCTTGTCCTCAAGCAAAATCCTCAACTCACAATAAGAATTAACTTTCTTAATTCATAACTCTCATCAATAATGTCTCATCATAATTCACAGATAATTCATACATTTATAATTTAACTAGAAGAGTCCTAGAGATTCAAACAATCTAAGTCATAGATTTTTATAGCATTGAAACATAGGTGTTTCCCCTTACCTAAATAATTACCTTTGATTCAAAATCGACAAGTATTGACATCCTCACTAAAGATTCACTCAAATCACTCAAAGTGTTTAAGGTTCAATTTAAGCACTCAAAAGTCAAACATGAAGAGTTATTACCATAGGCTTGCATGAAAATCAAATATCCACCACTATAAAATGAGATGATACACAAATCAAAAGGTCTTTAAAAAGGGTTGTAATGGGGCTTGGGTTAAAGGTGTGGATAAAGGCTGAAAAGGAGGGTTAAAATCGAGATTGAATTGACAAATTACCTAACTAGCAAAGATGACCTAATACTTTTGAATAATTACGTCGATTGAAAACTTATCACTAATAGCACGAGTTTCTTCTAAAGATATAAAATTATGAGTTTAAGCTCATAACACTAATAATGAATAAATTTCCACTTTATTTTTTTTTTACAATAAGTACATACAATAATAAGATAGAATTTCACAACTGAAATAAAGAAAATAGTTAGGCAACTGATCAAATCAAATCTCGACATAAGGGGGGTCAAAGGAGGAGAAGTAAAAAATTTGGTTTTGGGTTAATATTAATGGGTGAGTCAAGAAATGGTTAATTAGGCTAAAAGGGTTCACTAGGGGTTAATTATGATGGTAGGTTTTTTTGTGGAATAAGTAGGTTAAAACCTAGGTGCCTTTATCATCTCAGTATATCAAATCAAGGGTGTGGTCTCGACATGTATAATCGAGGCAAGTTCTAGAATAACAAATCAATATTGACACACTCATAATCAATAAAGTGAGCAAGAAAAGATATATGCTCTAAAAGGCTCAAAGACTCACAAAATTTATGGTTTTTGATGTCAACCTTGCACATTTCAAACTTCAAAGTAATATTTAAATTTGGGGAAACAACCTAAAAAAAAATTTAATTACGGAAAATAGACTTATCATGCTTGATTCTCTAATGTCTTAAAGTTTAAACTATCAATGCACAATTACCTATGACTTAATTCGAAACATATCAATGACAATCATAAATCAATAGAAGTTTCATTCTAATAGTAATATGAAAAAATTACATAAGAACAAGGCATAATTGGTATTGTTGACACCTCCCACACTTAAGATGTACATTGTCCTCAATGTACAAAGATAAATAATGACAACATAGTAAGAAAATCATAAGAGGGGGAGAGAAGTGAAACTTCCTGAATTTTGGATGGAGTCAAAGAAAAGAAATAGTGTAAAGCTGGGCAGGGGTGGTGGATACTCCGGCGGTGGTGTGGTCGTTCCTTAATAGCCCCTTGAACCTAAATTAAAGAAATCAAAATGTAATAATATAACTTAAAGACAAGAAAGATAAAAGGAAAAAGAATTTAAAAATGAAAATAAAAGAAAAGAAAAAATAAATGGACTCAAAGGTCCTTGTCTTATCGAGTAAATGGGCGGCGTGGCATGAACTTATGTGGAGTGGTCGCGCAGAGGAGGCTTGTGCTAGGAGCCTTTCGCTTTTTCGACACGAAGATGGTGACTTTGGTCTTGTCGCTAGTATTAGTCATGGTGTAAGGGAAAGGGGTGGTGAAAAGGGAGAAAAGGCTGTGGTGGCTAGGGTTGGGGAGGAAGGGATATGGGGAAGAAAGTGAGTAGAAAAATAGGGTTTAAACAGAATTTGGGGCATTTGGTTGCTTCCCACACCCTCGGCCGTATCACATGGTCGTGTGGTGCCTCGTTCGTTTCTCCCACGCCTGTGTAGATGTTTCCACGACCATGTTGATTAATCAGTATCGACCATAACCTACGGACACGGGCGTGTCGTACACCCGTGTTACTTTCTCAGTGTCGACCACGGCCGTATCGCAGGGCCATGGCATTTTATCGCCGCCCATGTTTTGGGAAAATTGTCGCACTTGGTTCGCACGGTCTCTGCCCGCGCCGATAATGCGTATTCGTAGTGTCCACATGGCCGCAGCCACGCCCGTGTGCAAGAAGTGTGGTAGGGAAAACTGCGCTTTATTAATTTGGTTAGTTATTAGTTAGGTGCTAAAAATTAAAAATATGAAAATTATAGGGGTTAGTGCTCGGGTTGCCTCCCGAGAAGCGCTCGTTTAAAGTCTTAAGCTAGACTTACCTTTCATTCACATAATCATGGTGGTTTGAGGAGTTGAAACTCCTCATTCTTGCTATCAATTGTATTAAAATACGGTTTTAGATGAGTACAATTTACCTTGAAGGTGCCAAATTGAGAATGAGTTACCTCACTGTATCACTGTATGGGAAAGTATTAGAAATGCACCGTGAAAGGAGTTATTCCATTAGGTTCAAAAGTGGCAACACGAGGATCTGTATTATCCATTAGAACTTGGTCTCCAACTTTGAAGTAGTTTGCTTCGTCTTTAGGTTTGTTATGGAGTTGCCTCGGTTTTGCTTCGTGTGTTCTTGGTTTCTCCTTAACATGTGCCTTCCACTCGTCTAGTTCATCGATCACGAAGCCTTCGCTCCTCATGAGTTATTTCTTTGTTGTACGAGGTCTAGGATATGGCTCGAGTTGTGTAATTTCGTGGTGCTTCTGAAAATAATGTTGAACCAAATGGTCATTAATAAAATTTATGTTCTCACTTTTATTACTCGATGTCCTAGCCGAGTCAAGAGCCTGAAGTGTGATCGTTTTGTCACCTACACGAAGTGTGAGTTCACCTGTACCAACATCAATTCTAGTTTTACTTGGTTTCTAAAAGGGTCTTCCTAAAATTAAAGGAACATTATTGTCCCCATCCATGTCTAAAACAACAAAGTCTCTGGGAATATAAATTTATCAATTTTTAATAGTACAACTTCGATTATACCCCTAGGAACTCTAATAGTTTTATCGACCAATTGAATCCTCATCCTATGTAACATCCCAAAAATTGGGGTTTGTGATTTTGCACTATTGCATGTGTTGAGCTTTTCTAGCTAGTTATTTGGGTGTGTTTGGGGTTCTAGAGAGGCTTAGGTTGAGTCAAGCCCTGGAAGAGCCACAGTTTTTGGCCCTTTAGTGGAGAGAAATTTGTTGGAAGCAAGACTTAAGGGAATTTGAATGTGTTTTGCTAACACAAATGAGCTAGTGGCAAGGTGGTGTGGCGTCACAAGGGAAGCATGGGGGAGTGGAGTTTGAATCTCACAAGCTGCAATTGGTGGCTTTTATTTTGTGTTTTGGAAGAGGAGGAGCGAGTTGGGATCAAACTGCACGGTATGGGAGTTGGAGAATTGGTCAAACAATTCGAATGGGTGGAAAAGAGGAATTCTAGGAGAAAATAGTGGAGTGGATCAAGGAGTGGGGAGAGTGGGAGAGTTGTGCCGTGAGTGGGGACTCAATCTAGGAATTTTCGGCTAGGGGAGATGTTAAGCATTTTGGTTAGTGTGTATAGTCGAAATCTAATTTGGTTTTCTTTCCATTTTCGGCTCTTATTTTTCGTTTAGAGTATTTCGGGTTCTTCTCTTTTGGCACACTTTTTCTTCTCTTCGTACACTTTTCTCCCTTCTTTCTTTTTTCTCAATTGGGTCTTGGCCGAATCTGTGGAGAATTGACCACTCGTGTATCTCCTCTTCAACCTTTCCTCTCTTTTCTTTAAGCCGATTAACAACACCTCCTCTCTTGGCCGAATTTAGTAAGCATTCGCATTCACTCTCTTTCTTTCTCCCTCACATTATTCTTCTTTCTCTGACCGAATGCAACATTCTCTCGTTCTCTTTATACCTTACTTATTTCTCTTTAAAGCATAAGCCGAAACACACTTTCTTGGGTGTAGGCCGAATTCTTTAGCAAGCAACAGGCGTAGGTCGTCAACTTTGGTTTTGGTAAAGGTAAAGTTGTTCAAATACCTTTTTAATTCGATGCTAGTGTTATTCATGTGACCTCTTTTTGTTGAGTTAGTATCGGTTCTCTTCTTTCTTGTGGGAGGGCCGAATGTTGGCTAGATGCTAACCCCTTTGGTGCATCAATTAATTTCTTTTAGGAACTCGTTGCGGTAGCCAAGGAGCAAGGCTGAATATTGGTACTCTGTAAGGGGGGTCACGTCTTGTGGTAAGTGATTCTAGTGGTGTAGTAAATTTCGAGATTATGAATTCTTTTGAGAAGCTGGGATTAACTCTTAATCATCGTTATCTTAGGGGAAACGAGGAGTAGTTCTTTCGGCAACCCAATCAGGTGTGTAATCTCACACTACCGCTTATGCTATGAATGTTGTTTTGTGAATCGCCCAAAAGCTGAAGTGCCAAAAAGCCAAAAAAACCGGCAGCCGTAATCACTCGAGTGTGCGAGCGTTCGTGGTGATAAATTGAGCCACTAGTGATGGTGGTAGATCGTTGAGAGTGTCGCGAACACTCTCGTGAATCTGAGGCCGGAATGGGCCTTATCGATCTAAAATGGGCTAAATGGGCCCAATGGGCTAATCGGCCCACCACGAGCAAAACTGATGGAAAGCGACCAAATAATTGAGTGCATTGCAAAGTCCGTAAAACCGAGATCGAAAACGTGCTAAATGGGCCACACGAGCGTGTCGGCCCATTTGGGCCGAAATTAGGCTTTAGGCCAAACTACACTGTTTTGACTAAAAAGGGATCCTGAGTCGCTCGAGGCGACGGAAAGGCCGTTAGATGGCTAAATTACCGAAATACCCTTAGTGGGTAAATTACCGAAATACCCTTAGTAGGTAAACTACCGAAGTACCCTCGATGGGTAAAATACCGAAACACCCCCAAAGGGGTGAAAATTACCGTTGTACCCTTATGTGAGGAAATGACCGTTATACCCTCGATGGTGGTTAAATATCGTGTATGTGATTTTATTTATACTGTTTATACTTGTAATTCATTGCATTCATATCATGTTGCATGGGTTGGGTATGATGTTTGGAGGAAGTGTAGCTCTGGTGGCTCTGCCACATACCGTTTTAGTGGCTATGCCACATATCGTTTTAGTGGCTCAGCCACATATATCGTGATTAGCAGCTTGACTGCAATATTGGTGCGTTTGGCGGGGTGGGTTGACTTGATCCCTACATGGTGCGATTGGTTGGTACGAGAGGTGTGATGGTTGGATTAGGTTTGAAATTTTTGCATTCTTGTTTGCTTTATCATGTTTATAGGGCTTAGGCCCAGCCCAGGCACCGTAGGGCTCAGGCCCAGATTATGACCGTTATAGGGGATTAAACACTAAGTTCTTGTAACTCACCCCTTAATTTTTTAACCGTGCAGGTAATCCCCAGCGTTAGAGGATTTGGAGCTGCGGAGGACTTAGAGGTGGCCATACATCGGAATTGCTTCTTACGAAACTTAGTAAATTTAGTTTTTTTTATTTATTTTACGTTATTATTTTGGGTTAATATTTTGTGTAATAAGGCCATTGGAGTTTTCTTCTAAATTTTCGTTTGGTAATTTTGCTAGATAATAATTATTAATCGGTTAATCACGAATTTTTAACCAATAACAACCGTTTTCAAAATAACACATTTCCGCAAATCTTTGAGTCGATTTGTGATAAAAAAGTTTTGAAAATAATAATAATATCTTTACAAGAAAACATTTTAAATGAATCTTGTTTTCACAAGCAACAAAGTTTGAGTTTCAAGAGAAAGAAGATACAAAGTTTTTATGAGCATACGAACGCACAGCTTTTAAACAACCTATTGATGTGACATGCTAGATTTGATCATAACATCTAGGCCGAGTTTGAGGTGTTAAATTTAATGGTATCAGAGTCAGGTTGCAAAACTCGGCTGTGAAATAGGTTTGAAAATTTTTCCAAATCTGAATAAATTGTGGTTTAGAAAAGTGATAGTGTTGTTGGAAGTATGGCACACGAGTCTCAGGCACCAAATCAAGTAAGTTCTCACGATTGTATATTTGGTTATATGCCATAGTGACTTTACTAAAAACTACTAGGGATAGTAGTATATCGAACTCTTGGTTAGGAAAGCGAGATTATAGAGACTAAAACTTTAGGAAAATTGATGCTGCAAAAACTACTCATATTCTTTGTTCTTTCATAAAACATTTGTTAATAATTACATAAACAATAAGGTGATGCATAAAACTCTTAGCTGATTAACAGCGTTACAAAGATATGAGTACAAAGCATGAGCGGGACCGGGGTACACGCGTGGCGTGGTAGATGCCGGGGTGCTAGGGCTGGATCCTCGGCCTTCGGGGCATATACCGAAAGAGAAGCGGCGGCATCGCCGATGGCGAGACGACGGTCTCATGGGCGAACCGGAGGATGATGCTTTGTCCCAAGCAATGCTACGGGTTTTGGAAAGAGTGGTGGGAAGCGAGTACTAGGTCGATGCTTTGAGGGTTAATTTACGGCGGCCGGTCAAATGGGGCGAGAAATCTTTAGGGCATCTCTGGCGTAGCCCGAGATGTAGCGGAATATTGGTTAGAGGTTGTGGAGCGAATCATGGATGATCTGGACTGCCTGCGAGAACAGAGCGGCGAAAGGAGCAATGTCCCTGCTGCGAGATGAGGCGTACCAATGGTGGCTTCTGATGGGAAGGTACACAAGGTGACCAGGGTGACTTGGGATTTCTCAAAGCGGCTTTCGGGGAAAATATGTAGGGGCAAGCTATGTGGATGCCGGAGAAAGGAATTCTTGAATCTGGTTCACGGGAACAAATCCGTAGCGAGTATGAGGCGGAGTTTTTACGCTTGAGCCGGTATGCTCGAGGAGTGTAGTCGTGACCGAATCTGACCCGTGTATGCGGTTTGAGGATGGTCTTCGGGATGAGTTGTAGGTATTGATAGCCCCGTAGAGGAAAGAGACTTCATTGCCTTGGTAGAGAAGGCTAAGATTGCCGAAAGGCGTGAAATGCTCTCTGGCGTCAAAATCGTGAAAAGGAAAAGAGGCGGGGAACAAGAGATTTTGGGCCTTCCGGTACCTCGAATGATTTCATAAGAGGCCTAGATCGATGGGCCACCCAGAGTTGGGATTCTAGTTCTTTGTTTGGTCAACCACAACCTTGTGTTGAGTATGGGAAATCATATTCGTGGAGAGTCTTTGGAGAAGAAGCGGTGGGTGTTTGAGATGTGGGTCCAAGGATCATCGATCTGAGGCCATCCTCGGGAGCTGTTGGGATGTGAATAAGTCGAGGGCTTTGTACTGACCGGGGAGAGGTGGTCGGTAACCACCGAGAGGCGAGTCGGCCCAGGGGAAATGGGTTTGGGCGAGTCGTGGAGCATCGGGCAGAGGTGTTGGTAAAAGCGGATGTAAGGCGGCCCGGGGTTGGTGTATGCTACTAGGCGTCGGAAGGATGGCGGACTTGCCGGATGTCATAAGCGAATACGTTCCTCATTCATGATGTACCATTTATAGCTTTGATTGATATTGGATCTACGCACTCGTATGTTGCATGTCTTGTGTTTGGAACTTTGGGTTTACAGTATGAACTTGCTGATAGAGAAATGTCAGTGATTAGTCCCTTAGGACGATCGATTATAGTAAATAAGCGGTTTAGAGATGTGCCTCTAGAGGTTCAAGGGGTGGTATTTAAAGCAAACTTGATGGAATTACCGTTTTGCAAATTGATCTCATGCAGGCATGGGTGGTTAGTGAAACATCGTGTGAATTTGGATTGCGCGACTAAGCGGATGGTATTGAAGTCTCCAGAGGATGAGAAGTGATAGTAATAGGGAGGCGAAGGGATTATCATCCAACGTAATCTCGTTAAGCGTGAGAAAATTTGGATCGCAAGGGTTGTGAGGCGTTCTTAGCTTATGTCATCACAACTGATGCTAAGGGTTTGGCTGTTGGGGATGTCAGGACCGTAAAAGAATTCTTGGATGTGTTCCCTGAAGAGCTTTCGGGGTTGCCACCAAATCGTGAGGTCGAGTTCGGTATTGGTACATTCTGAAACGGCTCGGTGTCCATCGCCCTGCTACGGGATGGTCCGAAGGAGTGAGGTGGAGTTAAAGGCTCAGATCTAGGAGCTTTTGGATCAAGGATTTATCAGACCGAGTGTGTCTCCGGGGGGAGTGCCGGTATTGTTCGTGAAGAAGAAGGATGGGTCAATGCGTATGTGTATTGACTACCGTCAACTGAACAAGTTAACGATTAAGAACAAATACCCGCTACCAAGGATAGAAGATCTGTTTGATCAGCTGCGAGGAGCTTCGATTTTCTAAAATAGATTTAAGATCGGGGTATCATCATCGGCTAAAAGTCGGGGAGCGGATATATACAAGGCGCATTCGAACTCGTTATGGGCATTACGAGTTTACGGTTATGCCATTCGGATTAACGAATGCACCAGCTGCTTTCATGGACATGATGAACCGAGTCTTCTAACCCTACTTAGACCGGTTCGTGGTGGTGTTTATAGGCGATATTACGGTATATTCAAGGGTCGAGAAGGAGCATGACTCACATCTTGGATTGTTCTCTGAGATATTGAGAGAAAAGCAACTCTATGCCAAATTTAGCAAGTGCGAGTTAATTTGAAGGAGGTGACACTTTTGGGACATGTTGTGTCTGCAGAGGGTATTAGGGTTGATCCTCGGAAGGTTGAGGCCGTATTGGATTGGAAGACAACGAAGTCAATATCGAAATCTGAAGCTTTACGGGTTTGGTTTGGAGGTACTACTGGTGGTTCGTTGAGGGTTTTCATTGATTCTTTGCACCTCTAACTAAGTTCTTTGCGTAAAGAAGTACCGTTTGTTTGGGTGATAAGATGCATGAGAGTTTTGAGGCCCGAAGAAGATTTTGGTGAAGCACGGTATTTATTCGAGCCGAGGCGGGAAAGAATTTGTTGTCTATTGTGATCGTCGCACACGGGTTTGGGTTGTGTCTTGATGCAAGAAGGGAAGGTGGTGGCATATGCATCTCGTCAACTTAGGTATACGAGGTGAACTACCCACGCGCATGACTTTGGAATTCGCAGTTGCGGTTGTGTTCGCACTAAAGATATGGAGACATTATACGTATGGGGAAAAGTCGATCATCTACACTGCGACCATAAGAGCCTTAAGCATCTCCTTACCCAAAAGGAGTTGAATCTTGAAACAGCGGAGATGGATAGAGTTCTTTGAAGGATTATGATTGCTCGATTGAGTATCATCAGGGAAAAGCCAACATGGTGGCAAATGCAGCGATTCGTAAAGTGGTATCAGATCTAAGAGCAATGTTTGCTCGTCTCGGTTTATATGAGGATGGTAGCTTGTTGGCGAAGCTGCGAGGTGAAAGCGGCGTGGATTGCTTGATTAAAAAGAAGAAGCGATTTGGATGAGTCTTTGGTTCCTCGTTTCCAACGAGTAAAGGGAAGACCGAGGATTTTGGGTTGAATAGTTAAGGAGTATTATGTTTTCGTGGAAGAGTTTGTGTACCAGAAGGACTCGAGTTAAGACAGTTGATTTTGCGGGAGGCGCATAGTAGCCCATACGCTTATGCATCCCGGTGGAAACAAGTTGTCTGAGATCTCGTGGAGCTGTACTAGTGGCCGGGACTTAAAGCGTGAGGTTACCGACTTCGTAAGCAAGTGTTTGACATGTCGACAAGTGAAGGTGAGCATCAACTACCTTTTGGATTCACTGCGCAACCGTGAAAATTCCACTTTGGAAGTAGGAGAGGGTAACAATGGACTTTGTTAGTTGGCTACCCACGACACCTACTAAGAAAGATTCGGTGTGGGTAATTGTTGATCGGGTGACTAAATCTGCTCACTTCATACCAGTCGCATGCGATTACTCGTTACGAGAGAGTTGGCCAAGTTATGCGTGGCGAGAAATTGTGAGCTACATGGGGTACCGAGTGTCATCATCTCGGAGCGGGGACCCTAGATTCACATCTCGATTCTAGAGAGTGTTACATGAGGCTCTGGGTACAAGGTTGGATTTGACATAGCGTTTCATCCTGAGGTGATGGTTAGTCGAGAAAGGGTATCTGATTACGGAAGATATGTTAAGGAGCTGTGTGATTGATTTCAGGGGCAGTTGGGAAGATTATTTACCCTTAGTGGAATTTGCTTATAATAACAGCTACCAATCCAGCATTCAAATGGCACCTTACGAGGCATTATATGGTCGTAGGTGTCGTACCCCTACTTGCAGGACAGAATTGGGTGAGCGACGATTATTGGGTCTAGAACTAATTTTAGAAACAGAGGAGAAAGTGAAGTTGATTTGGGGTCAGTTAAAAGAAGCTTCTGAAAGGCAGAAGTCTTATGCAGATCTAAAGCGTAAACAAATTGAGTACTCGGTGGAAGATTATGTTTTCTTGAAGGTCTCACTATGGAAAAAGATTCTGAGATTTGGAGGGAAGGGCAAGCCATATTCATCGGACCTTACTGGGTGTCAAAACGTGTTGGCCCGGTTGCCTATCAGCTTGAACTGCCCCCTGAGTTGAACCGAATACACGACGTATTCCATGTCTCTATGCTGAGACGCTATCTTTCAGATCCTTCTCATATAGTGTCGGTGGAAGAAATTGAGGTAAGACCTGATCTGACTTTTGAAGAGGAACCAGTGCAGATTTTGGATCGTGATGTTAAAGTGTTGAGGAGAAAATCTGTTCCGTTAGTCAAAGTGTTGTGGTGTAATCACGGTTCAGAGGAAGCCACATGGGAGCCTGAGGAGGCAATATGACATCAATAGCCTCATCTCTTTTGATCAGGTAAATTTCGAGGTCGAAATTTCTTTAAGAAGGGTAGAGTTGTAACATCCCAAAAATTAGGGGTTTGTGATTTTGCACTATTGCATGTGTTGAGCTTGTCTAGCTAGTTATTTGGGTGTGTTTGGGGGTTCTAGGGAGGCTTGGGTTCGAGTCCAAGCCCTGGAAAAATTTACAGTTTTGGCCCTTTAGTGGAGAGGGCTGTTGGAAGCAAGACTTAAGGGAATTTGAATGTGTTTTGCTAACACAAATGAGCTAGTGGCAAGGTGGTGTGGCGTCACAAGGGAAGCATGGGGGAGTGGAGTTCGAATCTCACAAGCTGCAATTGGTGGCTTTTATTTTGTGTTTTGGGAGAGGAGGAGCGAGTTGGGATCAAACTCTGCTATGGGAGTTGGAGAATTGGTCAAACAATTCGAATGGGTGGAAGAGAGGAATTCTAGGAGAAAATAGTGGAGTGGATCAAGGAGTGGGGAGAGTGGGAGAGTTGTGCCGTGAGTGGGGACTCAATCTAGGAATTTTTGACTAGGGGGGACGTTAAGCATTTTGGTTAGTGTGTATAGTCGAAATCTAATTTGGTTTTCTTTTCCATTTTGGCTCTTGTTTTTCGTTTAGAGCATTTGGGTTCTTCTCTTTTGGCACACTTTTTCTTCTCTTCGTACACTTTTTCCCTTCTTTCTTTCTCTCAATTGGGTCTTGGCTGAATTTGTGGAGAACCGACCACTCGTGTATCTCCTCTTCAACCTTTCCTCTCTTTCCTTTAAGCCGATTAACCACACCTCCTCCCTTGGCTGAATTTGGTAAGCCTTTGCATTCACTCTCTTTCTTTCTCCCTCACACTATTCTTCTTTCTCTGACCGAACGCAACATTCTCTCGTTCTCTTTATACCTTACTTATTTCTCTTTAAAGCATAAGCCGAAACACACTTTCTTGGGTGTAGGCCGAATTCTTTAGCAAGCAACGGGCGTAGGTCATCAACTTTGGTTTTGGTAAAGGTGAAGTTGTTCAAATACCTTTTTAATTCGATGCTAGTGTTATTCATGTGACCTCTTTTTGTGGAGTTAGTATCGGTTCTCTTCTTTCTTGTGGGAGGGCCAGATTTTAGTTAGATGCTAACCCCTTTGGTGCATCAATTACTTTCTTTTAGGAACTCGTTGCGGTAGCCAAGGAGTAAGGCTGAATATTGGTACTCTGTAAGGGGGTCACGTTTGTAGTAAGTGATTCTAGTGGTGTAGTAAATTTCGAGATTATGAATTCTTTTGAGAAGCTAGGATTAACTCTTGATCATCATTATCTTAGGGGCAACGAGGAGTAGTTCTTTAGGCAACCCAATCAGGTGTGTAATCTCACACTACCGCTTATGCTATGAATGTTGTTCTATGAATCGGCCCAAAAGTCGAAGTGCCGAAAAGCCAGAAAAACTGGCAGCCGTAATCACTCGAGCGTGCGAGCATTTGTTGTGATAAACCGAGCCACTAGTGATGGCAGTAGATCGTTGAGAGTGTCGCGAACACTCTCATGAATCTGAGGCCGGAATGGGCCTTATCGAGCCGAAACGGGCTAAGTGGGCCCAATGGGCTAACCGACCCACACGGGCAAAATTGATGGAAAAGTGACCAAATAATTGGTGTGACTGTGAAGTTCGTAAAACTGAGATCGACAATGTGCTAAATGGGCCACACAAGCGTATGGGCCCGTTTGGGCCGAAATTGGGCTTTAGGCCCAACTACACTGTTTTGACTAAAAAGGGGTCCCGAGTCGCTCGAGGCGACGGAAAGGCTGTTAGATGGCTAAATTACCGAAATACCCTTAGTGGGTAAATTACCGAAATACCCTTAGTGGGTAAACTACCGAAGTACCCTCGATGGGTAAAATATCGAAACACCCCCAAATGGGTTAAAATCACCGTTGTATCATTACGTGAGTAAATGACCATTATGCCCTCGATGGTGGTTAAATATCGTGTATGTGATTTTATTTATCTTTGTTTATACTTGTAATGCATTGCATTCATATCATGTTGCATGGGTTGTGTATGATGTTTGGAGGAAGTGCGACTCACGGTGGCTCTGCCACATACCGTTTTAGTGGCTATGCCACATATCATTTGGTGGCTCACCACATATACCGTGATTAGCGACTTGAGCGCAATATTGAGTGCGTTTGGCGGGGTGGGTTGACTTTATCCCCACATAGTGCGATTGGTTGGTACGGAGGTGTGATGGTTAGATTGGGTTGGTTTGCATTCTTGTTTGCTTTATCATGTTTATAGGGCTTAGGCCCAAACCGACACCGCAGGATTCAAGCCCAGATTATGACCCTTGTAGTGGATTACACACTGAGTTCTTGTAACTCACCCCTTCATTTTTTAACCGTGCAGGTAATCCTCAGCGTTTGAGGATTTGGAGCTACGGAGGACTCGGAGGTGGCCATACATCGGAATTGCTTCTTACGAAACTTAGTAAATTCAGTTTTTTTTATTTATTTTACGTTATTATTTTGGGTTAATATTTTGTGTAATAAGGCCATTGGAGTTTTCTTCTAAATTTTCGTTTGGTAATTTTGCTAGATAATAATTATTAATCGGTTAATCACGGATTTTTAACCAATAACAACCGTTTTCAAAATAATACGTTTTCGCAAATCTTTGAGTTAGATTTCAGCGATAAACAAAGTTTTCAAAAATAATAATAATATCTTTTCAAGAAAACATTTTAAATGAATCTTGTTTTCACAAGCAACAGAGTTCGGAGTTTCAAGAGAAAGAAGATACAAAGTTTTTAACGAACGCACAACTTTTAAACAACCTTTTGATGTGATATGCTAGATCCGGTCATAACGTCTAGGCCGGGTTTGGGGTGTTACATCCTAGTTTGTTTGGGTTTCCCAAGACCTAGCTATTTAAACATTTTATAAGGCATAACATTTATGCTTGCCCCTAAATCTGCTAAAGCATTATTAACAGCTAAACTACTAATTAAGCAAGGAATCGTAAAACTCCCTGGATCTTTTAACTTTTGTGGTAGTCTATTTTGTAAGATTGCTGAGCACACTGCATTTAGCTCCACATGCGACACCTCGTCTAACTTTCGTTTGTTTGTCAAAAGCTCTTTTAATTTTTTTTTTGAATTGGGCATCTGCAAAAAAGCTTCAATAAACGGTAAGTTAATATGTATTTTTTTTAAGAGTTTAAGAAATTTACCAAATTGTTCATATGTGCGGTCTTTATTTGTCACATTGGGATATGGCACACGAGGTTGGTATTCTGTACTTACCAGTTTTGGTTTTTCATGGCTTATCTCAACCTTACCTTCTTCTACAACATTCTCTTGCCTCAATTTTGGTTCATCTAATCCTTCACTATCGTGAGCAGTAATGGCATGAATTTGCTCCTTTGGGTTAGTTTCCGTGTTGCTTGGCAAGCTGCCTTGTGGTCGTTCAGATATGAGCTTAGCAAGTTTTCCTAATTGGTTCTCGGGCCCTTGAATCGATGCTTGCTAATTTTTAGTGCTGTTTAGGTGTTTTGGAAACGGGTTTCTGACACCGCGATAAATTTTGTTAGCATCTCCTCAAGGTTCAGTTTTTTCTCCTGTGGGTAGGGTTGCTGTTGAAAGCCTGGAAGAGGTTGTTGTCTCTGATTTCCTTGGCCACCCCATGAGAAGTTTGGGTGGTTCCTCCAGCCTGGATTGTAAGTGTTACTATAATGGTTATTTTGAGGTCTAGAATTGTTACCCATATCGTTCATCTATTCGTTTTCTATGCCAGGGTTGTAGGGTGGGTATTCTATATTATTCGACCCTCCTCCATTTGTATCACACTGCATCACTAGATGTACCTACGAAGAACCACACAAACCATCAATATTTTTATTTAAAAGTTCTACCTGGTTTGATAGCATGGTCACTGCGTCAAGGTTGAAAACACTGGCGGCTTTTGTTGGCTTTGTCCTCATAACTTGCCAGCGATAGTTATTCAGTGTCATCTCTCTATAAACTCATAAGCCGCTTGAGGTCTTGTTATTTAGGGTTCCACCTGTAATTTGAATCAATCAATCGCCTAGTTGAGAGGTTCACACCATTGTAAAAAGGTTTGAACCTGTAGCCACAAAGGTAACCCATGGTGAGGCACCTTCTTAGTAAATCCTTATATCTCTCCCATGCATTGTAAAGTGTCTCTAAATCCATTTGCACAAAAGAAGAGATATCATTCCTCAACTTAGTCGTTTTTTAGCCGTGAGAAAATATTTAAGTAAAATTTTTTGGTCATTTGGTCCCATGTAGTGATTGATCCTCGTGGTAACGAAGTTCAACCACTATTTAGCCTTGTTCCTCAATGAAAAGGAAACAATCGAAGGCAAATGGCATCATCGAAACGCCATTAATTTTGAAAGTGTCATAAAATTCCAGAAAGTTTTCCAAGTGATTGTTTGGATCCTCATCCACGCAAACCATCAAACCGAACAATTTGTTGAATCATCCGAATAGTGTTAGGTTTGATTCAAAATTATTTCTGATAATTGCAGGTCTAACAATACTTGATTCGGTTCTGTTAAATTAGGTTTAGCATAATCATACATAGTGCGAGGAGCAGGATTTTGATTCACGGGTTTGCGGCAACCACGGGAGGTAGCATTATTATCACCATCTCTTGATGAGTGTTAGTTTCGTCTTCTTTCTCTTCTTCTATGTATTGTAGACTTCGCCTTATTTCTCTTGATTTACTGGCATGTTGTACTTTCAATCTCTTCATCAAAAAGTAAAGGTCACGACGGGTTCCTTCTAGTCACAAACTAAAAGTTCCTGCCAGAAGCAAAGAAAAAATTAGTGAATAGAAATAAAAAGTAAATTGCAAATAAAAGTAAATAAAATGGCTAAAGTAATAAAAATTTAGCGTTCCTAATATCTTAGTCCGACTAACATGGCGCCAAAAAACTTGATGTGTCTCTAACTAACTATGATCACAATAAAGGCAAGCGCACCTATTCCTTAATAGTATAGTTATGGTAAGACCGAAAATATCGTATCCACAAGGACCAAGAGTACTAGTAATTACTATCTTCTTATTATCTAGCCTAAAAATTGGAGTGAATTCTTTTAAACTAAAACTTAATTAAAAACACGACAGAGAATGAATTGGGAAAATACTTTAAGACAACTATATGATAATGGCAATACCCAAGAAGAATCAACCTAGACTTCACTTATTACTTTTGACTCATATGATTTATTCACTTGACTTAATCCGTAGAAATCCCTTAATTATGTTAATATCTCTTTCAAGACTAAAAACAACTAACTCTAGGTTGATTAATTGGAATCTCTTCCTAATTAAAACCCCTATTGTCGCATTAACTCGATCTATGGATTCCCGTATTAGATTTGACTCTAATTCGGCAGATTTTCGTTGCCCTATTTCTAGGGTTGCAATAAACTCCGCTTAATTGTGCTGATCTACTCTTAAATAGGGACTTTTTCTCCACTAAATAAGCACATTCGACTTGAATCAATAACCTGAATTATCAAAACAAGAATAAGAACTCACAATTAAGAATAAGAACAAGTATTTATCTTATAAATCAAATAGTAATAAGATCCGTCTTAGGTCTCATCCTCTTAGGTATCTAAGGGATTTAGTTCATACTGATAGAAGGAAACATCTCAAAATAAGAAAAACAACAAAACATAGGAAAACCCAAAAACTTCTAAAGAACTTGATGGGAGATCTTTAGTCTTGATGGAGATCCTTCGTCCGAGCTGCTTCCGATGGCTGTCTTTGAGTATTTTTCGCGTTCTATTCAACGTCCTTTTTAGGTCACCCCTAGGGTGTTTATATAGGCTTTGGAACGTCTTTCTTTGCCCACAAGTAACCTTTTCTGGATAGAATTAATCTTTGATACGGCAGGGACACGCCCGTGTTCGATAGTCTTGGGCCGTGCTTGCTTCTGCTCGCCACACACGGCCGTGTGGTCTTCCCGTGTACGTTGATCCAGGTCGTGTTCGATTCTACTCGTAACGCATGGTCGTGTTTGATTGCCCAGGCCGTGTTGGTTTCTAAGGTAGGCCCATTTTGTCCATTTTTGGCCCAATTCTTGTTCTTTTCGACTCCCTAAGCTCTCTTGAATGTAAAACATGAAATTACGAGATTAGGAACATCGAATTCATCAAATATAATGAGAATTCATCCAAAAATAAGCCAAGCATGGGGTTAAAATATGTATAAATTAAGGTTTATCAGTAACTCTACGGAAACATAAATTCAAATTTCATCGCATAACAGAACAGATATAGATGTGAATCCTTTATAGAATCAGATTCACATAATCATATAGATACAGATATACAAAGTCCTACCCCCATCTTCTACACACCAACTCCGACCATCCCAACACACCACGTGGGGTATAAAACACCCACCCAGCCATACACACCACATAGTGTCCGTATGACACTTACTAGAATAATCGTAGCCATGCTGCCAGTGTATTGGTGAGATGTTACCTCAAACAAAATACTTCCTCCACATAAACATATCCCACCCCGATACCAAATACAAACGGTAAACACATATATCAGAATTAACATGTCTCGCATACTCGTATACAGATATTACACATGTTTATACATAACAATTAGATCATACATATTGCATTTCATAATACTCATACCAATCTAATAGAGTAGCATATTTCATGCTTTAGGGTTTGTTTTGCCTTTATCGACCCTACGAAAAGCCCACAGTCGATTAGAACGACGTGTGCAACCCTAGGGAAAAATTTAAAATTTTGGGCCCACATGCCCGTGTGGCCCACACGCCCAAAATGGCCCTGCCCATGTAGCATGCCCGTGTGGGCCCATACGCCCAAATTGGCCTAGGTCATGTGACCCACACGATCGCACACACACCCGTCACACTGCCGTGTGTCACACACAGCCTACCACACGGCCAGGCATACACCCATGTGGTGTCGACAATCTAGTTTTTTGGCTTTCGCCGATCAATATTTTCTCAAGTAATCGTTACACACCTGGTTCATTTTTAATACAGAAGCAACTACAAGACCACTAGTACCTAAAAATCGAAAATAACCGTTCCAATTAGCCACATTTTCCCCAATTAACCAAAATCCACTTACCCACAATGAAAAACCCAAGTGATTCAAACACTTACCCGAACTTCCAAAATAATTTCTAACACCACTAATCCACACGGAGGGAATTTTGATCCTCACGATCCTTTACTGTCAACAAAACCAAGAACGCAATAAGAGAAAAGAACAAAAGAGAAAAAAAAAATAATAGAACCAATTCTACAATGAACCTCAAAATTTCCCTAAAGCCCAACACACCCAAAATTTCAACCTTACCTGTCGAACACTTGCGATCACCATTCCAAAACAAAAATAGAACTTAAAGGCCGAAGGAGCAACTTAAATATTCCAAAAAATTAACTCAAGAATGAAACCATTAAATTATAGATAGAGGTTGAAGAATGAACGAAGCAAAATCAGTGAACATAAATGAATGAACTAGCAAACAATATTTGGTAGGGTGAATAATGGGTTTTGGGAAAATTCATGTGAAATTATTGGGAAAGAAAAGAAAATTTGAACATGGATTTTTTTAGGAAAAAGAAGAAAAATCAGATAGGCTAAAATTAAAATAAAATAAAATCCCCTAACAACCCTATCCCTCAACTTGATAACTACCCAGTGTTTGACTTTCAAACCAACTTACCCTCATACATCCTTGACCAAAATTGCAAAAACAAAACCCCCGTTTGCTCACACCAAGACTTGAACCCAATTCTTCAGACACATATTGACGACCCCTAACCACTGGAACAGATATTAATTTATGACAGAATTCATAAAAACATGATTAAATAAATCGAGGTGTTCTGGATATCATCTTTTCATTTTCTTCTTGAAAGGGGAGAAGCTGGTTTTGATTTTCTTCATGCATTGTATGTAGTTTTGTCTCATTTTTAATGATTTTTATGTTTTTGAGGTCGTTTTAGCTTAATCTAGCTAGCCTGGGGGTCAATTTGCAAAATTGTTAAAGGTTGAAGGACATGCCATGAATTTTTTTTGAATAGGTTTTGATGTTAGTTAATAGATTATTAGTTTTGGTTGTAAAACAAACATGTTTTGTTAAGTAATTTTGAAGAAAATGGCAATTAGGGATTAAATTGTTAAAAGTGTGAAACTATGAGTTTTATTGTGAATTGTTGATAAATATGAGTTGCTTTAAGGTCCCTTACAACATGGGTTAAGTTGGATGTAGGTTAAAAGGTTAGATTCTAAGCTATGAGCTTAAGGACTAAATTGTGAAAAGTTAAAATATTAGGGGTAAATTTGTAATTTTGCATAAATATGAACTATGAATTAAATTGAATACTAGAATTACTTGATTGATTAAAATTATCTATTTTGATCAAGATAAACCACATTTGGACTTAAATCGAGGAAAGGCTAAAGCTTCGGATTAGTTCGACTCTATTTCTACACTCCTAGTTATCGAGGTAAGTTCGTATGAACTACAATCATTTTAATGTTAGACAAATTAACTATTTACTATGTTGTTTTAATATAATCGAAGTTGAATACAAATGTATAAATGCTATGAGGAATTGACGGATATTGAGTCCTGGTTAAACCTTAAGAATTCTTAGGATACAAATGACATGTCATTAGGGATTTCATGTTTCAGGTGCTGGTCTTGAATATCCTACCGATGGCTGAGGTCCTGCATTTGTTGCAGATTCTACACAGCTCGTGTAAGCAGCATCGTGTAGCTTACATTCTGACCCACAACTCGTGTAAGTAATGATGTAAAGGAAATGTTACAATTATATGTAAAAGCACACTATGTGTGAGCTTTCCTGAGCATCCGAAATAATTCTAGATGGTTCAACGAGTAAGAAAAGGAAATGAAATGGTAAGTATGCAAATGGAATAAATCATGAATTTATAGAAAGGTTGATGAGTTCAATGTATACATATGTATAGAAATCTATCAATTTATGGTTGAATTCATTTGAATCATGAACAAAGTATACTAACTTGTGAGTTGATTATGCTTGTATAGGTTTGTGCCAAACTTATAGCTTTGGTTGATGCTATACTTATGCTATAAATTATGCAAATGAAATGGTAAGTTTAGTTTAAGTTTATACGAGCTTACTAAGCACTCATTGCTTACATAGTTATTTTCCTTTATTTTATAGATTATCGGAAGCTCAATTGATTGGAAGCTCATCGGAGACCTATCACACTATCCAGCAACTATTTCGGTAGATTTTGATTATTTTGGCCAAGGTTAATAATGGCATGTATAAGATGTTTTGTAATGGTGATTTGATATGTTTATGCTTTGAAGTTTATGTTTGGTTTGGTGAACCTTAACACCTCGTTAAGTTATGTCATTTTGGTACTTTAAAGTGCTTGTAAATAAGGTTCTTTTGGTATGTTGATGATGGTTTGAAAATGGTCTTTTGTGACATGTTTTAGTACATTTTTTAACTAGATTTTTATGCATGAAATGAGATAATGTTATCTTGTTTTGGTAGGTGATGTTTTGGATACAAATGTGGTGCCTTTGAATGGCATATTGGTTAAATGACTTAGGTTATTTGAAATGGCATGATTATGTGTATTTGAATGATGCTTAAATCCCTTGAATGCGTGTCTAAATGGTTTAAATGATTAGGTATGAATTGGACTTGTAATGGCTTGATTTTAGGTAAATTTTGGGTTCACACGGCCTGGGACACAGGCTGTCACACGGCCTGGTGACACGACCGTGTGTCATCTAAGAGTTTCTTAGTGTTTTAAGTCAGAGAGTTACACGGCCTAACACACGGGCATGTGGGGCATCTCAGTGAGTTACACGTGTGAGGACACGAGTTGGGACACTGCCTTGTGACCCCTATTTTCCAGTTTTTGCATCTTTTGTTTTAGACTTCTAATTTGTTTCAAATTAGTCCTGAATTACTTCTAAGCCATTTTTAAGGTCTCGAAAGCTCGATTTAGGGACAAAATGCATATGATTGAATGGATTATAACGTGTTTAGTATATTTAAATGTTATGATGTTAAATGTTTTTCGATTGTACAAGAATGCTCAGTAACTCGATTCGTGACGAGGCAGGTTAAGGGTGTTACAAATACCTTATCTTAGGTATCAAAAGCAGATGACTTCCAAAAGATAGAGACATATGTGTGATTGTTTAGACCCAAGTGGAATTTACCCTAGATCCATTTCTAGATTTATTCATTTGTGGCATTCATAGTATAATTTACCTCAATCCTAAGTAAGTAAACCGACTATTTGTATGTAACTTGTATACTTTGATATTTTAAAAGCCTTAGTTCAATTGATAATAAAGATAAAAGCTGGTATGTTGGGTATACAACTTATGTATGACATTATTTTTAGTTGCAATAGTGGAATTTATAACTTTGATAAAGGGTAAATAGCATCCTCTCGTTAGCATTGCATGGTTGATGAAAAAGAAATGTGGCCACGAGTTATTTGTCTAAGACGAATGATTTTGTTACTATATGTTACTAGTTATCATGAGATAAAAGATGATCACATTGAGTGAACGAATTTAACCTAAAGAGATAAAGGATATCCTATGAGGATAACACACTAATGACAATGTCATTGGACAATCATAATTTTAAGTTGTTTTCATAATGGTCTATAATAAAGGAGAGTTCAATCATAGGAATTTTAGTGGATGAATAACATAACTAAATAATGTTGTAATTAATAGGCGAAGAGTCGAACTTAATTACAAATTATTTGAGCCTAATTCTATACTTATTGCATTTGAATCAATACATTGAATGAATAAAAACAATGAATAGAGAAGCAGATTGCACGTATCACTATCCGTAGTGAATGTATTTTCTCATAAGAAACAAGAGATAACATAGTGATTAATTTAATTTATTCGAATTATTATTTAATTTATTGTAATTAAATAATTGAAATTTGAAGTGAAAATTAAGTCAAGTAGTTATAGTTTTACAAAATAAGACAATTAAATTTATTTACTCATAAATTCTAGTATGATAAAGTCGTAATGTTTTTAACAAAATTAAAAATGGATTGAGAAAATAATTTAATTGAGTGAATTAATCAAATTTAATTTAATTAATTAATTAATTAATATTTTAGAAATAAAAAATTAATTACTGAATTAAATAAATTATATGAGTTGATTTAAAAATTAAATAACACATATAATTGAATTCATGAAACACCAACCCATTTATATGTGATGAGCAGCATCCTTAGGTATGCTAGAGGGGTGTGCTACCCATCCTAGTATAATTCTAGTAGGGATTATTTTGTGTTTTCTATTAAATATTTTTTTCTTGTGTAAGTAAAATTCTTACGTTTTTTCTTTATAGATAATGATTATAGAGTAGGTCAAAATACACGCATCATTAAACTTAGTTACTAAACATTATGACATTTATTTTTCCAAATAAATTTAATTTGGTGAGAACTAGAAAGAGAATTATTTTTTGCCATTGAAAAATTAAAAAATTTCTTTGTGCCATCAGTTCGTGAATTAGAGTTCAGTCTCTAACCCATATTAGTTTTTTAGTTGGGTTTTCTAGGCGGACAATACAAACTCACCTTAACTTCTCCGTAAGTATTTGTGTCTCTTGCTTTTATCTTTTCCCTTTTAAACACCAAATAAAAATCCTCCTGCTCTCTTTTTTTTTTTTCTCCTCTTTTCTTTCTTTGTTTGTTTTTTCGTAAATTTGGACCTGACTCTTATGATGAGATCTTATTAACATAATTGGGTTTAGGGTTTGGATGATATCGATGCGTTATGGCAGGAGTTGGAATTCGGAACATATTGAAGCTTATCGTTTTTCCATTCAGAAGAATCCAATACATTATTGATCAATAAGAAATCACGCTTGAGATTTGGGTTACAAAATTAGAGCCCCACGGGAACCGACCCCTGTTTTTAGTTTTTGCCGAGGAGGAGGCTGGTGAGCCAAAAGAGTGGCATCTCTAGGCTTGAATCATAACCCCACAGAGCTGTTATGTCGGCCTTGAATCTCTTAATCTGGTAGTTTTAACCAAGAGCTACCGCTTCCCACAAAAATCTCTAAATGGAGATTGGCAGGCAGAAGCTTCAGCCACGACGGAGGCGGCGGGGGGATGGATGTGGTGGGAGTGAAATCAGCGGCCAAGAGCTTCATTTGCTCATTCTCAATGGAGGGTGAATTTCCAAACTAAAACACTCTACTTAATTGTTTGATATGTCATTATGCATGCTGCATTTTCCAAGAGGGCGGCATGCGTTTACTTTCAAGGTCGGCAATCGCATCAAATACTTTATGTTCACATTCATTGTAGTTGTCAGAGGAAAAGACAGACACTCCAACGTATTAAAGGGACAAATGACTGTAAACATGAGAATTCAAAATCACGCATTATTAAAAGGGAGCCAAGTTTTCAGGTAAGCTTCATACTTCTTTCTCGGAAACTTCATGAAATAATAATAATAACAAGAGGTAAAGTCAATAAAAGCATGCAAATGGCTTGAATTGAATATGAAGTCTCGATCGATGGATCGCTACCCTCTGCCAAAATCGCCAAGTATAGTTCGATTCGCCCCATAAACCTCGCAGTATCGCACGATCCTGGACTCTTTCTTTCTCTCTTTCCTGAAATTGCCAAGCAATTCTTTTATGACTTTTAAATTAGATTTGGATCTGCCCGTTACTAATTGAAGTCCTTCGTGGGTGGCTGCACTTTTATGTTCACATACGATCTTAGCAACCTGTTGGTAGAATGGTTACACAGACTATGCCACATTCATGATGTGCACACAAATAATTTATGGAGAATATATATATATATATTTAAAAATAATTGATGAAAAAACAAATAACTTTTTTATAGATGTTGTATAGAATATAAAATTACTAAAATAATCTCATAATAATGTTTATTATTTTATAAATGAAAGTGTTTTTAGTAATTTATCAACATACTTGAGACTTGGTTGAGAAACGCCACCAACTTAATAATAAATAAATTAAATAATAGTATAGATTAATGATATAAAATAAAATATTTGGTATATGAAGATTAAAGTTCTTACTCCTTGGAAGCTATAAAATGCGGAACCTTGAAACCGTAACCTTGAAGGAGCTGATATCTTTGAAGAGGAAAAAAAGGAAAATGCAAGCGAGAAGGAGAAACTTCAAGCTAGCAGTGGCAGCGAGAATGCAATGCAGAACATCGCAGACACACCATCAGGTATCCATATCTATCACCATCAACGATTATCTTCATTAATTTAATTTATCATATGTTTCTAACACTCTCGACTTTGAATATGTAATATTTAAATCCATATAATACTCTAATTCGACTCCCACTATACTCTAACACGAATCATAGGAATAGTATTCCTAATTCAATATCTCCTTCCATGTATCACAATGCATGTTCATCTGTAAAAGAGTACTTAATGGCATTGTTATGAAATTAACAACTTAGATTAAATATCTCAATTTTAATGCATGTGATGTTAGTTTATAGTATAATTCCCTTTGGACAGTTTACAAATGACCAAGGTTGGAAATACTTTACTATTTTCTAAGTATTTCTAATTAAAATTTTATTTCAAGTTTGTATAAACATGATGATACCAAAGCCTACTAATATGCATAGAAGAGACCATACATACACTTATTTTCCCAATTATTACAGGGGTACTGGTTAAATTTAATTTATCTCTTTTTACAACTGATGTCACTAGAGGTGAACAATTTTGAATTTCAAAACACTTTGATATAAGCTTCATAAATTGATTTATACCTATTTCTATGAATTTCTATGCAAATAGTTTCACTGCATCTCAAAGTTTTAGGAAATTTTTTATTTAAAGCATGATGATAAATTTAGTTATTTATGTTTATATTTTTTTTAATTTGGTCTTTATTTTTTTTATCTAGATTTCTCTATTAATCTTTCGGAAAGAGTCAAATAATTTTTTTAACAAAAATGCTGGCAAAAACATTAATATTTAATGATGTTGTAACAACCCGCATGGCAATCCAAGTGTGTCAAATTGAGCACTATTCTTATATGTCACGTTAATAAATAATTTAAAATTTATGAAATTAAAAAAATAACACAAAATACATGTGGATTACAGTACAAGATGCCATGATTACAAATTTAATGTTTTCATCAACATTTTCATTAAAAAAAAAAACAAAACAATAATCCAACTTTTTTTAAAGGTTGATGATCAAAATTGACTCTTTTTTAAAGACCGAGAGCCAATTCTTCAAAAAAAAAAGAAGAATATTAGTCAATTTGACAAAGAATGTAAACATTAAGGGTTACATCTATCTTTATGCATTTATTTAATTTAGCAAAGCTATTTACGAATATCATCAATACATAGAACAAAGCATTAACTTACTCCTAAAAATAATATGATGTCTATAAAACTTACTACTCCTTTATACTATTATTTAAATCCCTAACTAAGTTGGTATCACAAGTCAACTCGACACCAACTCAGTTAGGGAAATTACTTTCTATTCGTATTTACCACTCAATCAAAGCTTTATTTTGATATTTTTATACATTTTAATTTTGTTGTGCACAATTTATTACCTTCATCAATTGTATATTTATATTTACTATTATTTAAACCCTCGATTGAGTTGGTGTCACGAGTCAACTCGAGCACTTACTTGGTTAGAAAAATTACTTTGATGTCCTTTCGCATTTTAAAATAAATTAAATTATTCGAGGGTATTTTAGCTTTTTATTTTAAAAACAATAAAAATGCATGTAGTGATATTTGAACTCATGCTAATTACATTAGTAAAACCTTAAATTTCACTCACCAAAGCTTTTATTTTTATCTTATTTTTTACATTTTAATTTTATTATGCACATTTTATTACCTCATTCAATTCTATATCTATAATATTATTTAAACCCCTAATCGAGTTAGTGTCACGAGTCTACTGGACACCAACTTGATTAGGTAAATTACATTTATGTCATTTCATATTTATTTTAGGTTATATTATTTGATGGTACTGTAGTCTTTTATTTTGAAAATGATAAAAAAATGTACATATACTATTATTTAAACCCTTGACTGAGTTGATGTCACGAGTCAATTGGACACCAACTCGGTTAGGAAAATTAAATTGATGTCCTTTCTTATTTATTTTAAGTTATATTATTTGGGGGTGCTATAGACTTTTTATATAAAAAAATAAATAAAAACATATATCTATGTTATTATTTAAACCCTTGACTCGTGACACCAACTCGATTAGGAAATTCATTGATGCCCTTTTGTATTTATTTTAAGTTATATTATTCGTGGGTATCTGTAATTTTTTTATTTAAAAAATAAAAATATACATATGGTGGTATTTGAATTCATGACAATTACATTAGTAAAATGTTAAATTTATCACTCAACTAAAGTTTTATTTTGACATTTTTATATATTTTAATTTTATTATGCACACTTTACTACATTTATCAATTGTATGTATTGATAATGTTATTGATTGAATTGGTGTCACGAGTTAACTAGATACCATCTTAAGATTCATGGCAACACTATAATAAGTAATTGTAGTGCATTTAGTACTCTTAATATGATGTATATACATTTTTAATTTTCATTTTACTCACAATTTAATTTATTTCTTTTATTTTAATATTATAAATATTTTATATTTTATTTATTATATGTTATTTTTAAACAAAGTTGTTCTAAATAATGAACAATTATATTGATTAATTTAATTTATTGAATGGGTCACATAAATTTTCAACCAAATATATTTGTTCAGCTCCAATTAGAGTACATCTATACAAATCCACACATAGTAAAATTTATATTTAATACACTAAAGTATATTTTTTAAGGCGTCTCATTTATTTATTTTTTTGAATATTACTTAGAGACGTATGGCGCTTTTTAAACCCTAGGGACAAAGCAAGGCCCGTCTTGTTAAATGAGTACTTTTTATTTTTAATCACTCTCAAACTTTTTAATCATTTGAATAATAAAAAATATATTTTTGATCCTTTTAAAATTTAATTATTTAATTTATTTTTTAAAAATAAAATATTTAACTTTAACCCTATCAATTTTAAACAAAATTTATAGTTTCATCCTTAACCAAATAATTATCTTTATAAGCTAATTTTATAATTGCTTTGTGACACAAATGTTGAATGGAAGTCATGGGCTATAGTGGCCACTTCGATTACCACAACCATTAACAACTTAAAATAATTTTAAAAAATTATACAAAAAAATATTTATGCACTTACATTTGGAGAGTCTAATTTAGTAAGTCAATCTACTATATTTTTCACCAATACAACAAGTGAATCATGTCTTAACACTCCTCAATGTATAAACCTCACTTTAGTACTTATAGACTAGATTGCTCACCTTTAAATTCTCTCCCTAAAAACTTAGGCTATAAACACAAATTGTTTACTCTCAAATGCACTCACAAAAAATATGTTCCTGAATGAATAATAAAAATGCTATCTCTCAGCTCAATACATAAACCTATATAAGTTTCTCAATATAAAGAAGTTTTTGAGGCTTACTAACATACTAGAGATCAATTACAAACCAACCCCTTAAGCTATAAAATAACACAATACAATATACTAATAAAGGTCAATACAAAGTGGACTGTTGGTGATTCATTCTTCAATGGTATCTTCAATGAGATCCTCTTCGGTTCTCCACGATCAAAGGGATTTAATTGCTCAGTCTGAAACAACCCAATCTTTGAGGATAGTTGCTTTATGTAACACCCCCAAACCCGTATCCGTTGCCAGAATAGGGTTACGTAGTATTATCGAACTTATCTCTTAAACAATCATACATTTCATATTTATTTTTCATATCCAAACAAAAGTCACTCAAATTCATTCATATAGTCCCGAACACAAGCCCTCGAGGCTCAAATTAAACATTATAAGTGGTTGGGATTAAATCGAGTACTAAGTAAATTTTTAGAAAAACATGGAAAATTTTCAAAGTGTAGGGGGACACACACTGCAAGTGGGCCGACAACCGCCAAGAGACACGCCGTGTCACAGCCGTGTGGACATTCGAAATGGGATCACATGGCGTGTCCCACCGTGTCCGACCCGTGTAACTCATCGACTTAGCCACACACGGCCAAGCCACTGCGCCTGTGTGCTTGGCCATGTGAAGCTACCGACTTGGTTTCTAAATAAGTATCAAGGGACACACGGCCGTGTCACTTGACCGTGTGTCACACACAGCTGAGACACACGCCCGTGTCTCTGCCCGTATGGACAAAAAAAGTCATTTTCCATGCCTTATTTCTCACCCAAAGTGGCACCAACCTACACATACTAAATAGCATATGATCATATCATCAATAGACATTCAAACCAATCTCAACCAAGTCCAAATCATGCCATACCAATACCAACAACCATAATGCTCATAAACATCACAATTTGCTATTTAAAAACATACCAATATCACTTTCAAGAATTCACCTAAATGGTCAATTTCATATATGCACCATCTTGCCTAAAACTTAGCATGCTTAAAATACCAATTCACAACAAGCCATTCATAACAATTATAAACCACATATCAAAGGGCCATTTACACATATTTACAAATCAAAGCATATACCATTGTCAAGCCATATCAATGGCTAAAACATAACAAAACATATAGGCTTCCATTAACTAATTAACCTATACATGCCATATAACCAAAATACATTAAGTCCAAAAGTACCAAAATGAGAGCTTGATATCTTTGTGATGCAATCTCGACAACTTCCAAACCGAAGCGAAGCCGAATCACTATAAAACACGAAAAATTAAACAGAGTAAGCAATTAAGCTTAGTAAGTTCAGTATAGCATAAAACTCAACTTACCATTTAATCTCAATTTAAATAATTAAACATAGCATAATACAACTCAATTTGATTCACAAGCCTAACACATATTCATTCACAAAGTTAGACATGAATTCACAAATATCATAGATTCAATTCACATATGATTCACGTACATACCTGTACGAATACATGTCAACCTCTTACTCTTTCATATCATCAATATGCCCGTTGAACCATTTGGAATAATATCGGATACTCGGGAATCTCACACACTAAGTGCCAATACATGGTTGAAACCATCTCTATCTCATATCTCATATAAATGCTCTCTCTTGAGCCATCACTAGGTTTGCTCACACAAGCTGACGGTTAAGATGTAGCTACACGGTGCTGCTCACACAAGCTGATGAGTAACCGCAACACATGCCGGAAAACTCAGTCACCGGTAGAACATACAGGACCAGCACCCCTAATATGGTAACCCCTAATGACATGTCATTCGTATCCTATCTATTCCTAAGGTTCAACTTGGGATCTCATATGTTGCCAAATCTTCCTCGAGTATTTCTGTGAAGTCATATTCATCAAGAATGCAATATTAAAGCATTTAACACACAATTATTTAATGCTTATTAACATACGAACTTACCTCGAATTAGTACGGAGAAAATCTACCAATCAATCCACTACTTTATCTTTGCCTCTATCTAAATCCGAACGCAGACTTTTCTTGATCTAAATCATCAAATTTAACTACTTTAATCATTATTCTATTCAATTCAAACCAAAATTCATAATTTGGAAAAATTACTATTTTGCCCCTAGACTTTTGACTTCTTTACAATTTAGTTCCTAGCTCATAAAAATGTAAATTCATGCAATTTTGTCCACACCCATGCTAGCTGAATATCATCTAAGCTTAAAGCAACCCATACATTTCATTAATTCTCACATTTTACTGCATAAATTTCACTTTTCTCAATTTAATCCCTATTTGACATTTTCAACCAAAATCACTTTACAAAACTTGTTTATCTAACAACAACCATTCATTTTCTATCATCAAACATCAAAACACATACACATTCATCAATGGTAAAACCCTAATACTTTAACAGTTTCACAAATTAGTCCCTGGGCTAGCTAAGTTAAGCTACAAACTCCAAAAACATAGAAATCATAATAAAAAAACGAGACAAAAATCACTCACCAATTGAGCCTCAAAGTAGCCGAACCCTAGTTGAACAAAAATGGCTTCCTTCACTTTGATAATCGGTTGAAGAACAAAAGAAAGATGAAAGTTTTTTAATTTTGTTTAACTTATTATATTATTATTAACCAAATTACAAAATTAACCTTTATAAACATTATTTATTTCACTAAATGCCAAGCCATTATATTCCACTAACACACTAATGGTCTAATTACCACATAAGAACCTCCACTTTAAAGTTCTATAGCCATTTGACACCTTTAGCTAATAGAACTCAACTTTTACACTTTACGTGATTTAGTCTTTTTTATCGAATTAAGCATGCAAACGGTAAAATTTCTTAACGAAATTTTTATACAACCATACTATCATGCTGTAGACCTCAAAATAATAATAAATTAATTATTTTCACTTCGGATTTATGGTCCCAAAATCACTGTTCCGATTTCACTGAAAACGGACTATTATACTTTAAAAGGATTGGTCTTCAAAGCCATATTGCTTATAATCACAATATCAGTATCACTCAAAGCCCAAAAATTTTGTTTCAATAAGTTGTCAACTTCAAATATAGCAAGTAACAGGTTGTTACAGGAACAATGAAAGTGGCCACATCCAATTAACAGTTAACAAGCCACTTCAAAAACTTGCCTTAACAAAAATAATTTTGAAATGCAAGTAATACAACTATATTTAAAGCTAAATTTCAGTAAGTTTCCGACTTTCGTTTTATGCAAGATTCAAATTTAACTTGGTTAGTCATCTTTTTAAAGGATGAAATGCAATAAATTTTGAGTTTAAATTTGAGCGTCGGAAAACTCTTGCTTCAATGACCTTCTTTGAAAAATTATGTAGAGCCTATACTTCAAAATTGTTGGAGTATTACAATAAATTATATGTTTTTTTAGCAGAGAAAAAGGTTGAAAAGTGTAAACAGACGCATGAAAAGGTTAAGAGTGGAGATGAAAGAAATAAGTGAAGAGGAAAAAGAGATAAAAGTTGGGCAAAAAAAGGTAAGAGAAAAATTTGAAGCCATTGAATTAGAATGCGAGGAACTTCGAAAGGAGACTATCCTTTTAACACAACAAACTGCAAACACTCAAATCCGCCTTGCTCTTATGTTCCAAGTCTTGAAAGCTAGACAAAACCAAGAGCTTGACAAGGCAACCATACTCACTTATGCTCTTCGGTACCTACTATTCTCTTCACTATTTCTTTTAAACTACTATAATCTACTTTGTATACAATTCTAATTTACCTTTTCCTACAGTGACTTGATAGAGAGAGGAACCAACAAAGGAAGCTTTGACGGCAAAGGATCTTGCTGCTACATTATGGTCCTCATCGTGTTGTATTTTTTTTTTTAATAATTTCAGGAGGTGTGGGCATGTTTGTTTGTGAAGTTGCCTTCAAATGGGTCTCTTCAAATGGGTCTCTTCCTTTGTTTGGTTTGGTTGTTGTTTACTATCTGTTTGGTCTTGGTCATGGACATGGTTGATTTACTTGACTCATATTGAATTATCTTTAATGCAAAATTTAAATGTTTTTGACATATATACGTGAAGTTTGAATCTTCTCGAATAGTCATAACTCGTAAGTATGATTCTAGTCTCTCAAAATTAAAGGTTTTTGTAATTATCAAATATCCAAAAATAAGTATTGATGGCTTAAAAAGACGAGTTTTCCATTTTTGAGTAAAATAAAGCATGGTAAAAGCTTTTCTTATTTTTTAAATTAAAGAAAAGGTGGGAGATAAGGTCACTAATTCTGCCAAGATTGATGCCATGAATTTTCTTCAGAGATTCAACCTTTAACAAAGCTATAGAAACAACATGATGACAAATAATGAAGATACAAGTGACAAGGGACCCCTGTGAGAATAGATTTACATGTGAGGATTCTTTCAACCAACCACGTTGGAAATCCATAGCTTTTATGACACAATGAATGAAGGTCCAATTCAAATATCAAGCTTTAGTCCACCTTAATTTCCTTTCCTTTTTAGTTGTTGTGAGCAGCTCAGCACCTACCATTCCATTATCTGAGAGCTGTCTTCCCTCGATAAAGGCATTCTAGAAGACTGAGATAAGTTCATCCAAGATAGGCTTCATTCTATTAGCAAGCATTTGGGAAATGATTCCTGTACACGGTATTACAAACACTACCACAAGAAAATGACAAAGCCAAGAATTTTATTCAGAGGAGTCCAAATAAAATCATAAATTTTTTATATTAAAAATTTTTAAATTGTTAATTTTTTTAGAGGGGTTAAAAATGTAATTTTATGAATTTAATCAAAATTTAAAAAGAAGTTTAAATTTATTGTAAATCCATTGATAAATGGATGTCCATAACCCCCAAATTTATCTTATTGTCCATAACTCAAGATTCATTATCTTGTAACCCCTAAATCATTTATAAGATACCTTAATGTTAGTCCTTAATGATTTGTAATTTATGGTTTTTGAAGCCTTATAAATAGAGGGTATGTGTGACACCTTATATCCGACCCAGTTGTTGATCCGAATATAAAATGTCACATTTCTGCTGTCAAGCAACTCACTTTTCCATTTTTTTAAAAGGAAACGAGTGGTAAAATTATTTTATAAAAATTTTGGCAGCATTTCGCCTATTTTACATAAAACCCCCTGCAAAATTTAGATTTTCACAAATTATTCACATTCAAATTATCTCCTAAATCAATTCTCAGCACTACGATTTCTCAAAATATATCAATAAACTAGACTTCTATACTTTACTATTTTATCAAAATATTAGTTATAAAACACTAGCTAAGAAAACATAATGAAAATATTTAAATTGATTTTTATAATATTATATATTTATAAGCCTAGGTACATGCCATTTACATCAACTATAAAGTAAACTCTTCACCAACATTGTTTGAGCTGAATTTCGGTTCTTCGGATGATGCTGGAACGATCTAACGAATTTAACTACCTGCACACGGAAAAATAAACAAACCGTACACTGAGCAATTTTTATGCTCAATGGTGCTAATATCATATAAATCATTACATAAGTATTAGAGACAAATTAATTGATAGAAATAAACTAAAACATGATTATAAATATCATTAATAACATCAAAAAAAAAAAATTCTAATATTAATAAACTTTAATATTTTGATATTGACAAATCGAATAAAGAAAATAAACTTTTAATTAAATTCAAAATCACGGAATTAATTTAATTTGCACAACATGGAAATTCAAATAAATTCAAGTTTTGTTTTTCTTTCTTTCAATTTAGATCCCGTACTAAAATTTAGACTCATAACCAGATACACAAATCCGCCACCCCAAGTTGTTCGGCCTTGATGGCTATCGTGAGTAGTCCACGACCCTCCGGGAATTGGGGCTAACAATAATAATAATCGACTGACTTGGCCTTTTCTCTCTCGAACCCTTTAGGAATTGGGAGATCTAAATTCTCTAACATAAAGACTCTATGGCATGCCAACTATATCTGATTTAGTCTAACTTAGTGAAACAAGGCAAAAACCAAATTTCATGGTCCATTTCAATTCTATTTTCGTATAATTCTTATTTCAATTCTGTTTCATATTCAAATCACATATCGCCTAATGTAAAATAAGCTTCCAATTTAAAACATATTAAATATTTTCTTGCTCAATCATCTAAAATCATAATACTCAAATCCAAATCATAACAATGAATTCGCTAACTTAGTCTTATGAAAAACATAGTATCATCTCGAAACATAATTTTATAAATATTAACTAAATTATTCAAGCTCATCCAAAACTCATAAAAATAAAATAAAATAAATATAACTAGTAATATTAAATTAAATATTCTAAAGCTTAATGTAATGAAATAAGATATTAGCACAAATCGAAGTTTTAATCGCTTTACTCCTTTTCTTCGCATTTCTCCTTCAAAATGTTCACTTCGTTTTTAGCTACAATAAAAGCAATTCAATACGAAACAACATCATTTATCCATTCTAAAACTAAAACTAATAAAAACAAACTTAATTATGCATGATTATTCATATTGACAACTTAAGTTTTCTAGTCTGAAATTCACATATCTTTCGGCTCGATTATCCGTTTTCAATTCCGTCTTCACCAGAGTACTCACTGCTTCACAAGCTATCATTTAGCACCAATATTACACAAAGTGGTCAATGTTCTCTACTTCCCCTTTAATGTGGCCAAATATACCAAATAAACTTTTCATCCATTTTTGTTACTTTTTCACACTTCTAACAAGCTAGAACTCATCTTTTAATAATTTCCTATCCGAAAATATATTTATTTCACGTAAGTTTTCTAAGCTTCCATCAATGTCCTTTAATGGAAACTTTCAAAATACTTGATAAAATCAAAAACTATTGATATATATATGTAAAGTAAGCTTCAAAGATTCAAAATCTAAAAAAATTTTGAAGAAAAATCATACATTACACTTAAATTTGAATGAAAATGATGGAAGAAATTTGGTTTTTTTCTTTCCCCCTTTATTTGACGTGAAAAAGAAAGAAGATGAGAAAGATGTTATCTTTCTCTCTTTTTTTCTCTTTTATATATATTATAATATTAATTAATAAAATATTATTACTTAAATAAAAAATTCATTTAAAAGCGATCATGAAACTATTGATTTTTTTAAGTAATGGAAAAATTGTCATTAAGTCTTTTCCATCAAAATAAAATAAGATAATTGCACTTTAATCTTTATATTTTTCTAACTTATTCAATTTAATCTCTGAATTCGATACTGAATTTTTAATTTAACCACATACTCCTACTAATAATCCTCTATGTTTTCATGTCCGACGGTTTTCTAAAAACGATCACAATTTCTCATACTATATATATATTTATAGATCACTTATTCAAAGACTTCTACCATAAATATTTTTCTTCTCTTTTTTTTTTTTTTTTTAAGTGGGGATGCTATAGTATGTACAAGCTTATTGGAGTCCAATGTGAAAGTTGAATCATCCTTTCATCTTCTATTTTTCTCTCTTGTTAATTCTATATTTCTTTTAAGTTTTATAACGGGCAAAATAAAAAAATTAGGGGTGAAAATTAGATTGTAATGTTTACTGATAGCAAAAATGCAATTTCACCATTTTAATTAGTTTATCTTAATTTCCAATTTCACCATTTAATCAATTTTTTTAAAAAAAATTTAATTGAATATTTTAAAATTATGAAGGAATTTCCAATTAAATTTTAGTTCGGTTGGTATCAATATTGTTATTATTATACGACTTGAATTCAAGAGTACTTAAGTGTATTTTTCCTCCTATTTAAGAGTTGGGGTGAAATTATGGATAGTTGTAATCATTATATAAAGTAAAATTTGGAGGAATTAAACTAAATATTTTAAAATTTGAAGGAATTAAGAGAGTGAGTTGCAATGTGAACCAAATCTTTCAAAAGTGTATAACTTAATCAAAGTCAAAATTAAACTTTTGCTCCTTTCCTTGAAGTGTTTTATTGGACATTTTATTGTGGATTCAAGACACTACAAACTTTTTGTATGTGATAAGCTTTATTCGAAAATCTTGGGTTCTTCTTTCTTCTTCTTCTTTTAGTTTGGCTTGGATTTCAACCAATTTATAGGTTCCAATCCAAACAAGTACTTAAGAAGAAAACGTGTTGCTTTCTTCAAATGAGAATAAGAGTTGAGGGTTTCAAGGCTCTCGCTTGAGGGCTATGGCAGAAATGTCATCCTCTATAATACTTTAAAAAATTATAAATTTTTGAGTTAATATAATCATAAAATTATATTTTATTTTTTTTTAAATTTAAAATTTAATTCTAACCTAAAATAATAAATTTATAATTTAACTCTTTTATAATTATAAAATTTTAAGTTAATATAATCACCTTCGGCAACGTGCAAAAGCAAGCAGAAGATTAGAGTCAGCGGGCCTACCCATGGTTTCTTTGTAACCCAATTAACAACAGTGCAAAGCGCTCTGCCTAAGCCTCACACCATGTCAGATGCTTATTCCAACCCTTATCTTATTATCCAAGCCAATCCCAGCAAAAAACTTTAATTATCTTTATAGTGTATATAACTATCTATAAAATTTAATCTCTATATTTTAATTTCACATAATTTGATTATAATTTTATTAATTAATTTAAATAATTAAAATCATCAAATTTTCTATTAAAATATTATATAATTATATATAATTTTAATATTGTAAGCGTCTCAAAGAGTGACATCTAACTTCTCATTTTCTATTTTATTTTTTGTCATAATTTAATCTTGTATTTTTATAATGTCATTAGTTAATCTAAATAGTTACTATTTTCAACCATTTTGATCAAAATGTTGACATTGATTTTTCTTAAGATCATTATTCTAACAACAAAAATATTTTATCGTGACGAGTTTGAAAAGATGTTTTTTTATGAAAATATTCTCATCATTATTTTAAACATTATTTTTATTATATGATTATCAAAGGATTTTTTTTAATTTTAATATGACACGCGATGAATTTAATAGAATTGAAATGATGATAATATCTAGATCTAAATTTTTAAATTTAAAAACTAGAGAAATTAAATTCTTAAAAATAAACGTAGAGAATTAAATTTCATAACATATTCTAACTTTTAAATTTTTACTCTATATGTAAATATCTACGAATAGATATCAAAAAATAGAGAAGGGATTGTTATGAAACTATGATTCCACATCATTTCTATACATTTCCAATAGAGATATAAGAAGGAAAAATCCAACTAAAAATGGTAAAAGTCAGGAGGAAAAATCTTATTTGTCACTTTTCTATTGAAAAGAATAGAGATAAAAGTAAAACTACTGAGTTTCATACAATCTTTTCAACAAAAATATAAGAAGCGAATACACCACATCATCAAGTAAGTACAATTCAATATATGGATGAAGAACAAAAATCACAATAATTAAAATATAGCTTAAAAACATACCTTCTATGTAAAGTATTTTTTACATAAAATATAGCTTAAAAACATCACAATAACTAAAAGAATATACAAACTAAAGTTGTAAATACAGCAATAACTTGATGAAAATAAAAACTAAGTTGTAAATACAAATATAGCAAATGAATTAATTATTGTAACCCAACGTATACTTCATCGTAATTCAGCTGTATGAATAAACAATTATTTTGATTACGCCCTCCCCATTGTTTCACTGCAAATAATTTAAAAAGAAAAACATTAATAGTAATTCTTCATAATAAATATTAATCTTCTTTTAGGATGCAAAACAAACCGAAGCAAGTGAGTTAAATGGGAAGCCTTAGCAATATCGCCATCTTGTCGTGCCTTGAGGATGTTGAACATGGTAGCCAACCGGATTTGAGTCACTGCCGTTTGTCGGATTACTTTGTTAGTTTCAATGCTGAGTTGTTGGCATTCTTCGCCTATGGCTTCCATTCTTTTCAGACTTGCCTTTGCCCTTCATTTATGCTTTTTGCTCTTTCCTTATCTCTTCCATCTCTGCTTTCAACCTCGCCAATCTTCTTCTCCTACTTCTCTTTCCAATCTTCCTCTGCCAATAATACTTTTACTGCATTAGTAACATCGAAACTTACAAGGAACTATAAACTGTTCAATATATATATTTGAGGTTCCCACACTTTGATTCATAAACCACAAGAATTAAATATAATTAATATTTTTAGGAATATGGACCATAAAATGAAAATTGGAGAATATAAATAAATATTAATTTTTAAAAATAGATAAAATATGTCATAATATATGAAAGTTACATGCATGTACACACAAAATGAAAAAGCTTATGATATGATTATTGATAAACTCTTTTAACCAACAGATTCCACCATCTTGCAGGTTATCCCGTTCACTTATAGTTGTAAATAATTAGAAAAAAAAAAAGGACATAACAATCTAAAAACAAATTAGCCTGACCTTAAAAGAACTAACATTAGTAATATATATAGTTAAAGTATCCTCCATCCAAAGTCGTTCAATTCAGTATTATTCTAGATTAGAGTTTTGTCTCTTGACTTTGTTAAGAATCGCGTGAAGTTTACAGAGTAAAAAACATCTTGTTAGATCAAGTTGCGTGTCACCGGCCGAAAGGACATGGGCATCACGCACTTGATAGGATTTGAATGCTAGCCCTTTAGCATATGTGCCATTGGATGCCACATATGAGGCAGACGTTCAAACCCTACCAAGCGCACGATGTTCATGTCGCCTTAGCAAGTAATCGTGCACCACACACAATTCGATTCAACAAAACATTCTCATTCTGTGAAGTTCGACTCCAGCTCAGCCTCTCGATGGAGTTAGGAGACAAAACTTTAACTTGACTTAAAAACAATATTGACCTGTTAAGGGATTCCTCAACTCAAGGCAAATAACATTTCTAAGATTTCTTTGAAAAAAATCAACCTCTCCTCAACATATACAATATACAAATGAAGGTTACAGGCTCTAAATATTACAAATACGGTGATAACATATATTACCTTTCGTCCCATCAATCCGACATTAAGTAAAAGCATGCTGAAAGACTATATTGTTAGCCAAGCTAGCAACACATCTTATTTATAACGTTTTCATGGAGTGCTCGCTAAGAAACTTACTACTAAATCAACAACTATTGTCATTAGAATTAACGTGAAAGTAATTGCTAAGTAAATCACTATTAAATTAGTCTCTTCATTATTAAATGATCACAATAATTTTTGTACAATAAAAAAGAACATAAATATTTTTTATTATTTAAAAATAACATGAATTTTTTATTTACAATTAAACTCCAAACAAAATATTTAATAAAAATTTATATTTGAAAATATTAAGTTTGAGGTTGAAAACGTAATCAGCAAGTATTGAAAAAGGAAAAGGCATAATTGCAAAAAAAAAAAAAACCCTCAACGTTTGGGGGCTTTTGGTTTTGTACCCTTGACTTTTTTATTTTTTGATTGGTACCCTCAACATTACGTTTTTTTAATAAATCAGCCCAGTTTTAACGGTCAACGTGAGTTGACCGTTAATCAAACTGTAACTCAACATAATGGCCCATGTGGCATGACATAAGCGCACAATGTCATAGATGATGTCATCTATTTAACAAAATTTTTTCTCTCATTTTCTCTCTTGCAAAACATATGGTTGCTGCTATATTTTTTTTCTCTCATTTTCTCTCTTGCCAAACACCATTTTTCTTCTTCAAAACATATGGTTGGCTCATTTCATCTACAAGAATCTCCATTACCATGATTATAATCATGCTTTTGTGCAATTTTTGTAAACCCACACTACACTTTCAACTTAAAATCATTATTTTTTTTTTTTCCACTGTCGGTTGCCATTTTTTTTTCTCTCATTTTCTCTCTTGCTAAACATCATTTTTCTTGACAAAAAGACCTTTACGAGATTTACCATAGATAAAAAATTGATACTGTTAACCAATCCCATAGGATTTGTCTGTTATTTACTCATTCATTACAGATATCGGGCATTAATTTGAATTTGTTAATGTGTGTGTTTTGACAAATAAGAAGGCATTCATACCATGATGTGATAAGGGTGTCTGAGATACAAAAATACCTAGACATATCTGGAGTTCAAACATATGTTATCAACAGTGCTAAGGTTGTTTTCATCAATGAAAGGCCATAGCCAAGGCCTGGAAAGGGTGTCATCAACACCTGTGAAGTTTGTGAGCGTAGCCTTGTCGACAACTTCAGATTTTGCTCTCTCGATTGCAAGGTAAAAAAAAAAAAAAACCCACCACTCTTCTCTCTTTCACTTTCTAATTAAATTTTCTTAGCAAGTCAATGGTGTTGTTTGGTAGCTGAGAAAACTGTTGGGGGCAAGTGAAGCTCCCAAATTTGTACATTATGTTTGACTTTTGTAATGCATTTATTGGGTCAATTCGCAAGTTTTGAATGTTATCTGAACATTGCAGGTGGTTTGCATTTCAAAGGATTTCCAGAAGAAAAAGAGGCAAATGGGAATGGCATTAGATTCAGAGGATTCATACAGCAACAGCCATCGAAATTATCTCAAGAACAGTAACAACAACAACAAAGTCCAAAGCTTTAGCCCATCAACACCCCCACCAACATCGGTTAATTACCGAACTGCTAAACAAAGAAAGGGGATTCCACAAAGAGCCCCAGCGGCGGGTCTAATCATAGAATATTAAGGCATACTATCAGGGGCGAAGCTAGGGGGCTGGCATGAGCCCCGGCCCCCCCTAAAAGGTAAATTTGTTATTTAGGCCATTGAAATTTTTTTAAAATTTTAAATTAGTAAAGGTAAAATTGCACTTTGGCCTCCCTATAAAAATTCGATTTAATCCTTTACAAATTAGAAAGATATCAACTATAAAAAATTAAAATTTCATCCGGACCCTCTAAAAAATTGTCCTGGCTTCGCCCCTGCATACTATTTAACTATTATTGCCCCACATATACAAAGGTAATTATCTTGTATATAGAAGCAGCAATGGTGAACAAGAAGGGGATAAACAAGTGGTATAATAACCTCCAAATCTCAAGGACTTGAATGGTATTATTAAGATATAAACTTTTTTTGTTTTATCTATGGTACTTAGGGTGCTTATTTTATCTATGGTAAATCTCATAAAGTTCTTTTTGTCAAGAAAAATGGTGTTTGGCAAGAGAGAAAATGAGAAAAAAAAAATGGCAGCTGATAGTGGGGAAAAAAAACAATAATTTTAAGTTGAAAGTGTGGTGTGGGTTTATAAAAATTGCACAAAAGCATGATTATAATTATGGTAATGGAGATTCTTGTAGATGAAATGAGCCAACCATATGTTTTGAAGAAGAAAAATGGTGTTTGGTAAAAGAGAAAATGAGAGAAAAAAATGGCATCAACCATGTGTTTGGCAAGAGAGAAAATGAGAGAAAAAATTTTGTTAAATAGATGACATCATCTATGAGATCGTGCGCTTATGTGGCATGCCACATGAGCTGTTATGTTGACCTACGGTTTGATTAACGGTTAACTCACGTTGACCGTTAAAACTGGACTGATTTCTTAAAAAATCGTAATATTGAGGGTACCAATCAAAAAATAAAAAGGTCAAGGGCACAAAACCAAAAGCTCCAAATGTTGACGGTTTTTTTTGCAATTATGCCAAAAGAAAATAAAAAAGTCTCATTGTCCGCATTGCAATTTCACAAACTTAAAAATGAAATTCTATTAAGAATTGGAGTTGACGACTTCCATCGTACGTCTCCCAATCTTTATTATTTTTATACGACACTTTCCAATTTTCTAATCGCAAAATTACAATTACTAGAATCAATTACCAGTAATTATATTCTCAGTGGTAACAATATTATTAAGTATAGAATTAAATCTATAATGATTTTTTTATTAAAATAACGTAATAAAATGTTTAACATTTTGTTTTCTAGTGGGTTTAAGTCTTATTACGATGGAGTTTTTATTGATTTTATGTAAAAAATATAATGCATAATGATTTTTATTTGGCCTTCCAATTTTATCAAAATAAATATCATTTCAACCCTTCAATTACTTTTTTATCTTTTTTAATCTTTGAACTTGCATTTTTTATATAATTACCTCAAAATGGATAAAAATGTTAGCCTTTGTTGATGTTTCTACATGGATGATATGTCATCATTTATTTTTATTTTTAAAAGATTTTAATGATTTAAATATTTTATACATTTTTTGAATTTTTAAATTTTAAAAATTAATTAAATATTGACGTATCATCCACATGGCAATCCATGTGTATGTAATGTCAATAAAGTTAAAAAAAAGTTAATTTTTCCATCCATTTGGGATGCTTTGATAAAAAAAGCAAGTTTAAAGAGTTAAAAATGGCAAAAATATAAATGAATGGCTAAAATGACCCCTTTTTTTTATAAAATTGGTGTAATAGGCCAATTTAGCCCGGGCCCATACAAAAAAATAATAAACCCAAAATAATAAAACAAAGTCCAAGTCTAGTCCAAAATATATCATTTGGCCCGATCGGAATGGCCCATTACTTGAAAAGATTGAAAGTCCATCTACAAGCTTAACGTATATGGGAACACAATCTTTAAGGATATGCAATCTTAGATATGATATGCAAATCTTAGATATGATATGCAATCCTAGAAGATATGGTATGTAATCTTAGAAGATATGATATGCAATCTTAGATATGATATGCAATCTTAGAAGATATGGTATGCAATCTTAGAAGATATGATTTTGTAATCTTAGAGATTTAATTTGTAGATACCTTTTAATTTTAACCGTTGATGTAACTGATCTGTACCGTTGGATTTGGGGAGGCTCAACTATAAATAGAGGCATCTCCCTTCATTGTAAAACACACCTGAGTTTGGAGTAATAAAAATTCTTGAGAGCATTCACTCAAATTTCTCTCTCTTTTGCATTCTTACTTTCTGTGGCTTGTTCTTATTTTGTTCTTCGCTCATCTTCGTTTCTTTTTGAGTTGCTTCCGTTCGAGTTAGATTTTGGTGGAGGAATTTCGTTGAATCCTCATATTGCGGGAGTTAGGTTGACTTATGCGTTTTTTTAATTTTTTTAATTATTTTATTTATCCATTTAATTGCTTAATCATTATTTGTTCATTTATTTTAATTATTTTAAACTTGTTTTTTTTCCTATTTACGTTAAATTGTTTTATCATATATATATTTTTTACATGAATTTAATCTTGTGAATAATTTTTTCCCTTAATTTTATTATAGATTCTTTTAAAATTGCTATTATCTACTCTATATTTTTTATTTTGATTGTTCATTTTTTTTAAAAAATTTGAATCCATTATCTTTGTTTACCTTAACATTATTATTATTGCTTGTCATTATTTTACTTAATTGTTTATGTTAAGTGCTAATTGTTAATATGACTTGTAACTTTAGTAAATTGCACTTTTTGTAATAACTTAATGTTACTTTTTTTTCAAATCTTTGTTTAAAAATATCTATCTCTTTTAATTACACATTTTATCCAAAAGTTTTTCTTAAATAAGGCAATGTTTTGTGTTTAGAAATTAGAAATAGTGCCCTAACATACTGGGTTTCGATTTTCCGTTTGACTAAATAACTAAATATCCTTTTAATGAATTTTGTAAATCATGAGACAATTTTGGTTACGAGAGTTTAAAACATCATGTCCTAACGTGCTGGATGTGATGTTTGTATTCTTTCGGAACAAAGGAATCTCAAGTTCCAACTCAAATTGTTCAAGTTTTTAAAGAAATCATGTTTTCAGATCTTTTCGAATTTTTGACATTAGGACAATAACTAATCAATCCGGTACCAATTTTGGGCGTTCACGAGGTGCTAATCCTTCCTCGCATGCGTAACCGACTCTCGAACCTCGCTTTTTTGAATTTAGTAGACCAAAATCAATGTTTTGAAATAAAATGTTTTATAAGGTGATCCGATCACACTTAAGCAAAAAAGGGATTGGTGGCGACTCCGTTTTCGTTTTTAAAGTTGATCCCCGTCTTTTTCAAAAACTTAAAAATGGTTTTAAACGACTTGGCGACTCCACTAGGGACATGTAAGAGAGTCAAGCCGTAAAATTAATTATCTCTTGTCCTTTTGTCTAAATTCGAAAATTCGATTTGAAAAATTATGATCCTTTTTATTGCATCTAGTTCTATTTTTATAAAATATCTCTACATTGCATTGCATGACCGTTGTGGTCGTACCCTTAAGTGGGAGCGAAAAGCTATGCCTTCGTGAGGTTTTCACCTCCGCATGGGCTAGTGGATTGCTTCCGGGATACATCTGTACCTATGTCTTCATGAAGTTTTCACTTCCGCATGGCCATAGGGAAATGTATTCCCCTGAACTAAACTCAATCCGTATGAGCCTATAATGGGTGAGGATCGAGAAATCTGTTGGTTCGGGTACCTCAACTTTAGAGCTAAACCACATGTAGAAAACCTAAGGGCTTACCCTAGGTAGAGCTATGCCAAACCATAGTGGTCACCCAGATAGGTGCCCTATTTTGTTATTTATTTCTCTTGTGCTAACGTGTTTTCTTTTGTTTTGATTGCATTGCATTCACATCATAGAAAAAGAGGTGTTGATTCAAATTCGATTGCTAAATAGAAGAGTTTGTCATAAGAAAATGGATTTCTTGATAAAGTGGATTATAATACGATTCGTCCGAATATGGTCCAAGTAAACACAACGAGAAAAGGCGATAGTCCGTGAAGGAATACAAGACTTTATTGCCCAAGGATTCAAGCTGACAAAGACTATTCGAGAATAACCACGTCTCGGCTTTCTTGAAGAGGCTAACGAGCATTATGGAAATAAGTGAGCAGTGAGTCGCGGCCCAGATCAAGCAAAAATGAGCTAGTGGAGGCATCTATTAGAAGTTTGCAAGATTTGACCTTTGCGAAGAAGGGGATTGATGTTTTTGCTTGGAATATGAGGGCAAGGCCGCATATGTAATCCGTTTTATGTAAAGAAATTTGCTTTCTAGAAAAATTTTTCTAATTGAATTGAATTCAGAATCAACGCCTCTATTTCTTTTGCATTCATTTCATGCATTCGCATTACATCACATCATATGCATTTAAGTCTAGGGGTGAGCAAAACCTGATTCGATTTGAAAAACTCGATAAAATTTTCAAATTTTGAATTAAATAGTTTGAGTTATTTGAGTTAATCAAGTTATTTGGATCAACTCGAATAAAAAATTAAGTTTTTCGGTTTAACTCGAATATGAATTACACAATTCGAGTTATCCGAAAATTCGAATAAAAAAAGGCAAAACTACGCCATTTTGATAAATGTTTACCTTTTCTAAAGTTAAAAGTCAAAACAATTAAGTTAAAAGGCAAAACTACGTTGTTTTTATAAATGTTTACTCATTAAGTTAAAAGGTAAAACCATTATATTATTTATGTAGTTAAATAATTTTATACTTTGTTTACTAGTTAAATAATCGGTTCATGTAAATGCAACATTGAGTATAAATAATAGGATTCGTTAACTCGACTCGAAATTTTTTGACTCGATTCGATCCGATTCGAAAAAAATTCAAATTGAGTTCGTTTGCTAAAATAGGATTCGTCAACTCGACTAACTCGAAATTTTTTGACTCGATTCGACTCGACTCGATCGAATACTCACCCCTATTTAAGTCCATAGAGAGAGCCTAATTAGTTGAAATTATCAGAGAAGAGAGAAAGAGAGAGGGAAAAATCTGGAAACTGAACACTGTTACGGTACACATGCCAAGACAAAGAAAATGGATAGTTTCAAAGAGACATGCAAGACTAGATGCAAGAGCAATTAGCAAAACTCCAACAAGAGATGAGAGACCAAATGCTGGAAGCCCAAAGAAGTATGATGGCTCAAATGGCTCGGATCTTTGAGCAGGGACGATAGTTAATGCTGAAGATAATGAGGACTTTCCTCAAGGTTTCACCCCACCGCAACACAACCTGAAGCATATCCTCAAAGGCCATCTGTCATGATTAGACCTCAACAAGAGCTGATGCTGGGGTACCCATGAATTTCCAAGTTGGCTCAGGATCTGTCCCATGAGATAACCCTGTTAATCCTGTTATCCCTGATTTAGATATAGCAGAGAGGGAATCGAGGGCAGAAGTTTTCAAGCCCTTGCATACTTGGGAGTGTTTTGAATAATAGAAGCGTGGAAGAGATCCCTGTATTTTTAAGACTAATCTAGAGTAATATTCAAAACATGCTTGTTGCCTTAAGCCTAGAGACAATAAGAATCCTTTTGTGAAATAGGCTTATGTCCAGAATTTTTATTTCAATAAAATGCATCTTTTTAAGAAAATATTTTTTTTATTCTTTACATTTCATACTGTACATTCTTTATTTTTTTAGAATATTCTTTTATTCTTTATTCATGACCATACCATACAAATAATCATCCTTAGAATCATTTATTCTTTGGATATTTTGCCTTCGTACCTAGGTACCCAGATATCAACGACATGAGCGACATTGTTACTGATTCCCTTTTTGAATGAAATATGGGTCTAGGGGATCTTAGGACTTTGAAGATGACAGAGATTGTAACATATCTTCTGATTTATTAAGAATGGTAGAACAAGATGAAAAACAGACCCTACTCTACAAAGGATCAGTGGATATTATGAGCCTAGGAAAGGGGTGAAGCTTTTAGCCCAGCTTACCACAGAAATAAAGCAAGACATCATTGAGTTATTTTCAAGAATTCAAAGATGATTTTGCACGATCATATCAAGACACGCCTGGGAAAATCTTAAAAGAATTCCATAAGGGTGTTTAAAGAACATGATAATGGTTCTACAATTGCCAGGCTAATCATAAGGTTCGGGTACTATTGGGCCACCATAAAAGGGAGATTGCTTCTGTTATGTCGTAAATGCCAAATGGAGGAAGACAAGACTTATGTGCCTCATCTATTTATTCACAGATTTTCTATATGTGGGGAATGTATATTATAGGGCTGATCTCGTCAAAAGCTTCTAGTCAACATCGATTCATCGTCGTGGTCGTCGTTTACTTCACTAAGAGGGTGGAAGTAGCTTCATATGCCAATGTTACAAAGTCGATAGTCATCAAATTCTCAAAAAAAAAAAAAAAAGAAAAAGAAGAAAAAGGAAAAGGATCAGGCGCCGACAAAGTGTAACATCCTAAAAATTTAGTATCGATATGTTGCATGATTTTGGTGCTTAGCTTGTGAATGAGTCAATTTGTGTGTTTAATATAGTCTTGAGAAGGCTCAAGGATTTATTCAGAATTAGAATAAATTTTAGTAATGAGTACTTTATTGAAATGGAACAAGTAACCTTGATGCTTAAGGTAATTAAGTGGTAAAAGATAGCAAAAATGAGTCATTGGTTAAGAGGTTATCGCCCAACATGTATGGTCTTGAGGGAGAGGTTGAATCCCTAGTATGCATTTTGTGAATATTATTTTTGCTCTTTCCTAGCAAGTGTCGCCAAGCTTTATTCTTGGTAAGTTAGACTTTTATTGTTATAGTATGATGGCTAAGAGATATGGTAAGAGTGAACTTAAGGAAAGAAATCATGAGCTTATGGCAAGTAAGGGGGGACACAAGGCACTTCTTAAGGGATGTGTTTTGGAAAGTTTGGAATGGCCAAGCTTTGTCCATGAACTTGGACGGTTTTGGGGGCTAGGGGTGGCGGGGAAATTTTGTTGTAGGCATTGGTAAGGATGTGTAGCTAGTGGTTACTCTCATTTTGGTCATTTTGTTTTTCCCAAAACACTTTTCTTTTCATTTTTTTCTCTCATAGCCGAATGCACTTTAGGCTTTGGGTAAACATCTTGGTTTTTCTTCTTTTGGTCATTTCTTTTTGACCATTTGGTCATATTTTGCCAAACCTCTCAAATTCTTTTCTCCTAGTGCCGAAAATATCAAAACACAAAAGCCATTTCTTTTCTCTTCTCCTCCATGGCCGAATGTTACTAGTATTATTTTCTTTTTTTTTTCTTTCTTCTTTACCGAACCTTCCTCTTCACCTATATTTTCTTATCAATCGTTTTCTTTGCTTTCGTTGTGATTATTCGGTAAGAACCCTCTTCAATTCTTTATTTTTTCTTCTTTTCTTTGTCGAATTTACTCTTGATTTGGGAGGGTCTTTTGACCGAAAATATCTTCTATCTCTCTCTTAGACAATCTTTTTCGTCTTTATAGTGACATAGAAAAAGGCGAAACTCTGAGTGTTAAGTAATCATCGTGAATCGCTAGGATTCGGTTCAAAGTGTTAAGGTAAGAGTTTCTATCAAGGACTTCCATATTACTCATTATTTCATCAAAGATGGGTGACAAATCGATTCTTATCTTAGGACGTTATCGCTCGATTTTCATCCCGTGAGCGTAAGATTTCGTGGTAAGTCGATTTCGCCCTTAAAACCTATAGACTTAATTTCCTAAATATTAATTGGACTAATATTCTTTTGTCAATGGAGGCAAACAAGATAGGGTCGAAAAGGGTAGTGAATAGTGTTCGGAAGAGAGGCGGATTCGCTATTGCCTCTAGATTCAAGCGAAGAAATTTGCTTTCGGCAATCGAGACTTTCCACCAGGTTGTGGACCCTCATCCGGGGAGAGTTAATTATTCAAAGTTGTTCGTAGTCTGGAGCCTTTAGCTGTTGGGGTTTTCCACCGGGTTGTGAACCGCCATCACCGGGAGAATCGATAAATAGTTGTTGTTCGAGATTCCGAGGTAAAAATCTAGACCGCTTACTTTAGCATAGATTTATGTTAAGTATTAGTGTTCTAATCAAGCGTGACATGTATTTAGGTATTGTGGCGGGAAAGTATAGTTCTCACGTAATCAGGTGTGTAACCTCACACTTATCTCATGGGTTAGATGAATATACCGTAATTAAGCATTAGACTAAAAATCGCAGGGTTGGTGAAATCGGAAAATATGGTATATTAATACTTTAGTGTAAGTGCATGAAATCGGTATTAAAATTGTGAAATGGGCCAAACTGTGAAATGGGCCAAACTGTGAAATGGGCCAAACTGTGAAATGGGCCAAATTGTGAACTGGGCCAAATTGTGAAGTGGGCCAAATTGTGAAATGGGCCAAATTGTAATACGGGCCAGGTTGTAATAAATCTTTTACGGACTTTATGGTGGAATTATCATATGAAAAATTGTTATGCATTTTATATACATGATTGCATGGGATGGGATATTGATGAAGAGAAGTTTTGGTAGCTCTGCTACATTATTTTGGTGGCTCTGCCACAAATATTGTAAATGGCCACCGCCTGCGAATTATTGAATTAAATGGCATAATACTGCGATTGGTTGTAAATGGCCACCGGCTTTGTGAATTATTGAATTAAGCGGCATAATGCTCTGCGATTGGTGTGTTGGCGGGGTGGGTGACTAAAGCTCCCCACAGTGTGTCTTTGGTTAATACGGGTGGTGTGTAGCGGATGGAAATTTAGGTATGGTTGGGAATTTCATTATTACATGCATTTTACACATGTTAAATTGATATATTTGTAAATGGGCTTAGGCCCAATTAATGCTTAAAGGGTTTTGGTGATGAACTTGGTAAGTGGGTTACACACTTGAGTTCTAAGTAACTCACCCCGTTTCCTTTACCCTTCTCGGAGTAACGATCGGTAATGGAGGCTTGGTAGGGGATGACTTTGTGGAGGCCATACTTCAAATAATGGTTTTTATGAGCTTTGAACTACTCCTAAGTATTTTTAATTAATTACTATTTCAGCTATGATGTAATAAGGCCTCTGGTATTATTTTTATGGATTTTTACTTGTGGATGAATTTTAATTATGTTTAAATACTAAAAAGGACTATTCTATTTTTTTATAAATGTTTTCTTAAATTCTCGTGCAAAAAGGGGTTTTTCTTAAATATGTTATTCTAAGTAAATTTTTTCAGTAAAATTCTTTAAGAATCTTGTTTTCAAATTTCCTTTTGAATTCTTTTAAACTTCTCGTAAAATTTTTACCTATTAATTTCTAAGTTTTAATTTATAAACTCTTATGTCTTAAATCATAGATTTTAAATTAACCTCAGTTTTAATAAACTTCAATTCCAAAATAGTTGAGGATCTGTTTTATTTAAATCAATAAATGACTAGATGTATGTTCGTTTTGTGTGACATACCAAATCTGGTCTCAACGCATAGACCAGGGTTTGGGGTGTTACACAAACAATGCAAAAAAGGACAATAGTCTGTTCAAATATCAGACGCCATATCATAGAAGCAACAAATGCAGCAAAAAACAAAATAAGGATTGTAGGAAGGATGACCGAGACTTGTAAAGATTGGCATAAGAAGCTACCATTTACTCTCTATGCTTATCAAGCGTCAACCAGGACTTTCATTTGGGCAACACTTTTCCCATTGGTTTATGGAATAGAAGTAGTCTTGCCCATGAAAATCGAAATTCCTTTGCACCAAGCTTTGATTGAGTCAAGAATTGGATGAAGTAGAATGTTTTCAGTGAACTTGGTGAAGAAAAGGATTTGAAAGTATTCATCATAGTCAAATATACCAAAAAGGGATGATGTTGATTTATGTCGAAAATGGTGCGCCCAAAGGAATGTCATGATGGGGACTGATGCTTGAGAAGATCCTTCTCATACAAAAGGACTTTAGAGGAAAATAAATGCCGAATTTGGAAAAACCTTATGTGGTGAAGAAGGCTTGTGCGGAAGATCATTAACCTTGACCAGGATGTATGGCAAAGACATGCTCAGTGGTGAATTCAGATTTCATCCGAAAAGGAGAGGCCAAGGTGAAAACTCCGCAAAGGGCGCCTTGAGACCTTTTTTTTTTTTTTAAAAAAGGAGAGGCTAAAGCGAAAACCCGCAAAGGGCGCTTTAAGACCAAAGAGGATTTGAGTTGAAAACCGAAAAGGCGGCTTAAATTTTGATCAAAAGAGGGGTATCTGAAGTAATCTTGCTACGTTTGAATTAACAATGAGGAAGTATGTTACGTCTTGGGGCATCGACGAAGTACTCGGATCCCTAAATACATATTGAGATTAAAATGGTCCTCAAGAAGTTTGAGCAGAGAAGCTCAGTGCGATATCACGGGGCACCTAGTTTCCCATCTTACCCATTCCGAATTTGTTATCTTTAATTATTCGTTTCAAAATATACTACCAATAAATTTCCTTCTAGATTGCATTTCTTTGTCTTTGCTTAACTTATTTTTTTCGAGCTATGCTCCTAATTTCCTTCTTGTCCATTGTTATGATCTTTTTCAGGCATTTTGCATTGAAATAACGATTAGTGGACTAATAATACTTTATAAAAGGGGTTTCGCATATTACTCTGGAAACTTCTAAATAATATAAGAGCTTGAAACAAGACTATTATTTAAAACACACCAAGTTTATGGGATGGAAACATTGGGGAGGGCGAGTCTAAATCGAGACTATCTCTCTCGGATTTTTGTCAAAAATGGTGATTGAACAAAATGACAAGATATTGCGGCGATAATACAATCTTGACGAAAATGGGCAATGTTGACTCTAGTGTAAAAGGGAATCATTCTCTAAAAATGATATTCTGCATCCATACAGATATCATGCATACACATTTGGTTAGGTCACCTTGGGAGTGATCAGTTGATTGAAAAAGTTACAAATCCTATACCCTTGAGTTGCAGTGGGATGGGGTGAATTTGATACAGATCCTATAGCCATAAGTCGTAGTAGGATGATTTAAAGATGGTACAAATTTTATGTCCCCAGGGTACAGTGGAAGGGACTCTGAAATTACAGCGGGGTAAGCTTGCTGAGCAGAATATGATCGTTTCTTTGGGTTTTCTGTCAAAGATACCAGCTGAACGAGAAAGCAGGGTAACGCATCAGTGATAGAACCTTGGTGAACTATGAACAATGACAACCCAAGCATTAAAAAGGGATCATTCTCATGCATACACTTACAATTAGGAGCATTTGATTCATTTCGATCATTGTATCCTAATTGTTGTACATAAAAAAAAAAAGAAAAAAAGAAAAAGAAGAAGAAGATCATTCTCATGACATTCTGCATTCATGCAAATGTCATCCCTAATATCATTTAGTTAGGAGCATTAGATTCATTCCGATCATTGCATCCTAATCAGGAATCATTTTCATGACATGTTGCGTTCATAACATATGTGGCTAGGAGCATTTGATTCATTTGATCATAGCATCCTGATCATTCGGCATAAACATATGCATATGGAATCGAGTCTACAGGACATGTCCCTCAGAGGACGGTGTAGCAACATCGGTGAATTCACAGATCTTATCTCCCTAAGCAGTAGTGGAGCATGTCAAATTCGGTGAATCCTATCTCCATGTATTGGCAATGGAGCAGATTTTAGCCATTGGTCTAATCTCCTTGATGTAGCAAGAGAGTAGACTAAAAAGTTCAGATTTTTTTCCCTCGATATGGTAGTGGAGCAGACTGAAGATTGAAGTCTTCCTGAGATAGTAAGGAAGCAAATTGGAAAGTTTAGATTTTGTTCCCTAGAGATGGTAGTGGAGAGTGGATGAAGATTGTAGTCTTTCTGAGATAGTAAGGAAGCAAATTGGAAAGTTGATTTTGTTCCCTAGAGATGGTAGTGGAGCAGTGGTGAAGATTGAAGTCTTCACGAGATAGTAAGGAAGCAAATTGGAAAGTTCGATTTTGTTCCCTAGAGATAGTAGTGGAAGCAGATGAAGATTGAAGTCTTCTGAGATAGTAAGGAACAAATTGGAAAGTTCAAATTTTGTTCCCTAGAGATGGTAGTGGAGCGGGATGAAGATTGAAGTCTTCTGAGATAGTAAGGAAGCAAATTAAAAGTTCAGATTTTGTTCCCTCGAGATGGTAGTAGAGCGGTGAAGATTGAAGTCTTCTGAGATAGTAAGGAAGCAAATCTGGAAAGTTCAGATTTTGTTCCTAGAGATAGTAGTGGAGCAGATGAAGATTGAAGTCTTCTGAGATAGTAAGGAAGCAAATTAAAAGTTGATTTAGTTCCTCGAGATGGTAGTAGAGCAGATTGAAGATTGAAGTCTTCCCGAGATAATAAGGAAGCAAATTAAAAGTTCAGATTTTGTTCCTCGAGATGGTAGTGGAGCAGATGAAGATTGAAGTCTTCTGAGATAGTAAGGACGCAAATTGGAAAGTTTAGATTTTGTTCCCTAGAGATGGTAGTGGAGCAGATCAAGATTGAAGTCTTCTTGAGATAGTAAGGAAGCAAATTAAAAGTTCAGATTTTGTTCCTCGAGATGGTAGTGGAGTCAGTAACATCCCGAATTTTTTGGGCCTATGCGTTTAATGGGTGGATGCGTTTAATGTGTTAATTTGAGAATTAGAGGTGCAAATTGGGCTCAGGCTTGGGTGAGGCCTTGATTAAATATTCTGTTTAGATACTCTAGGGCTTAAAATAAAGTTTTGGTAGCTTAAATGGAAAAATGGGCTTGTAGCCCAGTGGCAAAATGGCGCCACTAAGAGGGAAGGAGTTGGCGTCAATAGGCAAGGGAGAGGCCCAATTTGTGGCGCTTGGAGCCCATGTTTTGGGCCAAATTCGACACTTATAAGGAGGAGTAGGTTGGGACGGCAACAAGGCTATTATTTAGGGATTTTATTGGTTTAGTATGTGGATAATTAAAGCTGATAAAGGAGAGAAGAGTTGGAGATAATTAAGCCTCTTTTGGATGGGTGTTTGATAGGGATAAGGGATAGGATGAGGATCTATCAGGAAGGCTAGTGTTGCCCGAAAATCAAACACAGGAGAGGGGGGAAAAATCGGTTGAGTATAGGCTAAAGGTGTGCCGAAATTCCTATAAATAGGGGGGATAGCTCATCAATTCCGGCATTTGAACCCTACCCTTTTCTTCTCTTCCTGTGCCGAAATGTTCAGTCTCCCTTTACAATTTCTTTTCTTTAATTTCTTCAAAAGCCGAAACCTCTCCCTTCACTCTCTTTTCCATTCTTTTCCTCTTGTGCTGATTTCTCTAAAAAGCCGAATTCTCCCTACCCATTTGTTCATCTCTTCTTCCATTCATTAAGAACCAAAACCCTTTGAAGCCTTATCAGTTGACGAAATCCTTTCCATTCTTTTTCTTCCTAGCCGAAATCTCCAAGCTTCTCTCTTGATTTCTTTTCTTCTTTTCTTTTTCTAGAAACCGAAACTCTTCACTCAGTTCTTCTAAAAGCCGAAAATGCATCAGCCTTCTTTTGTTCATACTTTTTCAAGATTTTCTTAAAAGCCGAAATTCTTAGATCTCTTCTCTGGTGTTTGTCGAATCTTCCTACAAGGGGTAGCCGAAATCTTCTGAAGTGGTAAGTGTCGATTATGTTATTCTTTCAATCTTTTTCGGCTTTTGGAGACCATAGCCGAATGGCTAGATGGTTGACTAACCTCGTATTATCTTTTATGGGCGGCATTCCAGGATTTGAAGGAGATCCAATCACCTAGGTAGCACACAAATCATACTACTTCTGGGATTTAATCGATCTAGGTAAGGAGATCTGTTAATCTAAAAGTATAGATTCGGGTAAACACTAACCCTTGGCCGGAATATAGGAGGCCTTATATTCGTGTTCTTAGGCTTTTGAGCAAGGTTTTAGACTAAGGGTTGTAGATCCAGATAGTAAGGATATTGACTAAGGGTGTAAAACTACGCGATATCGGTGTGTAACACTTCCACACCATTTAGATTGCTGTTAAAATTTGTTTACAAATCATGTTATATTTTGATAAATCTTTGAAATCCCAGCATAATGGTTGAAACCCGAGGAGGGTAAGCGAATCACCGTGTTAGTGATCTCTGTCATTCCTAAGTGAATGTTCTGTTAAGATGATATGTGTGATAAGTATGCCGATTTTCGTGATTGCATGGGGTTGGGTTTGAAGAAAAGGGAAGTGTTCTGTTGTAGCGGCTTTTATCGTGACCTATTGTAGCGGCTTTTGCCGTGATCTGTTGTAGTGGCTTTTGCCATGACCTGTTGTAGTGGCTACGGCCATGATCTGACGATGAGCAGCATGACTGCCATCGATGGTGTGTAGCGGTGTGGGTTGATTGTAGAAATCTCCAATGGTGTGATTGGCGTAAGTGGTGGCGTGTAGCGGATGGAAACCTAGGATTGGGTTGGGTTTGCATATTTTCTGTTATATTATAATCTGTTATTACATTACGTGGGGCTAAGGCCCAAATCTAATGGTGCATGAGGGTTGCAGATCGAGTCTCGACTCAACCTATTATTTAACATTTTCAGGTAGCACCTAGTGCATCGGACCGGGCTGGAGAGGAGCGCAAGGTGGCAATGCGAGAGAGTATTTGGATTCAAAGACAAAGGACTTTTCATTATTTAGTTATTTTAATATTTTTTTATTAGAGGATTTTAAGTTTCAATGTAATAAGGCCATGGGCCACTAGACTCATATTTATTTTGGGTTTCATGTTGGGTTTTATTATTGGACTTTTAAACTTCATGTTAAAATTTAGCTAAGGCATGTAACAACTTAGTTTTTTTCCTAATTCACCAAGGTATCATTTGAATTTACATTTTATACAGAATATTAAATTACTAAGTCTTTTAAGTTAAAATGATTAAACGTGATACTCGTTTTCCAAAGTGTGACAATTTTATAAAATTCCTTAGTGACATACGGATCCGGAGATAGTAGTGTATGGGGTGAGTTTGGGGTGTTACAAATTGGTATCAGAGCCTGTTTCAAAACTCGACTTTGGGGTTTTGGGCTCAAAACGTTTTCTAAAGTTGGGTTTTGAAAACATGCATGTTTATAAATGACACAGGATGGTTTTCTGATGGCACTTTGCGTCTCACCAAGTTCGCTGTAAGTATTCTTGAATTCACGTGTGTGTTATATATATATGTGGGCTTGATGGGCTTTAAGGGGCGTAGATTATTTTAATTAGAGCTTGATGGACCTTAGGCCTAGTTAATCAACTCTCAATTGCATAAGACTTAATCCAACCGAACAAACCTGTAGACAAGTCGCAAGATTAGGGTGTGGCAACAGGCATGCGCATGTCTAGGATTGGATCCGGAAGAGCCTGGTACTTAAGCAGTCCTAGTGACTCACCTCCTCTTCGTTGGAATCCTACCTAGTGCGTAGTGACTGTTCACCCTAGCCACGAGGATTTGTTGATGGGCCAAAATTAATAATTTAAAACCCGAAAGGGACCAGCCATCCTATTTTGTAAAACTACTAAATTACCCCTGATTTATAAGTGATCCAAAATATCCCTGATTTGTAAAATTACCAAAATACCCCCAGATTGTAAAATTACCGAAATACCTTGGATTTACAAAATTACCAAAATACCCCTATTTCACGAAATCACCACGGAACACTATTTCTTTCAGAAAATTACAAAAATACCCCTGTAGGATAAATTATGAAAATACCCCTGGGTAGTGAAATGACGAAAATACCCTTAGGTGATGAATGTAAGTTCATGGATGCTACTTGTATGTTGATGTTTGATGATTGAATGTATGTGCTTCTTAGAACTAGGAGATACTGGACTTGAGACTGAGAACCGTAGATATAATCGCGAATTCGAAAGAACTACTCGTAAACTACTATTCATAAAGGCATTCGTGGATAATCAGTGGAAGAAATTAACAATTCATAAAATTTCTAATCAGATAAATGCGAATCGGTAGAATGAGTACAAAGGGACGAGGACGCTCTAGATGCGAATACTGGTGCGTACTCTATCATATTATCCTAAGTGTTTCTTTTGGCTTTAGAATTAGAGTTCATGTGAAAGCATAGTGGTGAGACTTGGGTAGTATGATTAATAGTTAGTTGGAAATTTCGAGGACGAAATTTCTTTTAGAGGGGTAGAACCGTAACATCCGAATTTTTGGGCCTATGCGTTTAATGGGTGGATGCGTTTAATGTGTTAATTTGAGAATTAGAGGTGCAAATTGGGCTCGGAGCTTGGGGTGAGGCGTTGATTAAATATTTGCATTTAGATACTCTAGGGCTTAAAATAAAGTTTAGGTAGCTTAAATGGCAAAATGGGCTTGTGTGCCCAGGTGGCAAAATGGCGCCACTAAGAGGGAAGGAGTTGGCGTCAATAGGCAAGGGAGAGGCCCAATTTGTGGCCGCTTGGAGCCCATGTTTTTGGGCCAAATTCGACACTTATAAGGAGGAGTAGGTTGGAAGGCAACAAGGCAATTATTTAGGGGATTTTATTCTTTTAATATGTGGATAATTAAAGTGATAAAGGAGGGAAGAGTTGGAGATAATTAAGCCTCTTTTGGATGGGTGTTTGATAGGGATAAGGGATAGGATGAGGATCTATCAGAAGGCTATTGTTGGTCGAAAATCAAACACGGGAGAGAGGGGAAAAATCGGTTGAGTATAGGCTAAAGGTGTGCCAAAATTCCTATAAATAGGGGGGGATAGCTCATCAATTTCGACATTTGAACCCTACCCTTTTCTTCTCTTCCTGTGCCAAAATCCTCAGTCTCCCTCTACAATTTCTTTTCTTTAATTTCTTCAAAAGCCGAAACCTCTCCCTTCACTCTCTTTTCCATTCTTTTCCTCTTGTGCTGATTTCTCTAAAAAGCCGAATTCTCCCTACCGATTTGTTCATCTCTTCTTCCATTCATTAAGAACCAAAACCATTTGAAGCCTTATCATTGTGAAATCCTTTCCATTCTTTTTCTTCCTAGCCTAAATCTCAAGCTTCTCTCTTGATTTCTTTTCTTCTTTTCTTTTTTAGAAACCGAAACTCTTCACTCAGTTCTTCTAAAAGCCGAAACGCATCAGCCTTCTTTTGTTCATACTTTTCGAGATTTTCTTAAAAGTCAAAATTCTTAGATCTCTTCTGCGGTGTTTGCGAATCTTCCTACAAGGGTAGCGAAATCTTCGAAGTGGTAAGTGTCGATTATGTTATTCTTTCAATCTTTTTCGGCTTTTTGGAGACCATAGCCGAATGGCTAGATGGTTGACTAACCTCGTATTATCTTTTATGGGCGGCATTAGGGATTTGAAGAAGATCCAATCACCTAGGTAGCACACAAATCATACTACTACAGGATTTAATCGATCTAGGTAAGGAGATCTCATTAATCTAAAAGTATAGATTCTGCAAACACTAACCCTTGGCTAATATATAGAGAGGCCTTATATTCGTGTTCTTAGGCTTTTGAGCAAGGTTTTAGACTAAGGGTTGTAGATCCGGATAGTAAGGATATTGACTAAGGGTGTAAAACTACGCGATATCGTGTGTAACACTTCCACACCATTTAGATTGCTGTTAAAATTTGTTTACAAATCTGTTATATTTTGATAAATGCCGAAATCCCAAAGATAATGGTTGAAACCGAGGAGGGTAAAAGCAAATCACCAAGTTAGTGATCTCTGTCATTCCTAAGTGAATGTTCTGTTAAGATGATATGTGATAAGTATGCGATTTACGTGATTGCATGGGGTTGGGTTTGAAGAAAAGGGAAGTGTTCTGTTGTAGCGGCTTTTGCCGTGACTGCTGTAGCGGCTTTTGCCGTGATCTGTTGTAGTGGCTTTTGCCATGACCTATTGTAGTGGCTACGGCCATGATCTGACGATGAGCATCATGACTGCCATCGATGGTGTGTAGCGGTGTGGGTTGATTGTAGAAATCCCCAATGGTGTGATTGGCATGTAAGGGTGGCGTGTAGCGGATGAAAACCTAGGATTGGGTTGGGTTTTGCATATTTTCTGTTATATTATAATCTATTATTCTGTTCTGTGGGGCTAAGGCCCAAATCTAATGGTGCATGAGGGTTATGATCGAGTCTCGCGACTCAACCTATTATTTAACATTTTTAGAGTAGCACCTAGTGCATCGGACCAGTGGAGAGAGGAGCGCAAGGTGGCCATGCGAGAGAGTATTTGGATTCAAAGAAAGGACTTTTCATTATTTAGTTATTTTAATATTTTTTTTATTAGAGGATTTTAAGTTTCAATGTAATAAGGCCATGGGCCACTAGACTCATATTTATTTTGGTTTCATGTTGGGTTTTATTATTGGACTTTTAAACTTCATGTTAAAATTTAGCTAAGGCATGTAACAACTTAGTTTTTTTCCTAATTCACCAAGGTATCATTTGAATTTACATTTTATATGAGAATATTAAATTACTAAGTCTTTCGGTTAAAATGATTAAACATGATACTCGTTTTCCAAAGTGTGACAATTTTATAAAATTCCTTAGTGACATACCAGATCCGGTAGTAGTGTATGGTAGGGTTTGGGGTGTTACAGAGTGCATCAAGATTGAAGTCTTCACGAGATAGTAAGGAAGCAAACTGAAAGTTCAGATTTTGTTCCTCGAGATGGTAGTGGAAGCAGATCAAGATTGAAGTCTTCATGAGATAGTAAGGAAGCAAATTAAAAGTTTGATTTAGTTCCTCGAGATGGTAGTAGAAAGACTGAAGATTGAAGTCTTCCTGAGATAGTAAGGAAGCAAATTAAAAGTTGATTTTGTTCCCTCGAGATGGTAGTGGAGCAGCATGAAGATTTGAAGTCTTCATGAGATAGTAAGGAAGCAAATTGGAAAGTTCAGATTTAGTTCCTTGAGATGGTAGTAGAGAAGACTCGAAGATTGAAGTCTTCCTGAGATAGTAAGGAAGCAAATTAAAAGTTCAGATTTTGTTCCTCGAGATGGTAGTGGGAGCGATCAAGATTGAAGTCTTCATGAGATAGTAAGGAAGCAAATTGGAAAGTTTAGATTTTGTTCCTAGAGATGGTAGTGGAAGCAGATCGAGATTGTAGTCTTCCGAGATAGTAAGGAAGCAAATTAAAAGTTCGATTTTGTTCCTCGAGATGGTAGTGGAGCGTTCAAGATTGAAGTCTTCTACGAGATAGTAAGGAAGCAAATTGGAAAGTTGATTTTGTTCCCTAGAGATAGTAGTGGAGCAGATGAAGATTGAAGTCTTCCCGAGATAGTAAGGAAGCAAATTAAAAGTTCAGATTTAGTTCCTCGAGATGGTAGTAGAGCAGATCAAGATTGAAGTCTTCCTGAGATAGTAAGGAAGCAAATTAAAAGTTCGATTTTGTTCCCTCGAGATGGTAGTGGAGCAGCATGAAGATTGAAGTCTTCTGAGATAGTAAGGATGCAAATTGGAAAGTTCAGATTTTGTTCCCTAGAGATGGTAGTGGAGCAGATGAAGATTGAAGTCTTCTTGAGATAGTAAGGAAGCAAATTAAAAGTTTGATTTTGTTCCTCGAGATGGTAGTAGAAGAGCATCAAGATTGAAGTCTTCTGAGATAGTAAGGAAGCAAACCGAAAAGTTCGATTTTGTTCCTCGAGATGGTAGTGGAGCAGATCAAGATTGAAGTCTTCCCGATTTAATAAGGAAGCAGACTGAAATGTTCAGATCTTGTCCCCTCGAGATAGTAGTGGGGCAGGCTGAAGATTATAGTCTTATCTTCTTGATGTAGTAAGGGAGCAGAAAAAAAAATTGTAGATCTTGTCTCCTCGAGATAGCAGTGGGGAAGATTGAAGATGGCAAATCTTATCTTCCCGAGGTAGCAGGGGAGCAGATTCAAACCACCAGCCTTACCCTCTAAGGAGTAGTGGAATAGGCTGAAAATTACAAGTCTTATCTCCATGTATCGGCAATGGAGCAGACTGAAGACATCAAATCTCATCTTCCTGAAGTTGCAGGAAGCAGATCGAAGACACTTTCAGTCTTGTCTCCCTAAAGTTGCAGCGGAGTAGACTGAAGATAGTAGATCTGGCATTCCTGAAGTTGCAGGAAGCAGATCGAAGACATCAGATCTTGTCTCCCTGAGTTTGCAGTGGAGCAGATTGAAGATAGCAGATCTGGCATTCCTGAAGTTGCAGGAAGCAGATCGAAGACAACAGATCTTGTCTTCCTGAAGTTGTAGGAAACAGATCGAAGATATTAGCCTGCCTCCCTGAAGTTGTAGTGGAGCATACTGAAGACAGCAGATCTTATCTTCACGAAGTTGTGAAGCGGATCGAAGATTTTAGCCCGCCTCCACGAGTTTGCAATGAGCATGAAAATAGCAGATCTTGTCTTCCTGAATATTGCAGTGAAGCAAGATCAAAGATACTAGTCTCACTTTCCTGAAGTTGCAGTAGAATAAGATTAAAGCTACAGATTCAATCTCCTTGAAGTTGCAGTTGGGTTAGAGACTACTTGAAGAAGATGAGGATCAAGAAGTTAAGGCTCGGCAAGACCGGGCAAAATTGGTCCTTTTATAGTCTTTGCTCCATTCTCGTTACACGACAATGAGCAAAGAGGGGCAGCTGTAATAGGCCAATTTAGCCCGGGCCCATACAAAAAAATAATAAACCCAAAATAATAAAACAAAGTCCAAGTCCAGTCCAAAATATATCATTTTGCCCGATCGGAATGGCCCATTACTTGAAAAGATTGAAAGTCCATCTACAAGCTTGACGTATATGGGAACACAATCTTCAAGGATATGCAATCTTAGATATGATATGCAAATCTTAGATATGCTATGCAATCCTAGAAGATATGGTATGTAATCTTAGAAGATATGATATGCAATCTTAGATACGATATGCAAATCTTAGATATGATATGCAATCTTAGAAGATATGGTATGCAATCTTAGAAGATATAATTTTGTAATCTTAGAGATTTAATTTGTAGATACCTTTTAATCTTAGCCGTTGATGTAATTGATCTGTACCGTTGGATTTGGGGAGGCTCAACTATAAATAGAGGCCTCTCCCTTCATTGTAAAACACACCTGAGTTTGGAGTAATAAAAATTCTTGAGAGCATTCACTCAAATTTCTCTCTCTTTTGCGTTCTTACTTTCTGTGGCTTGTTCCTATTTTGTTCTTCGCTCATCTTCGTTTCTTTTTGAGTTGCTTCCGTTCGAGTTAGATTTTGGTGGAGGAATCTCGTTGAGTCCTCATATTGCGGGAGTTAGGTTGACTTATGCGTTTTTTTAATTTTTTTAATTATTTTATTTATCCATTTAATTGCTTAATCATTATTTATTAATTTATTTTAATTATTTTAAACTTGTTTTTTTTCCTATTTACGTTAAATTGTTTTATCATATATATTTTTTTTACATGAATTTAATCTTGTGAATAATTTTTTTTCCTTAATTTTATTATAGATTCTTTTAAAATTGCTATTATCTACTCTATATTTTTTATTTTGATTGTTCATTTTTTTAAAAAACAATTTGAATCCATTATCTTTGTTTACCTTAACATTATTATTATTGCTTGTCATTCTTTTACTTAATTGTTTATGTTAAGTGCTAATTGTTAATATGACTTGTAACTTTAGTAAATTGCACTTTTTTGTAATAACTTAATGTTACTTTTTTTTTTCAAATATTTGTTTAAAAATATCTATCCCTTTAATTACCACATTTTATCCAAAAGTTTTTCTTAAATAAGGCAATGTTTTGTGTTTAGAAATTGGGAAATAGTGCCCTAACGTCTTTGGGTTTCGATTTTCCGTTTGACTAAATAACTAAATATCCTTTTAATGAATTTTGTATATCATGAGATAATTTTGGTTACTGAGGGTTTAAAACATCATGTCCTAACGTCTTTGGATGTGATGTTTGTATTCTTTCGAACAAAGGAATCTCAAGTTCCAACTCAAATTGTTCAAGTTTTTAAAGAAATCATGTTTTCAAATCTTTTGAATTTTTGACATTAGGACAATAACTAATCAATCCGGTACCAATTTTGGGCGTTACGAGGGTGCTAATCCTTCCTCGTACGTAACCGACTCCCGAACCCATTTTTTCGAATTTCGTAGACCAAAATCAATGTTTTGAAATAAAATGTTTTATAAGGTGATCCGATCACACCTAAGCAAAAAGGGATTGGTGGCGACTCCCGTTTTCATTTTTTAAAGTCGATCCCCATTTTTTTCAAAAACTTAAAAATGGTTTCGACAATTGGAAGCCAAATAAATCATTATGTGAAAATATAAAAAGATAAAAACATCCTCGTAATAATATAACATAGGTTAAAATATATCATAAGCTCTCTACTCTTTACAAATTAAAAATTTAATGAGTGTACTTTTATTTCTAGAAATTTAGGCTCTGTTTGGTTTCAAGAAACATGGATCATTTTCGTTTTTATTTTTATTTTTATTTTCTTAAAAAATAAAAAAAAAACATTGAAGAAAATGTGTGTGGTAAAAAAAATTATAAAATAATTTTAGAAAAATGAAAATGGAGATATATTAAAATTAGATAACAATAAAGAAAAAAAAGTTGTTTCATTGTTTAGATTGTATTCATTAAAAATGTTTTGTAAAGTCCCGAGGACCTGAGGATGGAGTTTGAATTGAAACGTTTGAAATGTGATAATTGTAGTTGTTTGAAATTAAAATTTGATTAAATCTTGAAGAGGAAAATAATTTAAAACTTACATTTTAAAAATTTGGAGAAACTTTAAAACTTTGGAGAAACGAGTTTTGATTTCTGAAATGGGCCGGTATTTCAAGTCGTGCCCTTCATTCTAAATCTGATAGCCTTTTATAGAGGGCTATTGTCACTTTACATCATTTGAACAGGAAATTCAATCCCTTTCATCATTACATAATTGAAACTTTAATTACATAATTAAAACTTTTCAGGGAATATATTCTCTGATTACAAAAATACAAACTACAGAGAATATTTACTATTCATGCGTCAGAGAATCTTACTGTTCTTGCCAGGGAATATTTACTATTTACGCCAGAGAATATTTCCTGTTCACTCGTCTTTTCTTGCAGGGAATATTTATTGTTTACGCCAGAGAATATTTCCTGTTCACTCGTCTTTTCTTGTAGGGAATATTTACTGTTTACTTCAGAGAATATTTCCTGTTCACTTGTCTTTTCTTGCATCATTTTTTCTTGGTCCTGGTGATGGTTACTGAAGTGGTATCGTTTGCAAGATCCACCATTTTGATTGAAGATCGCTGTGAAACACCCCACACCCGGCCCACAAACCTTGACCGGATCTGGTATGCTCCCCGAAGAAAACCGATTCAAAATTCATTTGTTACTTTGGAAAATGGTGTGTTTTGAAAGAAAGATTGTTTTGAGTTGGGCTCGAGTAGAAAACAAATTCGTTTTAATAATAGAAACCCTTTTTAAATTTTTAGGTGATAAAACATTTAGAGTACATTTAAAATAAATTACTTAACCTTTGACTTAATAAAAATTTGTAAACATAAAAATAAATGTAAAATAGTTCAATTGTGGCCTTATTACATCAAAACAAACCCAAATAATTTAAAGTACTTAAATGAAATAAAATGTCCAAATAAAATAAACTTCGAGTGAGCATGGCCACCACAAGTTCTCGCGTCCCGGTCCATCATCGTCCATCACTCAAACATGTTCCCACAACGGGTGAGTCAACAGACTCAATGTGTAACCAACACTAAAATTTAATAGTCGGGAATACATTATCATATTACATTCACATTCACATAACAGATAGAAAAGTGATGCAACCCAACCCAAACCTATATGCCATCCACTACACATCACCCGTACCATCCTCGCACACCGTGGGGACTACTAAGTCAACCCTCCATCCGCTACACAACATCGAAGGCGGTCGCTGCAATCGACATGCTCATCGCCTTATAAATATTTGTGGTCTTAGGTCACCACATTCGGATATCGTGGTCTTAGGTCACCACATTGAGATATCATGGTCTTAGGTCACCACATTCGGATATCGTGGTCTTAGGTCACCACATTCACTTCCCTTTTCAATAACCCATATGCCCCATATCATACATATTATGCATTAACATGCCAAATTTCACATTCTTATCACTTATCACATGTTAAACATAACATATTTCATAATCCTAGTAGGAGCAGAAACGTGCACGAGTACTTTGTACCATAACATGGTACCTTAGCCACATTCTTACACTTTCATATTAACACATATATCAAGTTAAAGCCATAAATCTATTAAGATTAGTGTGGGGTACACACTGATATGCTTAACGAATTCCTTGAAATCTCGAAAAACCGATCTATTACTTTAGATCTTTTAAGACCCTTTAGTGCCGATTGATGTCTAATCAAATGCCGGGAAACTTTGTATCCTTCTTTCTTGAAATCGGCAATCACTAGATTACTTGAATAAATTAGTTTCGGCTTTTGAATAATTAATGAACACATATATTTACCAAACATGGCCTTGGCCGAATGCTATAGACACTTACCTTGTGGATTTTAAATCCCGAAATTCACCGAATAACTAGGGAACACACTACCTATGGTGTACCTTCGAAAAAGAACTTCTCCTTCCTTGTAGTCGACGCTAGTAAATCCCGAAAGAGATCTCTTCAAAGTTTCGGCAACAAGATATTAATAGGGTTAGTCCTAGATTTCAAAGCAAATCTTAAAAGAAAAAGGATGAAACCGAATGAAATCTTACCCTTACTTTAGGAATCGACAATCCTTGCTTGAGCCTTTAACAACATTCGGCTATGTAGGCTAAAAAGATCTTGATTTCGGCTCTTTGATTGGTATAAAGAAATTGGCTAATGATGGTATCTTGAGTTTTCGGCTTTAGCTAACAAAAAGAAGAAGAACAAATGCTCTAGGAAATTCGGCAGAGAGAGAAGGGTTGAAAGAAAGAATGAATGGCCCTCTTTTCCTCTAGTAGCCGAAATTACTATCTTAGAATCCCTTACTTGGCCATCACTTCTATTTTGATGGCTTTATCACCTTAATTTGAAAATAAAATTAAAGAATAAATCCTTATTTATCTCTTGACAATAATCTAAAATAAATATATTATTTATCCACCCTTAGCCGAAATTTTAAGAGAGTTTAAACTCTTCTTCAAGTGCCTTGGTGCCGTCCATTACCTCCCCCTTGTGCCGAAAAAAATAAAAACTTTATTTTGCTTCCTAAGTGACTCGAACTCGAGACCCTTTTGCTCCCTGCATGTGGCGTCACTTGCTAGGCCCTTAAGTGGCGCCTTGTAGCCATTTTACCAAGGCTATTTGTATGTCATATTTCACATACATTTTCTCTTAAGACGACCTTGCCTTAGTTTCCTTTTAAACTTTAAACTTAACATTTTCTATGACATTTCCTTACATTCCCAAGTTTCAAAAATGTTCACTTTCCTCTCTTTAAACTTAACATTTCTAAATCATTTCTTGCATTTCCAAGTTTCCAAAAATGTTCACAATATATTCATAACGCATAAGACATGCCATTTCGTATAATTAAATCAAAAATGCATAGGCCCATTTCGGGATGTTACTGATTCTACCCCCTTAAAATAATTTCGTCCTCAAAATTGCTCGGCTAAAATAAATGAGGGTATTGTTGCCGCATTGCCTCCTCTGGGGTCCCACGAAGCTTCCTCCGATCCATGGTTGCGCCATAACACTTTGACTAGAGGAACCGACTTCCTCCGCAACATTTTCACGTCTCGTTCCAAGATCTGAATCGGCTCTTCCTCGTAGGATAAGTCTGGCCTTAGCTCCACCTCTTCAACCCGTACTACGTGAGATGGATCCGATCGATATCGACGTAGCATGGAAACATGGAATACGTCGTGCATCTGCTTCAACTCCGGTGGAAACTCTAACTGATATGCCACTGGTCCAACTCGCTTCAACACTCGATAGGGCCCTATAAACCTTGGGCTTAACTTCCCTTTGCGACCAAACCTCATCACCTTCTTCCAAGGCGATACTTTCAGAAACACTTGGTCCCCCACTTCAAACTCTATTTCCTTCCATTTGAGGTCTGCGTACGACTTTTGTCTATCAGATGCCTCCTTCAACCGTGCCCGAATTATCTCAACCTTCTCTTCAGATTCTGCCACTAACTCTGGACCCAAAACTCGACGTTCTCCTAATTCAGTCCAACACGTAGGAGTTCGACACTTCCGACCGTACAACGCTTCATACGGTGCCATCCGAATGCTGGCTTGATAGTTGTTGTTGTATGCAAACTCTGCTAAAGGCAAATACTCATCCCAACTTCCTCTGAAGTCCATCACACAGCCCCTCAACATATCCTCTAACACTTGGATTACTCGTTCGGACTGCCCGTCCGACTGTGGATGAAAGGCCGTAGTGAAATCCAACTTAGTGCCTAAAGCTTGATGAAGTGCCTTCCAAAACCGAGACGTAAATCTTGGGTCTCTATCCGAAATGATTGACACCGGCACTCCATGTAACCTCACAATTTCTGCCATATATAATTTGGCCAACCTCTGAAGAGAATAATCAACTCTTACCGGAATGAAGTGCGCGGACTTGGTCAAACGGTCCACTATTACCCATACGCGTCCTTCTTAGTAGGCGTGAGGGGAAGCCCACTAACGAAGTCCATGGTGATTCTCTCCCACTTCCATCTGCGGGATCTTGATTGGTGAAGTAATCTCGATGGAACTTGGTGTTCAGCTTTAACTTGCTGACACATCAGACATTTTCCCACGAATTTAGTAACTTCCCGCTTAAGATCGGGCCACAAAAACTGTTCCCTTAGATCCCTATACAACTTAGTGCCTTGAAATGCATAGCATAAGGGCTACTATGCGCTTCCCGAAGAATCCTCCGTCTTAGGTCCTTGTCCTTAGGCATACATACCTTTCCTTGAAGCACAATACTCCCTCATCATTAACACCATAATCCTCTAACTCTCCGTCTTCGTACTTGTTGTAACTTAACACTTAGATCCTCATCCACCAACCGACTTTCCTTTACCTCATTTAACCATGTTGGTTTGACTTGCAATTACGCCAATAGTACGCCATCATCATACTGAGACTCAAGTGTGCGAACAACGCCCTCGAGATCCGATACAACCTTCCGACTGGGGCATCCGCCACTACATTTGCCTTGGCGGGATGATACTCTAACGAACAATCATCGTCCTTCAATAATTCTACCCACCTTCATTTGTCTCAAGTTTAACTCCTTACGAGTCAACAAGTACTTGAGGCTCTTGTGGTCCGTGTAGATTACCGACTTTTCTCCATAAAGGTAATGCCTCCATACTTTCAGAGCAAAGACCACAACCGCCAATTCCAAGTCATGAGTCGGATAGTTAACTTCATGAGGCCTTAATCGTCGAGACGCATAGGCGACTACTTTTCCATCTTGCATTAGAACACGTCTAATCCCGTATCACGAAGCATCATAGTACACCACAAAATCCTTTTACGCCTCGAAGTGAATCGAATCAGTGCCTCGGTCAAGACCCTCTTAAGCTTCTCGAAGCTCTCCTGCTGCTTATCCATCCATACAAAGGGTACTTCTTTCCTTAACAACTTTGTCAAAGCGCAGACTATTGACGAGAACCCTTCCACGAACCTTCTATAATGCTTTGCCAAACCTAAGAAACTACGAATCTCAGGCCACGGACCTAGGTGGTTTCCAATCCAACACTGCCTCGATCTTCCTAGGATCCACCCTTATTCCCTCTGCGGATACCACATGCCCTAAGAATGCCACCTCCTTAAGCCAAAATTCACACTTGCTGAATTTGGCATGAGCTTCTTCTCCCTTAATACTTGTAACACTATCCGTAGGTGCTCATCATGCTCTTCCTCTCGACCGAGTATACCAAAATGTCGTCGATGAACACAACGACAAACCTATCCAAGTAAGGTTGAAAACCCGGTTCATCATATCCATGAACGCGTGGGCGTTCACAACCCAAATGGCATTACTACAAACTCAAAATGGCGTACCTTGTCCTAAAGGTCGTTTTATGGATATCTGCTTCCTTCACCTTCAATCGATGATATCCGGACCTTAGATCGATCTTTGAAAATACGGTGGCCCCTTAAGGCGATCGAACAAGTCGTCTATCCGTGGCAAAGGATACTTGTTCTTGATGGTCACTTATTTAACTGACGATAATCTATGCACATTCGCATAGTTCGTCCTTCTTCTTCACAAAGCAGGACCGGTGCTCCCACGGAGACACACTGGGTCGAATAAACCCACGATCTAACAACTCTTGGATTTGAGCCTTGAGCTCAACCAACTCCTTTGGCGCCATTCGGTATGGAGCGATTGACACCTTGAGTGACATTCCCGGTAGCAAGTCTATTCCAAATTCCACCTCCTATCTAGGGGTATTCCTGATAGCTCCTCTGGAAAAACATCCACGAAGTCCCTTACCGTTCAAACTCCACTAATTTTCCCTTCTTTTGCGTCCACAGCACTAACGAAGGCCAGAAATGCCTTGCACCCTTTCCGGACCATTTTCTCCGCCTTTAACGCTTGAGAAACTACATTAGACATGTAATTTCTTCTTTCTCCTATCATAATGACCACCTCATCCTCCGGGGTCCTTAGCTCCATTCGCGCTAGCCGCACAATCCAACACGGCTCGATGCTCTACTAGCCAGATCCATGCCAAGAATAAGGTCGAATTCTCGAAAGGAGTTCCAGTGAAGTCACAGGAAATACTACGCCTTGGATTTCCAAGGGCACACTCCGAAAGATCTTATTCACCACTACAGTTTGACCTAGTGGGCTTACTACAGTCATCTCCCTATCAGAAAGTTCAGAGTCTTGGCCTAGTGTTTCCACTACACTACATGCAACATAGGAGTGAGTCGAGCCCACATCAATCAGAGCATAATAAGGTTTTCCAAATACAAGGAACGTACCGGTTATGATGTCCGGCACGTCTCCATCCTCCCTCCGGTGAACTGCATAAACCAAACCCGGTTGCCTTGCCTCAGTATTAGCAGCACCTCTGCCCGGTGTTCCACATCCTCTACCAGCACCATTACCTCTATTATTCGGACCACGACCTCGGCCGAGGCTGCTTTGCCCACCTCTCACCGCTTGATTAACATTACGAGCTACGGCCGATTTCCATCTGGTTTCATAGGACAATCCTTGATCATATGGTCCTTGGACCCACACCCGAAACATCCTCCTGTCTTCTTCCAACACTCTCCTAAGTGTCTCTTCCCACACTGTTCACAAGTACGATCATCGCCTCTGTAGCGATGCTTGCGACCTTGCGGCCTATCAACTCTAGACCTTTTATTCCCAAATGATGCTGATGATCCAAAGCCTCTTTTCTGCCTGTTCCGATCGAAGTTCTGCTTTGTAGAGTCCTTAATCCCTTCAGCTACCTTAGCTTTCTCTACTAAAGCAGAAAACTCCCGTTCCTGATGTGGAGCTATCAACAACCTTAGATCATCCCTTAATCCGTCTTCGAATCGGACACACCGCTCATGCTCCGTAGCCACTACTCCTCGAGCATATCGGCTCAACCTTAGAAATTCAGCTTCATACTCCTCATGACTTATTCCTTGAACCAGCCCGGAAAGAAAAGCCTTCCTCTGCTCATCGGTATACCTTGTTCGACATACTTCTTCCGATATGCGGCCTTAACATATACTCCTGTGTCAGATCTTCACCGTGGCACCATCACGAATCGTGAGCCACCATTGATACGCAGCTTCATCGCGTAGCAATGCCACCATTCCCTTTCTCCTCGGGGGTCAAATCAAGCTCATCCATAATTCGTTCGGTGGCCTCCAACCAATACTCGTGATGCACGGGTGCCACACCGATACTCCTCGAAACACCTCGGCTCGTTGGCACGAAGTCGCTCAGTGCACCGACTTTCGAGCTCCTAAATTTCCTCCTGCACCACCACCAACTCAAGAACTCGTGAGTACGACTGCGATACAAGATCGTCTCCTGTCCGATCTTGCCGCTCAACACCAAGCAAACCGGGGTGGTGGTGGCGGTGGTATCTCATTGTCGGACCCTTGACCCGATCTAACGGGTTCTGACATGGTCGTTTACCTCTACCGCGTCCTCGTACGTTACGTCCACGTCCTCTAGAACTCATTTCTATCGTCATGATCCGATTAAAAGTTTTATGAATTAGTCCTTGTTTCGCTTATTATTTGCGAAGAAATTTTATGAAAGAAGTTTAATAGTGGTTCTTTCGATCAATTAAAGTTCAAATCTTCTATCCTACTTCAGAGAAGTACATTCATTCAAACATTCATTCAGTGACATCCATTCCATAGTATCTCCCATACACATTCACTCTTCGGACATTTCTGTCCGTTCCTATCCCAAGGTTATTTTTGTCATTTGTCCTCTCACAGAGGTATTTTCGTAATTTTCCAAAATCAAGGTATTTTGATATTTTGCAAATTAGGGTTTTTGAACATTTTATAAATTAACGTAATTTTGAATAAGGATTTGTGGGTATTTTGGACATTTTATAAACCAAGGGCATTTTGTAATTTTACCATTAGGGTATTTTAGTAATTTTGCAATTTGGAAATTTTTTGAAAAATTTTGTAAAAATAGTTCTCACAAATTAAAAAGGTAATTTTAAGAGATTTTTTAAAACTAGGGTTTTTATAAAAACACGGCTAGTTCCCTTTCGGGTTTTAGTTATTGTTTAGCCTATGACCGAGTCCTCTTGGTTAGGGTGAACCAAAGCTACGCACCAGGTAGGATTCCTGCGAAGAGGAGGTGAGTCACTAGGATCTGCTTAAGTACAGTGCTCTTAGGATCGAATCCTAGACATGCGCATTGTGGGTTGCCACACCCTAACTTAGCGACTAAGTCACGGGGTTGTTTAATTAGGCACTTAAGTCTTATGTAAGTGTTGGGAAAACTAGCCCTAGGGTTCAAGTACTTATCATGCTAATCTACGTTCCATTCCATTTCTACCCTTCTACACATCATAATATAATCCACACAATGGATAGAAGTACTTACCTAGTGGACGTCGGGTCGGAGACTTAGGTGCCATGCCAGAAAAACCTGCTTATTTCCAAAAATATTTTCATAAAACTTACTTGGGCTCGATTTGAAAACGTTTGGGCCTTAAACCCAAGCCGAGAGTTTAAAACGGGCTCGATACCAAATGAAACACCCTACACCCGCCTACAAACCTTGACCGGATCTGGTATGCTCCCCGAAGAAAACCGATTCAAAATTCATTTGTTACTTTGGAAAATGGTGTGTTTTGAAAGAAAGATTGTTTTGAGTTGGGCTCGAGTAGAAAACAAATTCGTTTTAATAATAGAAACCCTTTTTAAATTTTTAGGTGATAAAACATTTAGAGTACATTTAAAATAAATTACTTAACCTTTGACTTAATAAAAATTTGTAAACATAAAAATAAATGTAAAATAGTTCAAATGTGGCCTTATTACATCAAAACAAACCCAAATAATTTAAAGTACTTAAATGAAATAAAATGTCCAAATAAAATAAACTTTGAGTGAGCATGGCCACCACAAGTTCCGCCGTCCCGGTCCATCAACATCCATCACACAGAAACATGTTCCCACAACGGGGTGAGTCAATGCAGACTCAATGTGTAACCAACACTAAAATTTAATAGTCGGGCATACATTATCATATTACATTCACATTCACATAAAAGATAGAAAAGTGATGCAACCCAACCCAAACCTATATGCCATCCGCTACACATCACCCGTACCATCACTCGCACACCGTGGGGACTACTAAGTCAACCCTCCATCCGCTACACACCATCGAAAGCGATGGCTGCGATCGACGTTGTAACATCCTGAAAAGGCCTATGCATTTTTGGTTTAATTTATGCGAAATGACATATCTTATGTGTTATGAATATATTTTGAACACTTTTGGAAACACGGAAATGTATGGAAATGTTAAGTTTAAAAGAGGAAAGTGAACATTTTTAGAACCTTGGAAATGTAAGGAAATGTCTTGTAAGGAAATGTCATGGAAATGTAAGGAAATGTCTTGAAATGTAAGGAAATGTCTTGTAAGGAAATGTCAAGTTTCTGAGCCGATCGAAAATTTTTGGAAACTTAGAAATGACCTAGAAATGACGCGAGTTTTAAGGTTTAAAAGGGAAATTAAGGCAAGGTGGCCTTAAAAGAAAAAGTTTGTGAAATTTGACACACAAGCAGCTTGGAAAAGTGGTCTGAAGATGCCACTTAGGGCCTATGGAAATGGTGCCATATGCAAGAGGAATGGGCCTAAGTTCGAGTCACATGGGAAGCAAATAAAAGAAATTTTATTTTGCTACAAGGAGCAGAGAGGTGGACGGCACATGGCTATAAATTAGGAGCTTTTATTATTTTATAAATAGTGGATAAATAAGGGATTTATTTATCATTATTTTCAAGAGATAATTGTTGGATTAAATTCTTTTAATTTGAATAAAGAAATAAAGAGGAAAATAAGGGAGAAGTGATGGCCAAGTAAGGGACTTTGAGTTTAATAATTTCGGCTAAGTAAGGATAGTTGCTGAATTATCTTTTATTTTAAGTGATAATTAAAGGATAAAGTTATCAGATAGAGGAGTGGTGGCCAAGTAAGGGACTCCTTAGATGATAATTTCGGCTATAAAAGGAAGGAAGGAGGGCTACTCATCAATTTGTGCTTCCTCCTTTCTCTGCTGAATTCTTAGTGCTCTCTTCTCTTCTTTTCTTTCTTTTTTCAAGTCGAGATTAAGTAATTGTTGGAACCTAGCCGAATATTTTCCTCTCCATTAGAAGCCATAGCCGAATCCTCCATCTTTATTCTTCCTTCTCTTTTCTTTCTAATCCCTCCAAAAGCCGAAAGTTGTGAGATCATCATCTAGCCATAGCCGAATCTCTGAAGGTTGAAGTGAAGGTGCAATCAATTTCTTCAAGTAAGGATCTTTCGGGATTTACTAAGTGTCGACTACAAGGAAGGAGAAGTTCTTTTCCCAGAAAAGGTACACCATAGGCCACGTGTTCCCTAGTTATTCGGTGAGTTTTGAGATTTAAAATCCACAAGGTAAGTTTAAGTATACTAATCCTACTAGGATTTGGATTTATGGTAGAATGACTTTTTATTAAAGTAGTAGGTGATTAATCAAATGTAGGGATTAAGGATCCAAGCATTAGATCAAGCTTTTCGGGATCTCAAGGAAATTTTAAGCTTAATCAGTGTGTGTACCCCACACTAATTCTTAATATGTTTTATGGTGTGTTTAATTAAAATATGTGATATTAAGAATATGAAAGTGGCTAAGGTACCATGTTATGGTACTAAATACTCAGAATGCACGTTTCCTACTTCTACTAGGAATATGAAAAATGTTATTTGTAACATGAGAATATGATAAGAATGTGAACTCTGGCATATTATGCATATTATTATATGGGGCATATGGTTTTGAAAGGGAAGTGAATGTGATGACTACGGTCTCACTATCGAATGTGGTGACTTCGGTCACATTATCCGAATGTGGTAACTTCGGTTACATTATTCGAATGTGGTGTCTCATGACACAATTATCAGTGGCTATGCCACAAAATTTTATATGGGCGATGGGCACGTCATTGCGGCCCAATGCCGCCGATGGTGTGTAGCAGATGGAGGTTGACTTAGTAGTCCCCACGGTGTGTTGGCGGTGCGGGGTGTGTAGCGGATGGACAACTAGGTTTGGGTTTGGGAATGCATCATAACTTTGTATTCTATGTTTTGAATGTGTAATATGTGATATGCCTGATTCTATTATGATTTAGTGTCGTGTACACATTGAGTCATTTTGACTCACCCCTGTTGGGAACATTTTTCAGGTGATGAAGCAGTGATGGACCAGGGACTGGCAGAACTTGTGGTGGCCATGCTCAACATGAAGTTTATATTTTTGAGGACTCTTGAATTTATTTTAGTACTTTGAAATATTTTGGGAATTATTTGATGTAATAAGGCCATAAGGCCATAGTTGAATTACTTTACACTTATTTTTATTTATTATGATTATGAATTTTATCTATTAAAATTTATTTAAAATTTCTTTTAAACTAAACCCTAAATATTTTGTCACTTAAGATAAAGGGATTTCAATATAAAAGCAGAACATTTTCAACACAAGCCCAACCCAAAACAATATTTTTCTTAAAATCACACAAGTTTTCCTAAGAACAAAAGAATTTTGAACCGGTTTACTTGAGGAACATACCAAATCTGGTCAAAGCTCGTGGGCCGGGTTTGGGGTGTTTCAGACGTGCTCATCGCCTCTTATAAATATTTGTGGTCTTAGGTCACCACATTCAGATATCGTGGTCTTAGGTCACCACATTGGATATATCGTGGTCTTAGGTCACCACATTCACTTCCCCTTTTCAATAACCCATATGCCCCATATCATACATATTATGCATTAACATGCCAAATTTCACATTCTTATCACTTATCACATGTTAAACATAACATATTTCATAATCCTAGTAGGAGTAGGAAATGTACACTGAGTACTTTGTACCATAACATGGTACCTTAGCCACATTCTTACACTTTCATATTAACACATATATCAAGTTAAAGCCATAAATCTATTAAGATTAGTGTGGTACACACCTGATATGCTTAACAATTCCTTGAAATCTTGAAAAACCGATCTATTACTTTAGATCTTTTAAGACCCTTTAGTGCCGATTGATGTCTAATCAAATGCAGAAACTTTGTATCCTTCTTTCTTGAAATCGGCAATCACTAGATTACTTAAATAGATTAGTTTGGCTTTGAATAATTAATGAACACATATATTTACCAAACATGGCCTTGGCCGAATGCTATAGACACTTACCTTATGGATTTTAAATCCCGAAATTCACCGAATAACTAGGGAACACGCGGCCTATGGTGTACCTTCAGAAAAAGAACTTCTCCTTCCTTGTAGTCGACGCTTAGTAAATCCCGAAAGATCTCTTCAAAGTTTCGGCAACAAGATATTAATGGGGTTAGTCCTAGATTTCGGCAAATCTTAAAAGAAAAAGGATGAAACCGAATGAGATCTTACCCTTACTTTAGGAATCGACAATCCTTGCTTGAGCCTTTAACAACATTCGGCTATGTAGGCTAAAAAGATCTTGATTTCGGCTCTTTGATTGGTATAAAGAAATCGGCTAATGATGGTATCTTGAGTTTTCGGCTTTAGCTAACAAAAAGAAGAAGAACAAATGCTCTAGGAAATTCGCGAGAGAGAAGGGTTGAAAGAAAGAATGAATGGCCCTCTTTTCCTCTAGTAGCCAAAATTACTATCTTAGAATCCCTTACTTGGCCATCACTTCTATTTTGATGGCTTTATCACCTTAATTTGAAAATAAAATTAAAGAATAAATCCTTATTTATCTCTTGACAATAATCTAAAATAAATCTATTATTTATCCACCCTTTAAGAAATTTTAAGAGAGTTTAAACTCTTCTTCAAGTGCCTTGGTGCCGTCCATTACCTCCCCTTGTGCCGAAAAAAATAAAAACTTTATTTTGCTTCCTAAGTGACTCGAACTCGAGACCCTTTGCTCCTGCATGTGGCGTCACTTGCTAGGCCCTTAAGTGGTGCCTTGTAGCCATTTTACCAAGGCTATTTGTATGTCATATTTCACATACATTTTCTCTTAAGACGACCTTGCCTTAGTTTCCCCTTTTAAACTTTAAACTTAACATTTTCTATGACATTTCCTTACATTCCCAAGTTTCCAAAAATGTTCACTTTCCTCTTTTAAACTTAACATTTCTAAATCATTTCCTTGCATTTCAAGTTTCCAAAAATGTTCACTTTCCTCTTTTAAACTTAACATTTCTAAATCATTTCCTTGCATTTCCAAGTTTCCAAAAATGTTCACAATATATTCATAACGCATAAGACATGCCATTTCGTATAATTAAATAAAAATGCATAGGCCCATTTAGGGATGTTACACGTGAAGATTTCTTATCTTCGGATTTGAAATCCATTGAGCTGAGCATTTCACCATGAGTTTTTTTGTATTCCTTCTTAGTCTTGGCTTGTGCCAACATCGCACTAACTGTCGATTTTGCTTGAAGGAATTTTGCTGTGGTCCGATTAGTGCGGACTTACATAATCTCGGATTTTTGTTGAAAAAATTATCCAAATATTTGAATCATATTTTTCATCATTAAACTTGTCCCACCATTTAGTTCTGTAGTTTCGAACTAGTAATGGAATTCCAGTACATTGATCTTGCTCATAGGAATAATTCCAAGAAACAATCCAAGAAATGCACAGTTTTGAGAAAAAATGGATTGTTCTGTAAATGTGTTTTAGTGCAGTTCAGTTGAAATTTGTCAAAGAATTTGGGCCATAAATTTTGAATTTTTTCTGGTAGGATCTCAAAGGGTGATGGTCCATACCAATTCCACCATTCTTGGAACCAATTTGGGAATTTGAATTGGAGTATCAGATTTGAAATATATGAGCCAAGAATGTCTCATGTGTTGGTTGTTCATTAAGAAGGCATTGTACCATGCCATTTGGTAATCCCAATATGTAAAATATGGGTGGTGGTCAATTTTGGTGGTAAATTTGGCTGGAAATCTCTTTGGAGAATTTGGGTTTTCACTCCAATCCCTTGGTCGAAGAATTTTTAATATTTGGGCTGTTGAATGGGTAATAAAATTTGGATCTTTTGGGTCTATGTAGTGTTTGAGCAGATCGATCCGGGGTTTGAACCAATATGTTTTCATAATACTGTTGGGGTTTTAGAATCCAATGGTTTGAAATGCCATCCATTGAAAAATTCTTTTGCAAGTATATGTGGAGGTTTTTTTGAAAATTCTTCCTCCATAACAAGAATTTTTTCATAACATTTGTTTGGAAAATATTGTGAGGATTTTTGTGTAGCATGTCAGAAGACACTGCTATTTCTTTTGGAAAAATATCTTGGAGAGATATCTCTTTTAAAACATTTTTGAGAGATTTTGGTTTGTGTAAAATAATCTCTTTATTTTTTGAAATCTTTGTTGCTTCACCAGCAATTTGTTTGGGAGGAGTTTCCTCTTTCATTTGAGAAAAGGCCAATGCCACTTCGAGGATTGAAAAAGGGACTCAATCCATTTTTTGATTTGAGAAGCAATTTCATTTGGATCTTGTGCATCTTGAGCGATTGTATTTTTGAGAGGATTTTGATGATGATGATGATCTCTCATTTTCTTCTTCATGGCAAATTTCATACCATGACTTAATTGGTTTTGAGGAAATTTGGGTTTTGGATGACTCTCATATTTTTCCTTTTCCTTTGTCTCGGAGTTTGGGTGGCATTTTGAAGAAACTCTCTGGTGAGAAAATCAGGCAAAGAATTAGTTTCTCCTTTGATGTATTCAATATCAAAATCAAATATGCTCAAAATTGTCTGCCATCTTGCAAAAATCTATTTTGAGGCAATATTTTGAACATCTTTTTGTAAAACTTCTTTTGCCGATTTGCAATCGATTCGTAAAAGAAATTTTTGATTTAATAAATCACTTTGGAATTTTGTAATGCATAAAATAATTGATAAAATTTCTTTTTTAATAGTACTATAATTTTGTTGAGTTGGATTCTAGTGTCTAGAAGTAAACTGGACTATTTGCTCTTTTCCCCCTTTAACTTGTTTTAGGATCCCACCATATCCTATTTTAGAAGCATTTGTTTCTACAATCTTTGGGGCATTTAGATCGGCTAAATATAAACAAGTAAGCTTAGTGATTTGTTTTTAATTTGGGTGATAATATTGGTGTGGTCATTTGTCCAAGGTTGTGGATTCTTTTTGAGCCTATCATATAACGGTTTACATAATTTGCTAAGACACGGATAAAAGTCTATAAATGAAATTGAGGCTTCCTAAGAATCTTTGTAATTGGACTTTATCAAGGATTTGGTGCAGGAATTTGTTAGCAAACTCTATAGACCTTTCTATTGGGGTAATGGTTCCTTGAGTAAAGTAATGACCTAAAAACCTTACTTTGGTTTGGAACAAACTTATCTTGGATTTAGAAACTACTAAACCATTATTTTTTATGACTTTTATAAAGATGGATAAATGTTTGAAGTGTTTTTTTAAATTTTTTGAAAACACTAATACATCATCGATGTATACTATTGTGAATTGAGAATATTGGTAAAAAATATCATTCATTATTCTTTGAAATTTGGATGGAGCATTTTTTAATCCAAAAGGCATTACATTCCATTCATATTGTCCAAATGGTACAGTAAATGTCATTTTATATCTTTCTTCTTCTTTTATTTGGATTTGCCAAAATCCAGATTTCATGTCAAATTTTGAGAAAATGTTTGCATTACAAAGTTTCTGTAGCAAATCTTTCTTATTTGGTATTGGGTATCTAATCCATTTTAAGGCTTGATTGAGAGGTTTGTAATTAATTACTAATCTTGGCATTCCTCTTTCGAGTTCTGCATTTTTTATTACATAAAATGCTGAACAACTCCAAGGAGAACTGCTTTTCCTAATTAAATTTTTATTAAGAAGGTCTTGTATTTCTTTTTTACAAATTTTTTCCATTTCTTTGTTCATTTGTATGGGTCTTGCTTTTGTGGGTATTTGTCTTTCATCAAAATTGTTTTCATATGGTAATGTTACTTCGCGTTTTTTCCTATTCCAAAAAGCATTAGGAATGTCAGAACAAATTGTTGATTCTATTTCTCTGATTTGATTTATCCTTTTTTGTACTTCTCTTTTTTCTAATTGTTCAGTCAATTTTTTAAAGCATATTTCTTCTTTTAGAAAAGAGATTTGTATCTGTTTATGATTAATTAAATTATTGATTTACCCATTATGGATGGATAAAGATTTTAATAAGTTGAGGTTTCTTATTTTGGTTTTTCTACAAAGGAAATTCTACTTTAGTGTTTAAAACTTTGGTGGAGATAGAATTATTTGTTACTTTATAAGGTTTGAGTAGGGATATGAATGGGGTTCCTAATATGACATCTTGGGTAATATATTTTACCATTAAAAACATGTTTGATATTTTATACCTTTGTTGGATATTTACGCATTGGGAATTTTGTAAGTAATTTTTAGTTTTTACCATTTGCAGACTTTAAGATATTCGATGTTTTATCATAATATTTTGTTGGAATTATCCCTTCTCTAATGCGATTATGGTCCGCCTCTGTATCAAAAAGGGCTATTGTTTCTAATTGAAATTCATTATTTATGACAATGTTTATTTTTATTAAATATCTTTGAATAGATACTACAGATTAGAACCATCATATATTCTGTGTATTTTCTTGAGTTGGGTTTAGTTTCTGACAAACTTTTTTACAGGATTTCATGTTTTAAGGTTTGCATTTGTTTTTTCATTTCTTGTTGTTCCATTTTAAGTGAGAAAGTTCTAATTTAATTTGTTTTATTTAATCAGTAATTCAGAATTTGTAATTTGTCTTGGTTTTATTTTTTCATATTTATTAAATATTATATCTTGTATATTATACATTTGTGATTGGCTAGGAATAATTTCTTTTTCTTTTTCTGGTTTATCTTTTAATGAGGATTTTAATTTCAAAAGGTATTCTCTTTTAAGTTCTGGATCTTGAATTTTATCAATAACTTCAATCATAAATTCTTGCTCTTTTGTTAACATATTAATTGAGGGTTCATTTTCATCATCAGAAGATTGGGATGTTGTATGTAATTCTTCTATTTGTAATTCATCTGTTTCGGTAGATGTATCATTTTCAGAAGAAGTTGTTTCTAAGAGAATGTAACACCCTTAACCCGTAACCATCGTCGGAATAGGGTTAAAAGGCACTACCGAACATTTCGGAACATTTAAAATCATTTTACATATTAACAACACAGTTCACATTCATAGAGGCCCTTAATTAGGTCTACGAGACCTTAAACATGCATTAGAAAGGGGTCGGGACTAAACCGAACACATACAAAATTTTCTGAAAAATCAAATATTTTTCAAAGTTGAAGGTCACACGCCCGTGTGGAGCGAGGCCGTGTGCCTCACACGGCCTCGAACACACCCGCGTGTCCAAGCCGTGGCAAAATAGGGCATACATATCGACTTGTCCACACGCATCGGCAGACACGCCCGTGTGTTTCACCCGTGGTCGACACCTCGACTTTCATCACACGGCCCTGTCACACGCCCGTGTCCGCCCGTGGTCAAATCGACTTATTTTGAATTACAAATTTAAGAGACACGGTCGAGCCACACACCCGTGTGCTCAACCTTGTGAGCAAATATAGGCCATTTACAAGGCCAATTTGCCACCCATTTTAGGTCAATCCTACAAGCACAAATAGGCATCAATCCACACTTCAAAAGTAACCAAAACATATCAAATATAACCATCTTTTCTAACAATTAATGAGCATAGCAATCATATCAACTTCTCATCAAAATATACTAACTTTGCATCACAAAACATAGACTAATATTTACCATACTCACATCCCATTTACAAGCCATATCACATGGCTTTATATACATCTCAAACTTAGGCTTCCTTTGGATTAACTTTTAACGTCAGTGTGGTGCAGTTGGGGTAGGTAATTACTACCAATCTCACGGATATGCTGTTTGGTTCAGCATCACAGTTTAGTCAAAATTAATTTTAAACACACTGATCTGCTGAAAATTGGCTGAAGGTTTCAGCAGCAATTAAACCCAATTCAGCAGAACTTATTTTTATCAGACAAAAAAACCCTTACTTTTATTTATTATTTTACCATTTTGTCCTTGAAAGTTAAACAAATTTCCTTCCCAACCTTATTTGTTTTCAGATTTGGGAACAAAACAGTCGTTTCTCCTCTCTTTTTTGCTTTGTTCTTGGTTGTGGCTGCTACCTTTGCTTATGTTAGAGTCTGCTTTTTGAAGGTATTTTTCATTAATTTCTTATCATGGACTTCTACATAGAACATGCAAAATGGACTTACCAAATTCCTTTCATTTTCTTATATATTCCGTCGTCGAGATTGTTGTTAGTCCTGTAGTAGTCATCGAGATTGTTGTTGGTCCTGCAGTAATTAATCAATCTATCTGGTAGATAAAATCAAACAGTTTGGAGGGGCCTTGTTCGTAAGGTATGATTCTTACTAATTTCTTTTTGTATACCAAGTTTGCTTTTTAGAGAAAAGTTGTTTTGGTTGGTCTTATTGTAACATCCTGAAAAGGGCCTATGCATTTTCAGTTTAATTGTGCGAAATGACATGTCTTATGTGTTATGAATGTATTCTGAATATTTTTGGAAACTAGGAAATGTAAGGAAATGATTTAGAAATGATTCAAAAGAGGAAAGCGAACATTTCTGGAAACTTGGAAATGAAAGGAAATGTCAAGTTTAAAGAGGAAAACGAAAATTTTTGGAAACTTGGAAATGTAAGCAAATTTCATAGAAATGTTAAGTTTTAAAGTTCAAAAAAGGGAAACTAAGGCAAGGTGGTCTTAAGAGAAAATGTATGTGAAATATGACATACAAATAGCCTTTGGTAAATGGCTACAAGGCACCACTTAGGGCCTAGCAAGTGACGCCATGTCCAAAGAGAAAGGGCCAAGGTTTGAGTCACATAGGAAGGAAAATAAAAGATTTTTATTTTGCTACAAGGAGCAAGGGAGTTGGATGGCATGAAGGCTCTAAAAGAGGAGTTTTATCCTCTTTAAATTTCTAAGTTAAATAGGTGGATAAATGAGGATAATTATTGGTATAATTAAAAGGATTATTTCTTTTAATTTTAAATTAAAGGATAAAGCTATCAAAATAGAAGAGTGGTGGCCAAGTAAGGAGTCTTGGCCTAGTAATTTCGACACAAGGAGGAGAACTAAGGCCATTCATTCATTCTCTTCCCTCTGCCGAATTTTCCTAGCAAAATCCTCTCCTCTCTGCTATCTTGTCAAAACCGAAATCTCTAGCAAAGCAAGCCGATTTCTTCACCTTTCTTCTCTTCCTTTTTCTTTTTCTCTCAACCGTCCAAAAGCCGAAGGTTGTGAGATCATCATCTAGCCATAGCCGAATCCCTAAAGGTTGAAGTGAAGGTGCAATCGATTTCTTCAAATAAGGGTAAGATCCAAGTTTGGTTTCCATTCTTTTATATTGTAGACTTATCGAAATTTAGGGACTAATCCCTATTATTGATTTTGGCCAAAATATGGAAGGATCTTTCGGGATTATTAGAGTAGGCGACTAAAAGGAGGATTTTTCGGGATTTAAAGCTTCAAGGTAAGACATGTGAATATTCGGCCAAAGGCCATTAATTATGTTTAAGGATGAAATCGAATCTAACATGAGTCCATAGGTATTTCGACAACTCCCTAAGCAAGTGAATCTTTTCGGGACTTTAGAATCCACAAGGTAAGCATATAAGGTATTCGGCCAAGGCCTATTTTTGGTATTTAGAACTGTTTCTTATTTATTCAAAAGCCTAAACCGACATAGCTAAGTGATTTAATGGCTAGCCGATTTCAAGAAGGAACTCGGCCAAGTTTTCGTGGATTTGATCGGCACAAGGCAAGTTTTGGTTACAATAATCCTTCAGGATTCATCTTATGGCCGAATAGGCTTTTACTAAATAGTAAAGGATTGACCAAATGTAGGGATTAAGGATCTAAAGCGATAGATCGCTTTTTCTTTTTTTCGGGATTTCAAGGAATACGCTAAGTTAATCAGTGTGTATCTCACACTACTTCTTAATTTATTTATGGCATTATTTAATTTGTATGTGACTATAAGAATGTGCAAGAATATGGCTAAGGTACCGTGAATGGTACAAAGTACCCAGCACGTATCCTACTCCTACTAGGATTATGAAACATGTTATATTTAATATGTGATAAGAATGTGAAAGTTGGCATGTTAATGCATAATATATGTTATGGGGCACATGGGTTATTGAAAAGGGAAGTGAATGTGGTGACCTAAGACCACGATAATCTGAATGTGGTGACCTAAGACCACGAATACTCATAAGAGGCGATGAGCACGTCGATTGCAAACGATGCGCTTCGATGGTGTGTAGCGGATGGAGGGTCGACTTAGTAGTCCCCACGGTGTGCAGGTTGGTACGGGGATGTGTAGCGGATGGCATATAGGTTTGGGTTGGGATTGCATCATTATTTTGATCTATTATGTGAATTGGTATGTGATGTGATTACGTATGCCTAAGTTGTTAAGATTTAGTGTTGTAGTACACATTGAGTCTGTTGACTCACCCCGTTGTGGGAACATGTTTGTGTGATGCAATGGTGATGGACCGAGACGGCAGAACTTGTGGTGGCCATGCTCAGCTTGAAGTTTTATTTAATTTGGACATTTTTATTTATTTAAGCACTTTATAAATTTTATTTTGGGTTTTATTTGATGTAATAAGGCCATAGTGAACTATGTTAATTTCTGTTCTATTTGCTACGTGACGAAATTTTATTAGAGCTTAAGTCAATTTAGTTTAAGAATCAACTTTAAATATTTTGTCACTCGAGGTAAATGGGTTTTTAACGTAAAACAAACTTGTTTTCAACTCAAGCCCAACCCACAAACAAACTTTCTTCAAAACCCACAATTTTTCAAAGGTAATAAAGGAAATGTGAACTGGTTTTCTTCAAGGAACATACCAGATCCGGTCAAGGCTCGTGGGTCGGGTTTGGGATGTTTCACTTATTGCTTATATTTCTGACAAAATGCATAGGATTTTAAATTTTTAATTCTAGATTCTCAAAGTGTATACACCACAGAATAAGATCTTAGTTTAGTTGAAATGATTTGAGAGCTTTTATAGCTTTTTAAAATTGTTTGACCCTCATAGATATAAAAGCTTTTTAAGTTAGATCCTTAAATTAAATGTCAGTTGCTTCCAGCTCTGTCAATGGTGGTTTACTTATAGTAACCACTTTTATTATGAGCCCAATTTATTTTTGGATAGCAAGGATATCAGTAATCTAATGGTTGGCTTTTCATGTAGAACCTTAGTTTGGGGAGAACAAAAGTAAAAATTTTGTTTAAAAAAAGACTTAAATTAAGTACTTGATAAAACTGATATTGTTTTATTTCGTGCATAACCCTATTGTGTGTAGTGCTTAATCTGCCATAAATAATATAGTAGAGAAATATTAACATATTCATTTTCCTTTCCAATAATTCATTGCAACTCAACTACATCACTGAAACAATAAACTTTCTTGGAGTCCATTACAATTGGGATATAAAAACAATTAGAATTTTTACTTTTTTCTTTTCTGTAAATTTGATTCCTCATATGTGCTGCAATTTTTACAGAACATACATATAGCATGAAATACATATTATAAACAAACTTGGTTTTTGAAAATACATTTTATAAGCAAACTTGGGTGGTGTTTGTTGAACATTGAGAAGCTCTTTCTATTAGTTTAACATGGTGGCAAATACTTGGGTGGAGGCAGAAATGATTGATCAGCTCCTTTTCCATCTTCAACCACAAATGCAATTTTCAATCCCCACCCAGTATGTAGCTCCAAATGATAATGCATAAACCAAACACCTAAACCAGCAAAATCCATTGAAAATTTTGGGGTTGGCGTTGGAGTTTTTCCTTTTGATGATGGGAGGGTTTCACGTTGAAGGTAAGGTTAAGATTGCGGGAAACCTTAAGGCGGAGGTGGAGAATGGAGTCGTTGCTTGGCAAAAGAGGTTTATTAATGAGGGTGGATTGGCTAAGGCTAGTGAAATTGATGCTAGGGGCTTGTTGCTTTTCGATTTGCTGGTTTTGGGATTCCAAAAGTGTTCCGGATTGAGGACTTGGGGAATTTCTTTGCGCTTGTGTAATCTCGGGGCTATTTCGGATGCCTTAAAGGCCTCTCCGTACTCCCGATAAAATGCCCGGTATTTGCACGTTATTGCTTATAAAGTTGTGATTTTGATGGATGGAGCATCATTGTTCGTATATAGTAGTTAAAAATGTATTTTGACTCTCACCTGCTTTTTAGTTTTCAAAGTATGAAGGCCTAACTTTTCAAGGAGTTTGAATTTTGCCATAGTTTTATGTAGATTATAATCCCATAGGTTCGTGGTGGAGCGGAGTGGAGTTTTTAGCAAATGAATTATGAACTACCATTTTAACTATAAACTTTATATCCTTTGTTTTGAGCCTTAGAATTTGTTTTCAGCCGTTGTCCCGCTCTTAGCTACCCCAAGATTTTGTTATATTCATGCCGGAGATAAGTAGATTACTCTATCATTTAGATCATGTTTGGTCTTACTTTATATAGCTACCCCAAATTTCATTGGATTTTGTTGGTTTAGGTGTTTGGTTTATGCATTGTCATTTGGAGCTACATCTTTTTGGGTGGGGATTGAAAATGGCATTTGTGGTTGAAGATGGAAAAGGAGCTGATCAATCATTTCGCTCCACCCAGGTGTAACACCCCAAACCCGGTCCAATACGCTACGACCGAATAACTGTATGTCACTAAGGAAAATATTTTTGAAAAATATTATTAACAATTAAATTTTGTGAAAAACTCTTTGAAATTCTTTATTTGTCAAAAATAAGTTAAAATCGAGATTTACTTTGAATTACATAAAACTTTAAAACTTAGTTGGTAAATCATAGGATAGAAAACATTTATATCTTTTAAGAAAATTTGAAATATCACTTTGAAAATCCGCTTGCAATTGAGTATAGAAACTTGAATTTTGGAAATCACTTAATTTGTTGTAAACACTTAACTTGTAATTTTTCTATCGAACTATTCATATTACCCGATGGTAAGATTTTTAAAACCATTGCGAGTTTTTAGTTTAGAAAACTTTGAGCTCAATTATTAGATTAACCAAGTGACATGCTTAAACATGTTTAGAATAAATCTCAAAGCATATAAATAATCCAAAACCATAATTAAAGAGGCCTTATTACAAATCCATAAAATATGAAAACCCAAAATTAAAATATAGTACCCAAATGGAAGTTCATGTAAAACCAAACTTTATTGCATGGCCTCCTCGAGTTCATCCTAGGCTCCATATCCGCGATCTCACGAATCACCCGAAAAGATAAGGGAGAAGGTGAGTCACCAAGACTCAGGTGCATATTCCCTCTCCCGAGTAAATACCACATACTTACACAAATTATAACAAAGCAACATATATGTATAATGCACCCAACCTAGCCATCCATAACTCCTTTTCTACCCCCGTGGTGGTACCAAAAACCTTTGGTGGTGCCAAACCATTGGTGTCCAAAGACACAAATGTGATACTAAATCACCGGTGACCGTAGTCACGAATAATCCATCTGTGGGGCCAACCCACGTGTGATACCAAATCACCTGGCAGGCGATCCCATATCTCAAAAGTGGGGCCAACCCACGGTGGAATTAACTACAGGGGACAAGTCGCTATGAGGTGCCAAACCTCGGTGTCCGAAGACACGAATGTGATACCAAATCACTGGTGGTGCCAAACCACCGTGTCTCAAGACACGAATCATCAAGTTGTTGGGCCAACCCCGTGTGATACCAAATCACCGCGCAGCGATCCCATATCTCAAAAGTGGGGCCAACCCACGGTGGAATTAACCACGGGGACAAGTCGCTATGAGGTGCCAAACCTCACGGTGTCCGAAGACACGAATGTGATACCAAATCACTTTGGTGGTGCCAAACCACTGGTGTCCGAAGACACGAATCATCAATCTTCCCCCTCCTCTCATATTTCCCATACCAATGCAATAGATAAACAAATCATGTCAATAAACTTTGATATGTGTCTCATAACAAATATATCATAAATCGTAGATCATGATTTCAATCCACATGTATTAACAACATATTGAAACGAACTTACCGAATCTTCATTCATACCATCATGGTATCATATCCAGATCTCATCGATTTACCCACTTTCATAATATGATTAGTTATAACACAAAAATATACATATATAAACCAAGTTATAAAGTGTGTAAGATACACACCTTTCACCAACGCAAGAACTAACTCCCGAATCCGATCTACCGCACTAGAACACCTTGTCCTACAATCGGCCAATACTAAAATTATGAACAAAGGCCATTCGGCCATACTACTAAATCCCAAAGAGTTATCACTTGTAACACCAAATCTTACCTAAACTTACCCAAATCGATTGACAAAGAAACGAGGCTTAGATTGATTGCTTCCAACGTCCCGAAAAGCCTAAAAGAGATCGGTTCCTAAAATGGTTAGAACCTTGCAAACCAATGCCCAAAGATTCGGCCTTTGACCACAAGAAAATAACTTGGAAAAGAGAAAAGAATTGAAAGAGAATCGGCCATGAACACTTACCCTTTTCCAAAATCGATTGAAGAAAAATCAAAGAGAATTTACCCTTGAGTATTCGGCCAAAACAAAACAATAAGAGAAAGGAAAAATTTCGGCAAAATGATTAAATGGTCAAAGAAATTCGGCTATGGTTGATTTGATTTAACAATAAGGATTCGATTAAAGTTGAGAAAGAGAAAGGAAAACAAAAGAAGAAGATGGAAGAGATTTCAATGGGAGAGGAATGTTTATGACTTTGAATAAAATAAAAGAAAGTAAAGAGAGATGGAGAGATGAAAGTTTCGGCCAAGAGAAAGTAGGAGAAATGTGATTATGAACCAATGCCAAAGAAGAAAAAGAGAGAGACGTGAGAGAGAGAGAGGTTCGGCCAAACACTATTTTGCCTAAAAGAAATGTGCACAAAATGTCCAAAAAATCAAATGTTGTTTCGGTTCCAAAAGGATGAATGAAAAGAAAGAAAAAGTAGGATTTGGTTCCAACAAAATAAGGCTAAAACCAAAAGGAATTTTGCACCAAAAGCATAGTACACATTCGGCCAAGGAGGGGAGTTTTTGGAGAGAAAGAAAACAATACAAAAGATGCACAACAAGCAAAGGTTGACCAACTATCCCCCCCAAGCCACCTAACAACATTCGGCCACCCCCCTAGACACCCATGCCGTCCACATACATGCACTAAAGGCCTAGGATTACTTTCCAAAACATCCTCCATATTCCATGCCTTTTGTCCCCTCATCATACCATAACCTTAAGATTCCTATCCCTATTTCATGCTTTCCTTTTCCAAAATTCAACTTACCAAAAACTTAAGGTCCAACCTATCATAAACATAGGTTGACCGTCCATCAATGCTAGAACACAAAAATAAAGTCTTCAAAATGCTAAACATGCTACTCGAACCTCTAACCTCAAGCAACCTTTCAAGCTCCTTAACCATCTTGCCACTTACTCCTCTTATGCTTTAATTAACACTTAAATTAACTTAAGTGTCAAGCTCACTTAATCCACTTCATTAAATAAACCATACTAAAAATTATCTAACTTCCTAAATAAAATCAAGCCTTCATAAGACTATGCTAACACACAAAATTCATAGAGCCAACACAAATAATACTCAAATTTTGGGATGTTACAATTCTACCCCTTAAGAAAATTTTCGTCCTAGAAATTACCTCGATCAAAAGAGTTGAGGATATCTTTGCCTCATTACATCCTCCTGGTTCCCACGTAGCTTCCTCCACGCCATGATTCCGCCATAAAACCTTCACTAAAGGAACTATCTTCCTACGCAAAACTTTCACATCTCGATCTAGGATCTGCACAGTTCTTCTTTTATCGTTAGATCTGGACTCACCTCTATTTCCTCATTGCCACAACATGCGATGGATCGTAACGATAGCGTCTAAGCATGGAGACATGGAACACATCGTGAATCGACTCGGCCCGTTTGGCAACTCAAGGCGATAAGCTACCTGGTCCCACTCGTCTCAACACCTTAAACGCGGCCCAATAAACCTTGGACTTAACTTGCCTTTTCTCCCAAATCTTAACACTTTCTTCCATGGCGAGACCTTCGGAAAAACTTTGTCACCACACGGCAAACTCTATATCCTCCGCTTGAGATCGACATACGACTTTTGCCTATCCGAAGCTTCCTTGAGACGAGCCCGAATCATCTTAACCTTATCCTCGCCTCGCAACCAACTCGGTCCTAACATCGGACGCTCACCCAACTCGGTCCAACATGTAGGCGTCGACGACTCCTCCTACCATACAACGCCTCATATGGTGCCATCTTAATGCTTGCTTGGTAACTATTGTTGTATGCGAACTCGGCTAATGGTAAAAACTCTTCCCGGTACCTCAAGTCCAATACACAACCTCTCAACATATCCTCTAAAATCAGTATAACTCTTTCCGATTGCCCGTCGATGTGGATGAAATGCGGTACTAAAATCCAACTGCGTACCCAAAGCCTCGATGTAACGCTCTCCAAAACCTCGACGTAAATCTAGGATCTGCATGCGAGATGATCGACACCTTTGGTACACCGTGCAACCTCACTATCTCCGCTACATACAACTTAGCTAACACAAGCGAATAATCCATCCTTACGAGAATGAAATGAGTCGACTTAGTCGAGACGATCCACAATCACCCAAATCGAATCCTTCTTACTAGGTGTAAGAGGTAATCCATCGACAAAGTCCATAGTGATCCTTTCCCACTTCCATCTGTGGAATCTTCACCGGTTTGAAGTAACCCAGACGATAGCGATGCTCCGCCTTGACCACGATGACACGTCGACGCTTACCCACAAACTCGGTTACCTCACGCTTGCACTGCCACCAAAAGCGCTCTCTTAAATCCCAATACATCTTGCTTCCTCCGGGATGCATAGCATATGGGCCATTATGTGCATCCGAAGAATCTTTTGCCTCAACTCAACATCCTTCGGCATACAAGCTCTCCTTTAAAACATAGTACTCCATCATTTGGACAAACTATATTCCTCTAAACCTCCGTTCAACCGCAACCTCCGATCATTTAAACCATCATCCTCTAATCGCTTCTCCTTGATTCGATCTAACCAAGTCGGCTTGACTTGCAATTCTCGCCAAAAGACTCCCATCATCGTATAAGCTAAGTCGAGCAAACATCGATCTTAAATCGATACAACCTTACGGCTCAATAAATCGCCACCACGTTAGCCTTGCCGGATGATATTCGATCGAAGCGTCGTAGTCCTTCAACAACTCGATCCATCTACGCCGCCTCAAGTTCAAGTCCTTACGAGTCAAAAGGTACTTAAGACTCTTGTGATCCGTGTAAACTATCGACTTCTCTCCATACAAATAGTGTCTCCAAATCTTCGAGCAAAACCACCTGCAGCTAATTCCGGATCATGCGTCGGATAATTAGCCTCATGTCGTCTCAGCTGCCGAGATGCATAAGCCACTACCTTCCCTTCTTGCATCAAGACACATCCCGCAACCGGTATGTGATGCATCACGTAAACCGTGAATTCCTTGCTCGCCTCGGGTTGAATCAAAACCGGAGCTTGAGTCGAATCTTCTTCAACTTGTCAAAACTTCCTTGTCGCTTCTCGGTCCACACAAATGGAACTCCTTTCCTCAATAACTTGGTCATAGGCGCGCTATCAAAGAAAATCCCTCTACAAATCTTGGTAATACCGCTGGACCTAGAAAACTCGAATCTCAGCCCACCGACTTAGGCGGCTTCCAATCCAACAACGCCTCAATCTTCCGAGGATCCACTCTAATCCCCTCGGTGATACTACGTGACCCAAGAAAGTCACCTCCTAAGCGAACTCGCACTTACTAAATTTGGCGTCAACCGCTTTTCCCTCAGAATGCAACACTACTCGCAAATACGCATCATGCTCCTCCTCCGACTTTGAGTATACCAAAATATCGTCTATAAATACCACAACAAATTGATCCAAAATTCTTTGGAATACCCGATTCATCATGTCCATGAATGCTACCGTGGCGTTAGTCAACCCAAATGGCATCACCGTAAACTCGTAGTGCCCATACCGAGTCGTAAAAGTCGTCTTATGGATATCACCTCTTTCACCTTTAGCTGATGATATCCGGACCTTAAATCAATCTTGGAAAACCGCTGCCCCTTAAGGTGATCAAACAAGTCATCTATCCTCGGCAAAGGATATTTGTTTTTGATCGTCGACTTATTCAATCAAGCGTAGTTTATACACATCCGCATCGTACCATCCTTCTTCTTGACGAAGAGTACCTGGCGCTCCCCAAGGCGAAACACTTGGTTGAATGAAACCTCGATCCAACAACTCCTGAATCTCGAGCCTTTAATTCCATCAATTCCTTCTGGTGCCATCCTATACGGAGCTATAGACACTGGCGCTGTTCGCAATGTGATCTATACCAAATTCAACTTCACGGTCGGAGGTAGTCCGGAAGTTCTTCAAGAAATACGTCAACATATTCCTTTACGATGCGGACATTCCCACATTAGACTCCTTAGCCTCCAACGCACACACATGGACCACGAATGCCTCACACCCTTCCTAACCAACTTCACGACTTTCAATGCAGATACCACGTTGGATAGATAATCTCTTCTATTACCTATCATGACCACCTCTTCGCCCTCAATCGACTTCAAAACCATGCGCTTAGCGCGCGCAATCCAAACTTGCTCTCGGTACTTGGCCAGCGGTCCATCCCAAGTATCGATCGAACTCCTCAAATGGCAATTCCATCGGATCGACTACGAACACTACCCCTTGGAGTTCTAGGGTACATCTCTCTGACTTATTTACTTCTACAGAGTGACCCAGAGGGCTGGCATCGCGTCATCTTTCTAGAAGTAGTCTCAGAGTCTAGATTCATAGTCTCTACTATATTCTGCGGCAACATACGAATGTGTCGAACCCACATCTATCAAAGCAGTATATGGTTCACCAAAGATTAAACGTCACTGTTATGACGTCCGGTGCGTCGCCCTCCTCTCGGCGTCTCACACGCATACACCAAACCAGTCGTGTCTTACCTCGGTGTTGCCAGCACCTCCGCGAATGCTCCTCGGCCTCGGACCAGAACCATTACCTCCTCTACCATTACCACGACCTCTCCGTGGTGGCGGTCCCTCATTTCTCGAACGAGCACGACCTTGACCCTTAGATCGATTCTGGCTAGCTTACGTGGGCAGTCTCTCACACGATGATCCAGTGAGCCACACCGAAACATCCTTTCCTCCGGTCCAACATTTGCCCAAATGATATTTCTCACATCGATTTATAACGTCCTCGAAAGGGCCTATGCATTTTCAGGTTTAATTGTATGCGAAATGACAAGTCTTAAGCACTATGAATAAATTTTGGCATTTTGGAATTCTAGAAATGCATAGAAATGGAAATGAACATTTTGGAAACTGAATATTTTTGGAAACTTGAACATTTTTACAAACCTAAACATTTTTGGAAATGTTTCAAAAATGGAAAGTGAACATTTCGGAAACACGGAAATGTAAGAAAATGGCAAGTTCTGAGCCGATCGAAAATTTTAGGAAACTTAGAAATAATCGAGAAATGCCAAGTTTTAAAGTTTAAAATAGGAAATTAAGGCAAGGGGGCCTTAAAAGAAAAAGTTGGTAAAATTTGACACGCAAACAGGCTTGGAAAAGTGGCTGGAGATGCCACTTAGGGCCTCTGAAAATGGCGTCATGTGCAAGAGGCATGAGCCCGGGTTCGAGTCACAAGGGAAGCAAATAAATGAAGTTTTATTTTTGCTTCCTGGGCTAGGGTGGACGGCAATTGTTTCTAGAAAAGGGAGGTGTTTTATTTCCATTAATATTGCTTAATAAGGTGATAAATAAAAGCTTTTTAATTTAGATTATTTAGAAGAGATAATAATGGATTTAACACTTTTATTTTTAAATAAAGGAGATAATATTATCATAAGAGGAGTAGTGGCCAAGCAAGGGACTCTCCTATTGATAATTTCGGCACAAAGAAGGAGAGTTAAAGGCTATTCTCTCATCTTTTCTAAGCTTTTGCTAAAATTCCATAGCAAAACCCCTCTCACGAATTTTCTATTCATCTTTTACTCCTCTCTTTTCTTCATCTGTCAAGCCAAGCCCTTTTCTTTTGGTCACGACTAAAACCTCATAGCCGAATCTCTGTGGCTCTAGGCAAGGAAGCAATCGGTCAAAGCATTAAAGGTAAGGTTAAGCATCATTCAAGTTCTTTTTCTTTTCTATTTGCCGAAAGAGAAGGGTCTAATCCTATTCTGTTTTATGGCCGAATCTACAAGGGGTTTATCAAGTTTCTACAACTTCGAATACAAGGAGGAATCTTAGGATTCAAGGATCTAAGGTAAGATATACACATATTTGGTCAAAGTTATGGATTATATGTGAGATTAAAATTAACATATAATTATAGGGATTTCGGACAGACATACAAGGCAAGGATTGTTTTCGGGAATTGGAAATTGCCGAGTAAGTGTATAGATCTAATCGGCCAAGGGTTACTTTGGTATCTAAAAGTATTTCCTTTTCTTTCCAAAAGTCGTAAACTGATGAAAATACATGTTTTTGGTGGCTAGCCAAATTTAAGGGAGGAATACCACAATTTCTGGATTTAATCAATTCGGCAACAAGGTAAGTAATACAAATCCTACTAGGATTTGGTTTTAAGCCAAATAGGTTTGTTAATATGTTTTAATAATTGGTCAGTATATAGGGAGTTAAAGATCTAGATCGGTAGATCGTTCTTCGGGATTTCAAGGAATCTATTAAGTTTAATCGTGTGTGTACTCACACTAATTTTCAATATATTATGGCAATAATTATTTTAATATATGAATATGCATAAGAATGAGAATGTGGCTAAGTACCACAAATGTGGTAAAGAATACCTGTGCACGTTTCCTATTTTTGATAGGATTACGAATGTGATATATTTTGAACATGTGAATAGTAACATGAATGAGAAAATAAGTATATTGTGCATGATAAAATATGTGGGGCATTTCGGGCTATATGTGAAAGGGGAAGAAGGTGTTGACCGGTGCTCTCACCAACGGAATATGGTGACTACGGTCACAAAATTTGAATATGGTAACTCCGGTTACATTATCCGAATTTGGTAACCGGGTTACATTATTTGAATATGGTGTCTAATGACACAAATTATATGGGCGATGAGCACGTCGATCTGCAGCTGACGCTTCGATGGTGTGTAGCGGATGGAGGGTTGACTTAGTAGTCCCACGGTGTGATTGGCGAAGTGCGGGTGGTGTGTAGCGGATGGACAAATAGGCTTGGGTTTGGGTTGCATCATTTTTTTATGAATATGTCTTTGATATGAACATGTATGCCCTGAATTGTTGAATGTTAGTTTGTGTACACATTGAGTCTGTTGACTCACTTCCTGCTTGGGAATATTTTTCAGAGATGATCGGTAATGACCGGCCTACAGGAGCTAAAGGTGGCCATGCATAGCAAGGAAAGACTTTTATTATTTGGGATTTGTTATTTATATTAAGTACTTAAATTTTATTATTTTTTGGGGTTTTGATTGATGTAATAAGGCCATAAGGCCCAAGTGAATTTCTTTATTTTTTTTTTTGCTTTACTATTAGATATTATGTCACTAACTAATTTGGATGTAAGTAAGTACAAAATTATTTTTCTTAAAAATGAACTCAAAAATTCTATTGTCACCTTAATTAAATTGGATTTATAAAATTAAATAAATGGGTTTTTAATCTAAGCCCAACCCAAAACGAAATTTTTCTCGAAAATACACAAATTTTCTCTAAGAAGCAAAGAATTTTGAAACCGGTTTACTTTAAGGAACATACTGATCCTCAGTTCTGTGCTCAGAGGCGGGTGTGGGGTGTTTCATCGATTACACCGTCTTTGGTCCTTGATTAGCGATGCGAGGCCTCCTGGCGATCGATTCGCCCACTTTGCCTAGCTCTCTTTGAGAATTACCGGCTGATCCCGATGATCCGTAACCTCTCTTATGCTTGTTCCGGCGTAACTCGCTTGCGATTCCTTTGATTCCTTCGGCTATCTTAGCCTTTTCAACCAAAGCAAGCAAACTCTCGCTCCGATGTGGAGCAATCAACAATCTCAGCTCGTCCCTCAAACCATCTTCGAATCGAACACATCGCTCGTGCTCGATGCCACAATACCTCAAAGATCTGGCTCGGTCTTAAAAATTGCGCCTCATATTGACGACACGGACTTACTACCTTGGATCAAACTCGAAATGCCTTACGCCGCACATCAATGTAATTAGACCCAACGTATTTTCGTCTGATACGCGCCTTGAAATAATCCCAAGTGAGATCCTCCACGCAAAGCACCATTACATCTTGTGAGCCACCACCGATATGACTCATCCCGAAGAAGCGTCACGATCCCTTTGGCTTTTCCTCAAGATTCGATCCAAATCATCCATTATTCGCTCCGTCGCCTCTAGCCAATATTCAGCCGCTAGGAGCCACGCCTGAAACACCTCGAAATACCTCGGCTCCATTGGCTCGAAGTCGCCGAGATCACGGATTTACGAATTCCCATGCCTCCACCTATTCCGGCTACCCTTTCAAGAACTCGCAAAGATCGCCTCGAGACATCTGCGTCATCCCCCGTTTGATCCTCGTTGCTCAACTCCAACGGCTGGTGGTGGGGTAGTGGTACCTCATTTTGGATCCTTGACCGGACCTCACTTTGGCTCAGACACGACCATCCTACCGACCGCATCCACTTAATCATACGACTCTAACCACGAGTACTCATGTCTAAAGTCTCGACTTATCCGATTAAAAAGCGTTATGCATTAGTCATTATTCCACTTTCTTTAAAGCACAATTTTATGAAAAGTTTTAATAAGAGGTTGTTTCGCGAGTACATTCAACCTATAGTTTTGGGTCTCTAGAGTAGTTCCTACTACTATACAGTCATGCCAACATCATCATATTATATCATCAAAATCAACAGTTTGATATACTTACCAGGGCGGATTGATGTCAGAGACTCGAGGCCATGCCTTTCCAACCATATAATTTTCAACAAAACATTTTAAAATCCATTCTTTAAAACATTTTGGGCCTCGGGCCCACAGCCGAGTTTTTTGAACTTGGCTCTGATACCAATTTGTAACACCCCAAACCCGGTCAATACCCCACGACCGAATCTGGTATGTCACTAAGGAAAATATTTTTGAAAAAATATTATTAACAATTAAATTTTGTGAAAAACTCTTTGAAATTCTTTATTTGTCAAAAATAAGTTAAAATCGAGATTTACTTTGAATTACATAAAACTTTAAAACTTAGTTGGTAAATCATAGGATAGAAAACATTTATATCTTTTAAGAAAATTTGAAATATCACTTTGAAAATCCGTTTGCAATTGAGTATAGAAACTTGAATTTTGGAAATCACTTAATTTGTTGTAAACACTTAACTTGTAATTTTTCTATCGAACTATTCATATTACCCGATGGTAAGATTTTTAAAACCATTACGAGTTTTTAGTTTAGAAAACTTTGAGCTCAATTATTAGATTAACCAAGTGACATGCTTAAACATGTTTAGAATAAATCTCAAAGCATATAAATAATCCAAAACCATAATTAAAGAGGCCTTATTACAAATCCATAAAATATGAAAACCCAAAATTAAAATATAGTACCCAAATGGAAGTTCATGTAAAACTAAACTTTATTGCATGGCCTCCTCGAGTTCATCCGGCTCCATATCCGCGATCTCACGAATCACCTGAAAGATAAGGGAGAAGGTGAGTCACCAAGACTCGAGCATATTCCCTCTCCCGAGTAAATACCACATACTTACACAAATTATAACAAAGCAACATATATGTATAATGCACCCAACCTAGCCATCCATAACTCCTTTTCTACCCAGTGTGGTACCAAACCACCGGTGGTGCTAAACCACTGGTGTCCAAAGACACAAATGTGATACCAAATCACTTGGTGACCGTAGTCACGAATAATCCATCTGTGGGGCCAACCCACGTGTCATACCAAATCACTTTTGGCGCACGATCCCATATCTCAAAAGTGGGTCCAACCCACGATCGAATTAACCACAGGGACAAGTCGCTATGAGGTGCCAAACCTCCGTGTCAGAAGACACGAATGTGATACCAAATCACCGGTGGTGCCAAACCACCGTGTCCAAGACACGAATCATCAAGTTGTTGGGCCAACCCACGGTGATACCAAATCACCGCGACGATCCCATATCTCAAAAGTGGGGCCAACCCACGGTGGAATTAACCACGTGGACAAGTCGCTATGAGGTGCCAAACCTCTCCGTGTTCAAGACACGAATGTGATACCAAATCACCGTGGTGCCAAACCACTTTGGTGTCCGAAGACACGAATCATCAATCTTCCCCCTCCTCTCATATTGCCCATACCAATGCAATAGATAAACAAATCATGTCAATAAACTTTGATATGTGTCTCATAACAAATATATCATAAATCGTAGATCATGATTTCAATCCACATGTATTAACAACATATTGAAACGAACTTACCCGAATCTTCATTCATACCATCATGGTATCATATCCAGATCTCATCGATTTACCCACTTTCATAATATGATTAGTTATAACACAAAAATATACATATATAAACCAAGTTATAAAGTGTGTAAGATACACACCTTTCACCAACGCAAGAACTAACTCCCGAATCCGATCAACCGCACTAGAACACCTTGTCCTACAATCGGCCAATACTAAAATTATGAACAAAGGCCATTCGGCCATACTACTAAATCCCAAAGAGTTATCACTTGTAACACCAAATCTTACCTAAACTTACCCAAATCGATTGACAAAGAAACGAGGCTTAGATTGATTGCTTCCAACGTCCCGAAAAGCCTAAAAGAGATCGGTTCCTAAAATGGTTAGAACCTTGCAAACCAATGCTCAAAGATTCGGCCTTTGACCACAAGAAAATAACTTGGAAAAGAGAAAAGAATTGAAAGAGAATCGGCCATGAACACTTACCCTTTTCCAAAATCGATTGAAGAAAAATCAAAGAGAATTTACCCTTGAGTATTCGGCCAAAACAAAACAATAAGAGAAAGGAAAAATTTCGCAAAATGATTAAATGGTCAAAGAAATTGGCTATGGTTGATTTGATTTAACAATAAGGATTCGATTAAAGTTGAGAAAGAGAAAGGAAAACAAAAGAAGAAGATGGAAGAGATTTCAATGGGAGAGGAATGTTTATGACTTTGAATAAAATAAAAGAAAGTAAAGAGAGATGGAGAGATGAAAGTTTTGCCAAGAGAAAGTAGGAGAAATGTGATTATGAACCAATGCCAAAGAAGAAAAGAGAGAGACGTGAGAGAGAGAGAGGTTCGGCCAAACACTATTTTGCCTAAAAGAAATGTGCACAAAATGTCCAAAAATCAAATGTTGTTTCTGTTCCAAAAGGATGAATGAAAAGAAAGAAAAAGTAGGATTTGGTTCCAACAAAATATAAGGCTAAAACTAAAAGGAATTTTGCACCAAAAGCATAGTACACATTCGGCCAAGGAGGGAGTTTTTGGAGAGAAAGAAAACAATACAAAAGATGCACAACAAGCAAAGGTTGACCAACTATCCCCCCCAAGCCACCTAACAACATTCTGCCACCCCTAGACACCCATGCCGTCCACATACATGCACTAAAGGCCTAGGATTACTTTCCAAAACATCCTCCATATTCCATGCCTTTTGTCCCCTCATCATACCATAACCTTAAGATTCCTATCCCTATTTCATGCTTTCCTTTTCCAAAATTCAACTTACCTAAAACTTAAGGTCCAACCTATCATAAACATAGGTTGACCGTCCATCAATGCTAGAACACAAAAATAAAGTCTTCAAAATGCTAAACATGCTACTCGAACCTCTAACCTCAAGCAACCTTTCAAGCTCCTTAACCATCTTGCCACTTACTCCTCTTATGCTTTAATTAACACTTAAATTAACTTAAGTGTCAAGCTCACTTAATCCACTTCATTAAATAAACCATACTAAAAATTATCTAACTTCCTAAATAAAATCAAGCCTTCATAAGACTATGCTAACACACAAAATTCATACCCGAGCCAACACAAATAATACTCAAATTTTGGGATGTTACACAAGGATTTGCCACCATGTTAAACTATTAGAAAGAGCTTCTCAATGTTCAACAAACACCACCCAAGTTTGCTTATAAAATGTATTTTCAAAAACCAAGTTTGTTTATAATATGTATTTCATGCTATATGTATGTTCTGCAAAAATTGCAGCACATATGGGGAATCAAATTTAAAGAAAAGAAAAAAAAAGTAAAATTTCTAATTATTTTTATATCTCAATTGTAAAGGACTCCCAGAAAGTTTATTGTTTCAGTGATGTAGTTGAGTTACAATGAATTATTGGAAAGGAAAATGAATATGTTAATATTTCTCTACTATATTATTTATGGCAGATTAAGCACTACACACAATAAGATTATGCACGAAATAAAACAATATCAATTTTATCAAGTACTTAATTTAAGTCTTTTCCTGATAAAAGCCTGGTTTAAAAGGAAGTTTAACCTTTTACTTAAGAATCTATCACCTAGCAGTTATATATACTATAGCAAGCTTGAGTAATCATTAATACATAATACTTTGGCTTTCCTGGTCCCATCCCCATTAGCCCCCTCTTTAATTATTTTTCTTTCTTTTTAAAGTTTTGGCCTTTTAGGGTCTTTTTTCAAAAACCAGAGCAGGCTTCAGAGTCCAAGCAGGCCTTGGATTTTTGACCAGTGATGAAACATGTTTATTTAATAAAAATAGTAAACTACAAGGAATATATGATCATCGTACCTTTTTTCTTAATCAGTATTCTTTCTAGATTTGTTGTAAGGAAAAAAAGTTGTTTATTTTGCTTGATCAACTTTACGCATAACTGAATGGCTGACAATGGACTCCAAGTGGATCCACCATCAAGGATGGTTTGGCACTGGCGGTGCCAAATTCCTAGAATCAGATCTATATAAATATGTATGACTATATCCATAAAATACAAAGGAAACAAACACTAAAATACTGCAAGATTCTCTTTGCTTTTTATATCATGGTGCCTTCCACTAGTGAACAGTAAGAAATGAGGGATGAACTAAAGCCTCTCAAAAAAAGTATCTTCTTCTACTTGTGAATAAAGCAAAGAGCAAGTGAAAGCTGAAACATTCCGTTTCTTTTTTCTCCGTTTTGTGTTCATCATTTTGTATTGAGACGACAACATAGAAACACTTAAACATGCTTTGGAACATATTACCTAGGTTTAAATGATCAGATAAAGTAATAGTTTTGAACCAAAATCAGAACATGGGTTTGACTCAAATAATGGCTTGAATCACTTATACATTAATGTTGTAAGAATTTACCATCTTTAATTCTAATTGTTGACTTGAATCCAATATAATTGCAGAGAAAAGATCAGCCCAAACTAAGTAAATGATCTTATAATCAAAATTTAGAGTAGCAACAAGAAGAGAAATATTTATACAAAACCAGGAGATTATTTAACAGTAACTTACGATTCTGTTTTTGAAATTTTTATAACATCTTTAATAGTTTATTTAACAGTAACTTACGATTCTGTATTTGATAAGACATATACTCTATTGTTGAGTTTTTTTTTTTATAACAGTTTTAATATTTTTTTCTTTAGTGTTCATCTTATGGCTTTCATCCTTTCGTGATGTATTATTCTTATTTTTTATGAAACTATATTATTATATCTAATTATATATTTATGGTTTTATGTCAGTTGACATTTAAAATCAAAATAATAATAATAGATGGTAAAGACACAAAATTTTGTGGAGGGAGATAGTACCTTAGCAACAAAAGCTGTTTGGGATGATGAGCTGACGTTGATATTTTGTGAACTTTGAGTGAATGAAGTCAATGCTGGTAATAGACCGACAACTCATCTAAACTCAAAAGGATGGGAAAATGTCGTTGCTCTTTTTCAAGCAAAAACACAAAAAAAATTATGGAAAACCTCAATTGAAAAATAAGTGGGATACATTAAAAAAGGAATGGAGGTTATGGAGGGAGTTGCTTAAGGAATCTACAATCTACTGTGTATTGGATGGTGTCCATCTAAAAGATGGTCGATGCTCTTTCAAGAATGGTGGGCTGAAAAATACAAGTTAGTGTTAACTTTATCATTATTTTAAAGCATAAAGTTTATTGAAATTAACAATTTACAATTATAAAAATCTTAGTATAATGAAATTAACAATTTACAATTATAAAAATCTTAGTATAACTTTTAACATTTAACATGTTATGTAGGAAAATCCTAATTTTAAAGGATTTAAGAAGAAAGGAATTGAACCACGATTGAATGAGTTAATGTGGCAAATGTTTGGTAGCATTGTAGCCACTGGAGAGAATGCATGGGCACCTTCGTCTGGTGTTCTTCCAAGTGGGGTTCCTATGGGAGATGATACACCTAATAAGGGATTTGGTGATTCAGATGAACATAGTAATGAGAATGAAGGTATTCCTACTAATGAGGTGAAACACCCCAAACCCGGCCCACAAGCTTTGACCAGATTTGGTATGTTCCTCAAGTAAACCGGTTCAAAATTCTTTTGTTCTTAGGAAAACTTGTGTGATTTTAAGAAAAATATTGTTTTGGGTTGGGCTTGTGTTGAAAATGAGTTCGCTTTATATTGAAATCCCTTTTATCTTAAGTGACAAAATATTTAGGGTTTAGTTTAAAGAAATTTTAATTAAATTTTAATAGATAAAATTCATAATCATAATAAATAAAAATAAGTGTAAAGTAATCCAACTATGGCCTTATGGCCTTATTACATCAAATAATTCCCAAAATAATTCAAAGTACTAAAATAAATTCAAGAGTCCTCAAAAATATAAACTTCATGTTGAGCATGGCCACCACAAGTTCTGCTGTCCGGTCCATCACTGTTCATCACCTGAAAAATGTTCCTCAACAGAAGTGAGTCAAACAGACTCAATGTGTACACGACACTAAATCATAATAGAATCGGGCATATCACATATTACACATTCAAAACATAGAATACAGGTTATGATGCATTCCCAAACCCAAACCTAGTTGTCCATCTGCTACACACCCCGTACTGCGGTCCACACCGTGGGGACTACTAAGTCAACCTCCATCCGCTACACACCATCGAAGGCGATCATTTGCGATCGGCGTGCTCATCGCCCATATAAAATTTATGGCATAGCCACAGATAATTGTGTCATGAGACACCACATTGAGATAATGTAACCGAAGTTACCACATTCGGATAATGTGACCGAAGTCACCACATTCGAGATAGTGAGACCGTAGTCATCACATTCACTTCCCCTTTTTCATATATCCCGAATGACCCATATTATTCATATCATGCATATCATACTTAAATTCACATTCTTATCATATTTCACATGTTAAATATAACATATTTCGATATCCTAATAGGAGTAGGAAGCGTGCTGAGTACTTTGTACCATATTATGGTACCTTAGCCACATTCTTATAAACATGCATATATTACGTATTACCATAAATCTTATTAAAAGTTAGTGTGGGGTACACACAGATTCGCTTAAAATTTCCTTGAGATCCCGAAAAGCTTGATCTAATGCTTGGATCCTTAATCCCTACATTTGATTAATCACCTACTACTTTAATAAAAAGCCATTCGACCATAAATCCAAATCCTAGTAGGATTAGTATACTTAAACTTACCTTGTGGATTTTAAATCCCGAAACTCTTGAATAACTAGGGAACACGTGGCCTATGGTGTACCTTCGGGAAAAGAACTTCTCCTTCCTTGTAGTCGACACTTAGTAAATCCCAAAGATCTCTTCAAAGTTTCGGCAACAAGATATTAATGGGGTTAGTCCTAGATTTCGCCAAATCTTAATAAAAAGGATGAAACCGAATGAGATCTTACCCTTACTTGAAGAAATCGATTGCACCTTCACTTCAACCTTCAGAGATTCAGCTATGGCTAGATGATGATCTCACAACTTTCGGCTTTTGGAGGATTAGAAAGAAAAGAGAAGGAAGAATAAAGATGAAGGATTCGGCTAGAACACAAGGTATTTCGGCTTGGCAAAAATAAAAGAAAGAAAAGAAGAGAAGAGAGCACTAAGAATTTGTGAGAGAAAGGAGGAAGCACAAATTGATGAGTAGCCAGTCTTCCTTCCTTTTATAGCCGAAATTATCATCTAAGGAGTCCCTTACTTAGCCACCACTCCTCTATCGATAACTTTTTCCTTTAATTATCACTTAAGATAATTCAAAGAACTATCCTTACTTAGCCGAAATTATTAAACTCAAAGTCCCTTACTTGGCCATCACTTCTCCCTTATTTTCCTCTTTATCTCTTTATTCAAATTAAAAGAATTTAATCCAACAATTATCTCTTGAAAATAATGATAAATAAATCCCTTATTTATCCACTATTTATAAAATAATAAAAGCTCCTAATTTATAGCCATGTGCCATCCACCTCGGTCTTGGAAGCAAAAATAAAACCTCCTTTATTTGCTTCCCAAGTGACTCGAACTCAGCCCATTCCTCTTGCATATGGCGCCATTTCCATAGGCCCTAAGTGGCATCTTCAGACCACTTTTCCAAGCCTGCTTGTGTGTCAAATTTCACAAACTTTTTCTTTTAAGGCCACCTTGCCTTAATTTCCTCTTTTAAACCTTAAAACTCGTCATTTCTAGGTCATTTCTAAGTTTCTAAAAATTTTTAGTTGGCTCAGTAAACTTGACATTTCCTTACATTTCCATGACATTTCCTTACAAGACATTTTCCTTACATTTCCAAGACATTTCCTTACATTTCCATGACATTTCCTTACATTTCCAAGGTTCTAAAAATGTTCACCTTCCTCTTTTAGACTTAACATTTCCATACATTTCCGTGTTTCCAAAAGTGTTCAAAATATATTCATAACACATAAGATATGTCATTTCGCATACAATTAAACCAAAAATGCATAGGCCCTTTTCAGGATGTTACGATTCTACCCTCCTTAAAAATAATTTCGTCCTCGAAATTACTTATTAATGAATAATCGTACATCTTAACTCACCGCTTTACGCTTATATGCGCACTGACACTCGATCTTAATAAAACCATCATACTTTCTAGGCATGAGTCTCTAAGTTCACGCCCCTAGAACTCATTTCTAACGTCGCGATTTAATCTGATTAAAAAGTTTTATGCATCGAAATTTTGTTCCACCGATTATTCGCGAACGCTTTTATGAAAAGAGATGTTCGAAGTAGTTCTTTCGATCAACCAAAGTTTCTAGTTCAAGTTCACTACTCTAACTCGTGGAGTCACATTCACATTCATAAGCAGAGACACATTCATGAAGTCACATTCATTCACAACATCATTCACTACACTTTTATGGCCATTCCATCCATTTCCTACCTGAGGGTAATTTCGTAATTTTGTCCTCTGTGGTATTTTGAAATTTGTCAAAATAAGGTTCCTTGGTGATTTTGTCAATAAGGGTATTTTGGTAATTTTGAAATCCTGGGTATTTTGAAAAATTTTAAAATTCGGGGTATTTCATAATTTTAGAACTCGGGGGGTATTTTGGTAATTAACGAGGGTAAATTTGTAAAGTTTAATAAATCAGGATATTTCAAAATTTGCAAAACTTTGAGGGTTCTTTTTGAGAATTTTACTTTCCAAAAGCGGTGATGTTGCAAAAATTTTAAAAATCGAGGTCATTTTGGTAATTTTGTGAGTTAAGGGCAATTTAGTAATTTTTCTCCAAATCAAGGTATTTTTGATAATTTGCAAATTAGGGTTTTGAACATTTTTAAAGTAATGAAAATTTTGATAAGAACTATGGGTATTTTGGGAATTTCATAAACCAAAGGTATTTTTGTAATTTACCACTAGTGGTATTTTTGTAATTTTATAAATCAAAAATTTTTGAAAGAATTTTGTAAAAATAGTTCTCACAAATTAAAAAGGTAATTTTAAGAGTTTTAAAACTAGGGTTTATAAAAACACGGCTAGTTCCCTTTCGGGTTTTAGTCATTGTGTTTAGCCTATGGACCGAGTCCCTAGGTCGTAGTGAACCAAAGCTACGCACCAGGCGGGGATTCGAGTGGAGAGGAGGTGAGTCACGCGTGGTTTCGCTTAAATACCAAGCTCCCACCGAAACCATTCCTAGACATGCGCACGAGAGGTTGCCACACCTCACGAGCCCTGCAGGTTAGGGTGAACCAGAAGCTACGCACCGGGTAGGATTCTGCGAAGAGAAGGTGAGTCACTAGGATCGCTTAAATACCGAGGCTCTTAGGATCCAATCCTAGACATGCGCATGGGGTTACCACACCCTAACTTAGTGACTTAGCCATGGGTTTGTTTAACGTTCCTTAAGTCTTATGTGTTTGTGTTTGAGTAGACTAGTCCTAGGGTTCAAGTTCCTACCATGCTATTCTACGTTCCATTCCTTTTCTACCCTTCCATATTTCATAACACATAATCACACAAATAGTTAGGGGTACTTACCGTGGATCAATGGGTCTGAGACTTAGGAGCCATGCCGAAAAACCTGTTTATTTCATAAAAATTCTTTCAAAAAGCTTGCTTGGCTCGATTTGAAAACGTTTTGGGCCTTAGCCCACAAAAGTAGAGAGTTTAAAGCGGGCTCGATACTAAAGCCCTGAAACACCCCAAACCCTACCCTGAGCTTTGACCAGATTTGGTATGTTCCTCAAGTAAACCGGTTCAAAATTCTTTTGTTCTTAGGAAAACTTGTGTGATTTTAAGAAAAATATTGTTTTAGGTTGGGCTTGTGTTGAAAAGCAGGTTCGTTTTATATTGAAATCCCTTTTATCTTAAGTGACAAAATATTTAGGGTTTAGTTTAAAGAAATTTTAATTAAATTTTAATAGATAAAATTCATAATCATAATAAATAAAAATAAGTGTAAAGTAATCCAACTATGGCCTTATGGCCTTATTACATCAAATAATTCCCAAAATAATTCAAAGTACTAAAATAAATTCAAGAGTCCTCAAAAATATAAACTTCATGTTGAGCATGGCTACCACAAGTTCCGCCTAGTCCCGGTCCATCACTTTATTCATCACACGAAAAATGTTCCCCAACAGCAGTGAGTCAAACAGACTCAATGTGTACCACGACACTAAATCATAATAGAATCAGGCATATCACATATTACACATTCAAAACATAGAATACAGGTTATGATGCATTCCCAAACCCAAACCTAGTTGTCCATCTACTACACACCCCCGTACCTGCCAGTCACACCGTGGAGACTACTAAGTCAACCCTCCATCCGCTACACACCATCGAAGGCGATCAGCTGCGATCGGCGTGCTCATCGCCCATATAAAATTTGTGGCATAGCCACCAAATAATTGTGGCATGAGACACCACATTCAGATAATGTAACCGAAGTTACCACATTCAGATAATGTGACCGAAGTCACCACATTCAGATAGTGAGACCGTAGTCATCACATTCACTTCCCCTTTTTCATATATCCCGAATGACCCATATTATTCATATCATGCATATCATACTTAAATTCACATTCTTATCATATTTCACATGTTAAATATAACATATTTCAGTAATCCTAATAGGAGTAGGAAACGCGTGCTGAGTACTTTGTACCATATTATGGTACCTTAGCCACATTCTTATAAACATGCATATATTACGTATTACCATAAATCTTATTAAAAGTTAGTGTGGGGTACACACTGATTCGCTTAAAATTTCCTTGAGATCCGAAAAGCTTGATCTAATGCTTGGATCCTTAATCCCTACATTTGATTAATCACCTGCTACTTTAATAAAAAGCCATTCGACCATAAATCCAAATCCTAGTAGGATTAGTATACTTAAACTTACCTTGTGGATTTTAAATCCCGAAACTCACTGAATAACTAGGAACACGTGGCCTATGGTGTACCTTCGGAAAAGAACTTCTCCTTCCTTGTAGTCGACACTTAGTAAATCAGAAAGATCTCTTCAAAGTTTCGGCAACAAGATATTAATGGGGTTAGTCCTAGATTTCGACAAATCTTAATAAAAAGGATGAAACCGAATGAGATCTTACCTTACTTGAAGAAATCGATTGCACCTTCACTTCAACCTTCAGAGAGAGGCTATGGCTAGATGATGATCTCACAACTTTACGGCTTTTGGAGGGATTAGAAAGAAAAGAGAAGGAAGAATAAAGATGGAGGATTCGGCTAGAACACAAGGTATTTCAAGCAGCAAAATAAAAGAAAGAAAAGAAGAGAAGAGAGCACTAAGAATTCGACAGAGAAAGGAGGAAGCACAAATTGATGAGTAGTCGTCCTTCCTTCCTTTTATAGCCGAAATTATCATCTAAGGAGTCCTTACTTGGCCACCACTCCTCTATCGATAACTTTATCCTTTAATTGTCACTTAAGATAATTCAAGCAACTATCCTTACTTAGCAGAGAAATTATTAAACTCAAAGTCCCTTACTTGGCCATCACTTCTCCCTTATTTTCCTCTTTATCTCTTTATTCAAATTAAAAGAATTTAATCCAACAATTATCTCTTGAAAATAATGATAAATAAATCCCTTATTTATCCACTATTTATAAAATAATAAAAGCTCCTAATTTATAGCCATGTGCCGTCCACCTCGGTCTTTCTGGAAGCAAAAATAAAACCTCCTTTATTTGCTTCCCTAGTGACTCGAACTCAGGCCCATTCCTCTTGCATATGGCGCCATTTCCATAGGCCCTAAGTGGCATCTTGAGACCACTTTTCCAAGCTGTTTGTGTGTCAAATTTCACAAACTTTTTCTTTTAAGGCCACCTTGCCTTAATTTCCTCTTTTAAACCTTAAAACTCGTCATTTCTAGGTCATTTCTAAGTTTCTAAAAATTTTCGTTCGGCTCTGTAAACTTGACATTTCCTTACATTTCCATGACATTTCCTTACATGACATTTCCTTACATTTCCAAGGTTCTAAAAATGTTCACCTTCCTCTTTTAAACTTAACATTTCCATACATTTCCAGGTTTCCAAAAGTGTTCAAAATATATTCATAACACATAAGATATGTCATTTCGTACAATTAAACCAAAAATGCATAGGCCCTTTTCAGGATGTTACATGAGGTACCATCAAACCCTTCTCATGAAACTCCTAATCGAAGAAAGGAAACACTTGGGGTTGTACATGGTAAAGGAAAAAAATCAAGTTCAAGTCGAAAATTATCAAGAAATTCATTAGCTATTCATATTGAGAAATTGTGTGAGAGTATGGCTAGTCCAAGGAAGTCAGTTTCTGAAATTATTTTTCCTCACTCTCAATATACTATTTCAAATGCAATGGATGCTTTGCGTGATTTGGGAGATGAAATTCCAAAAAAGATGAAGCATACTATTTTGCCATCAAAATGTTCCAAATACATTGAAACGAAGTGTTTTGAACTTAGATCCAAATGTTAGGGTTTGGTGGCTTCGACGTGAGTATGCTTAACAAAATCCAATTGCATCATTTTCATCCTTGGTAGCAACATCCTCATTTCCCTTCCAACCATACCATCCACAACCTCCACCATAAGCTCCTTAGAATTATTATTGTAATATAACTATACTACTTTTTATATGTAAAACTAATGTATGATCTACTTTCTTATATGCAAAACTAATGTATGATCTACTTTTTATATGTATTTATATATAAACCTAATGTATGATCTACTTTTTTTATATGTAAAACTAATGTATGATATTTTTATGTTTGGTATTTTTATGTTATGCTTTTATTCAATTTTTTTGTGTTGTATAGAATGTCACAAGTTATTAATTTATTTTCATTTGATTACTTTTTCAGGTTATGGATGAATTTAACAATATGTATAATAGTTTTTATATGAATTATGATACCCATGTATTAATTGAAGAAGCTCAACGAAGAATAGCCACAATTATTACACAAGTTGAGCACAACAATTATCATGAAGAGGAAAAACAAGTGTTAAGCAGTGTATTGGTACACCATGAAACTTATTTCACTATGCAACCGTGTATGGATTCAAATTATACAAGTCAAATGTGGGTAGACGAAGTATTAAATGGGCATGATGATCGTTGCATGAATAGTTTTAGGATGCCAAAGAATATATTTCACAGCTTATTGCATGATTTGCAAACAAATTATGGCTTAAAGCATGGGAAGGTATCTGCGATGGAGAAGTTAGCATTATCATTGTATATTCTTGGAAATAGAGAATCAAATTCAAATGCGCGGAGAGCGATTTCAACGATCTGCGGGGAAAGCGTTAGTCGAATTTTTCCGATATGTTGCATATATTTGCTCGAATGGGAATAGACACGATTAAACCCACTGAAGGTCAATTCGAGGAAGTACCGAACTATATTCGACATGATACAAGATATTGGCCTCACTTTAAGGTAAAATTTACACAATCTTTATATTTTTAAAATATAAATTATTTCTAACTTTTATCTCATTACTTGTATTTATTTTAAAGGATTGTATTGGGGCCATAAATGGAACACACATAAAAGCATGCATTTCGCCTTCTTGTCAAATACCTTATATCGGACGGAAAGGTGAACCAACTCAAAATATTATGGCAGTTTGTGACTTCAACATGTGCTTCATTTTTGCATTTCCTGGTTGGGAAGGAACAAGACACATGACAGAGAATTTTTGCAAGCACTTAGAAAACAAGAGTTAAAGTTTTCACACCCTCCACCAGTCGAACTTTAATTTTTAATTAATCTTTACATAAAAAAAATATTAAAATTTTTAATTTATTTTTAAACTTGATATTATGTTTTAATTTTTTTGTAGGAAAATATTATCTTGTGGATTCAGGATATCCACAAATGGTAGGTTTTCTAGGTCCATATAGGGGGGAACGATATCATTTACCTGACTTTCGTCGAGGTAATCATCGAGCATCTGGAAAAAAAGAAATCTTTAATCATGCCCATTCTTCGTTACGCTCTGTGATTGAACGAACATTTGGAGTGTGGAAAAAAAATAGCCAATATTAAGAGATATTCCAAGCTATTCATTCGACAAGCAAGTTTTAATAGTTATTGCAACAATGGTTTTGCATAATTACATTCGAAGACATGCTTGCTCAAATGATGAGGATTTTCGACAATTTGAGAATATACCCGACATGCCAATCTCTTCAGGCCATTTTGATAGAGGTGAATCGAGTTCTTCTAATGATGAAAGTGACCTTGAAATTGCAATGTTAAGGAAACCATTGCAAATATTTTAATGAATCAATATTTGTAAAAACAATTTTGTATCATAACCTAATTTCTAGTAATAATGAAACTTGTTATGTCTTATGTTACTATTTTTTTATTAAAATTATTCGTTTAGATACTTCAAAATTTGATCCAAGTATAATGTTACTATTTGCGAAAATAATATTTATCGTTGTTATAAAAGAATATTTAACTATAAAAAATTAAAAATAATAATCATTTTATCTAATAAATAATTTAAATTGATTATATAATTCATTAAAATATTTATAACAAAATGTTGGAAGATACATTTTAATATTTTATTAAATGAATTTATAAATTCACATATTTTAATAATTTTATATAAGTAAAATAATTTAAAAACTTCTATTATATATCAATTCTAATCTGATGTCCTTAATAGTCATTTTTATTTTCACCTCACTTGCGCTCTGTTTGCGTTTGAATCCAAACACACACTCTACCATTGTTTCTAATCTCATCAGCACTCTGATATCCAATCTCACGCTCGAATAACTAATCTCACCGCCACCGCTATTTTTAACCTCACCGGAGGTAAACACACCGCCCATCAAACTAAGCCTTAATCCAAAACAACTAGCCTATACATGCCATACTTAACTATATACACATTCAAAAAGTACCAAAATAGAGTTTGATAGTGCGGTGATAATCCTCGACAATCCCCGAGCCTTCCGTAGCTTTAACGATCTATAAAACAATGCAAACACACACAAAGTAAGCTTTCAAAATCTTAGTAAGCCATATACAAATAAACTTATCATATAAATATTTATAATCATATCAAATACAAGATCATTAGTATATCTCAATTGCAAATCCATATATCTTCTTTGGCTCAATTGTTTAACCATTGCTTACCAACAAATCGCATCTCCATATATTGCATTAGATCATAACACATTTGTTTATATGTATCACATATTATCACAACAATTCTATTTACATATCTCACTTCCGCAACCTCACATATACTTACATTTCGAATGTACCTGTATCGGTTACACATTTCACATAATCATTCATTTCTCGGAATGCTCGTTGAACCATTCGGAATTAAATAGGATGCTCGAATAACTCAGAATACTCGTACAATGCCAACATCCCAGACGTGGTCTTACATGTAATCAAATATCGATGCCACTGTCCCAGAAAGGGTCTTACACGAAATCATATACGATGCCAATGTCCCAGACATGGTCTTACACGTAATTCTAAAATCAATGCCAACGTCCCAGACGTGGTCTTACATGATATCACATATCAGAATCCCTAAATCATGACATACGTATCCTAACTATTCCTAAAGTTCGTACGGGACTTTTCAGACATTGATACATTGCTGAAACCTTCTCGGATTTCACATATACATCTTCTAAAGTCATTCACCACAATTCAATTTCATATCACATGAATAAATAATTTAAATACATTTATTTGTATATAGACTTACCTCTTATTCGGAATAAACAGACTGAATCTACTAATCGACCACTTTCGACTTTCCCCGATCTAAATCCGTTTTCTTTGGTTCTTGATCTATACATATTCAAATTTAACTCATTTATTCACCAAATCATTTAATTCAATCCAAAAACACACATTTAGGGCATTTTACAAATTAGCCCTCACATTTTCACATTTTGACATTTAAGTCCTTATTTCACAAATTCACAAAATACACATAATTTCTTTGTACCCATGCTTAGCTGAATTTTCATATGCTTCATATAAGCCCATATATTTCATTTATTTCACACTTAAGTCCCTCAATTTATTATTTTCACAATTTAGTCCAAATTACTCAAATTCACCAAAAATCCAAAGACAAAACATGTTAATCTAACACATATATTTCATATTTCATCAACTAACATCACAAAACTTACAAAATCATCAATGGCACATCTCAAAATCTTCATCAAATTCTAAAATTAAGGCATGAGCTTGATAGTATACTAAGCAACGATCTCAAAAACGTAGAAATTATCAAAAACCGAAACCAAAACATACCTTAATCAAGCTTAAACCTAGCCGAATGAAGCTTGTTCTTTTTCTTTTCTTTTCTTTGAATTTTCGGCACAAAGATGATAAGAAATAACCATTTTTCATGCTTTTGTTTTATTAAATTAAACTTAATTACCATTTTACTATTTTACCCTTAATGAAATATTCATGAAAAACATTTAAACCATGGACATAATTGTCCACTAACTTAATAATGGCATATTAACCTCATAAGGACTTCACATAATAAAAACAATAACAATTCGACACTTACACATTAATAGCCAACCTTTGCAATTTATGCGGTTAAGTCCTTTTATCAATTTAAGCACACAAATAATAAAATTAATTCACGAAACTTTCACACATGCTTAATCACATGCTGTAATCACAGAAAATAATATTAAAATATTTTTTGACTCGGATTTGTGGTCCCAAAAACCATTATTCGACTAGGTCTAAATCGGTTATTACAGAGAATCTCATTCAATTTTTCTTCTATTTCTTCATCTAAATTTAAATTATTAATTTTTCTTTTAATTTTACAATATTTTGATATGTGTCACAGTTTTCCACATCTATAACATTTTATTGTTTTATCAATTTTGTTTTCTATTTTTGTTGTTTCTTTTCTTTTTTCTATTATTTTCTATATTTGGGTTTTTATAATATTCTGAAATATTATTTTTCCTATTTTTTGGTTTCTGAGGGCAGCATGTTTTTGAATAAGAAGGTTCATTCCTAATGTCAAATTGGTATTTGAATGATCCTAATTCTTTTCTACATTGATATCTTTCTTTCTTAAGTTGTTTTTGTAATTTTAAATCTTGACAAATTTTTAATCCTTCTTTTTAGGTAAAACTAATTAGTTCACCATATGTAAGCTTTTCATATGGAATAATACCTCTATAATTTTCTCTTATTTGATTTCTAACTTTTTCTCCTAACAAAGTAGGAAGTCTGCTAGAAACTTTTCTTTCCAAAGCGGTTGTTGGTTATCGAGATCTTTGCATAACTCTAGTCATAAAGACATCTTTATACCATTTAAAATCGGTTAATTTTTTGCATTTTAAATTTGATAATAATTCTGAATTTCTATCTTTAAGATGAGAAGGATCTCCTATAAAGTGTTTAGAGATTGAGAAAATTAAAGTTGCTACTGCATCTTGGATTTCCCTTCCTTGTCCATCTAAAATAATTCTTCCTTGATCATCATTTTTTATTGCTTTTAAAATTTCTTCCTGTTGGGTTTTAGTGAGTGCATGATCCCACCATCCTTTTAATTGACCAGTAAATCCAGCAACTAAAAGATTGGCTATAGCATGATCACTGATTAATCCATTTTAGTTTTGGGTTTTATAAACATTTGAAACCATCGTCATTTATTGTAATAAAATAAGAATATTCTATTCAGACATTCCATCTATATTCCATTCATAAATTGTATTAGCATTGTATTTATTCTAGAAAACAAGTTTTTCTTCTATATTAAGATCAGGTGCAGTGGTTTTTGGATAATATAATCTTTTTGGTTCTTTCCAAGCCATCTTGTTAATTTGTTGTTCATCGATTGGTGAGTCAGTTAGGAGGATTGGTGTAATGTATTTATTGAATGTTGGGCTTGCATTGGGGTATCAGGTGCAATTAATTTAGACTTGTAACTTTCCAAAGCATCAAGTCTATTTTGGATTTCTGTTAAGAAATCATTTTGGGATTTTTGGAAAGGTTTTGGAATTTCATAAGGTGTGAATATTGGTTCTTTGGTTCTTTCTTAATCGGTTGACTTTTCACCAAATTCTCAATATAATCTAATTGTTTTCCTATTGTATGAAGACCGATATTTGTATAGTTGTTTTGTTCTACTATCATTTTAATATCTTTTGATGAGATTTGCTCTCTGAATCAAGAGCTCTCATTCTTAAAGGGTTTGCTTTTATTCAAGTATTTTTGTGGAGATATTGAACCTCCATTAAAGGGGATTTCGAGATTCAACTTCTCCTTTATTAGTTTGCCATCTAGTATTATGTTTTATTGTATTATGATTCTTAATAATATTCTTCAAACCATTCAAAGAATTTTATATGAATTTTATGGGTATTCATAAATTCATAATATTCTTGAAGAATGATTTCTTTTTTATCATTATAATTTTTGAAGTAATCTTCTCTTTTTTGCTTATTTTTGTTGGAATAGAAGTGCTTTCTACACCATTCTTTGTTTATCTCAAAAGTTTTTTCTAAAACAAATATTTCTGAATTTTCTCCTTATCTTGCATTATTAGTCATTGATGAATATGTTGGTGACATATTAGGTGAATTTTGGGGACTATCTTCTGTCAGCATAGATAGGTTGAGCTATATTTGAGAATTATCTATTCCTTGTAAATTGGTTCTAAATGTTGTTGGGATAGAAGAGATAGAGAGGCTCTAGCTGTCCTAAAATCTGCCGTTTGTGTTTCTGGATTGTACTCTCCTTCTAAATTTAACCTCCTAAAAGTTGTGCTGGTACTTCCTATTTCGAAGGAATGTCTTGGAGGCATTCTCCTTTTGGGCTTTGGAGTAAAGCCTTGGTATTAACTACAGAATACATAGCTTTGAAATGGAGTCTATAGACTAATGTTAATACTTAGTACCGGGAAGCATTTTGTAGTTATGGGTATGTATTTGGAGGGTCAAAGATTGTAAAATATTTTTGTCGATCAAAGAAACCATAAAATTTGGATAATAATTAAAATGTATTGAAGTAGGTACATAGGCTTGTTTCTATAGTTCCTAATAATGAGTCATTAAACATGATGTGTCTTTGGTCTCTTAAGACAATTAAAATTGAGATATTTTTAGTGGATTCAACACTAAGAGGTTTGACACCAACCTGGACTAGTCCAAAATGGACATATTTGTATTTTTGTTCTTTGAGTTTATTAATGACGACTCTATCTAATAATTGGATTGTTTCATATTCTTTTTGAATAGGTAACTGCAAAAAGTTGTTTTCTTGTAGACTTGGTTTGTTGAAACTCTTGGAAGAGTCCAATTATCAAATCTTTGGGGAATATTTTCATAATGTTCTTCTTGTTCATTAACAGTGTTGTTTGAGGTTTGGTCGGACTCTTGGGATTGATTGGAAACAAAGCTTACAGAAGAATTGGTTCTTCTAAGGAAGGGAAAAATTCTTTGTTTTCTTATTTCCAACAAGGGGGTTCTACTATTAGGATTTCTGGATTATTAAAGTTGCCTACAGGGATACTTTGTCCTTGACACGCCTAACCCATGGCTAACTGGATAGTGTATCAATACTCAGAAAAATAATAATACATTAATGAAGACAGTTAAACCAGAACTCGGAAATATTGAAAACAAATTGAATACTTTCAAAACTTAGAAGTACCTGTTCCTCCTTGACTCTGATACCAGATTGTCAAAAGACAAGTGAATAGGAAATATTCTCTGAAGTAAACAGTAAATATTCCCTGCAAGAAAAGACGGGTGAACAGGAAATATTATCTGGCGTAAACAGTAAATATTCCCTGCAAGAAAAGACGAGTGAATAGGAAATATTCTACGGCATAAAACAATAAATATTCCACTGCAAGAAACAGTAAGATTCTCGGCGCATGAATAGTAAATATTCTCTGTAGTTTGTATTTTTGTAACAGAGAATATATTCTGAAAAGTTTTAATTATGTAATCAAAGTTTCAATTATGTAATGATAAAAGGGATTGAATTTCCTGGTTCAAATGATGTAAAGAGACAATAGCCCTCTATAAAAGGCTATCAGGTTTAGAATGAAGGGCACAACTTGAAATACCCATTTCAGAAATCAAAACTCGTTTCTCCAAAGTTTTAAAGTTTCTCCAAAATTTTAAAATTTAAGTTTTAAATTATTTTCCTCTTCAAGATTTAATCAAATTTTAATTTCAAACAATTACAATTATCACATTTCAATTATCATATTTCAAACGTGCTGTGCTGGTACTTCCTATTTCGAAGGAATGTCTTGGAGGCATTCTTCGTGGCCTGTTGAATATTAATTCAACTGTGCCATCTTGGTGTTGAGAGATTTCACTTAATGAAGTGTTTCTTATAGGAGTTGGTGCCACAGGGTCTGTAGCACCCTCAAGTTTCCACCTTTCAGGAATGTTTATTCCATGCCATTGTATTGTTCGATTAGATACCCAATACCAAATAAGAAAGATTTGCTACAGAAACTTTGTAATGCAAACATTTTCTCAAAATTTGTGTAACACCCCAAACCCGGCCTAGACGTTATGGCCGAATCTGGCGATGTCACATGATAGTGCTTTAGAAAACGTAATTACAATAACGCCATTTTCGATATCTTATGTTACCGTAAAAAAACGTGTCGTTTATTCCTTCATTAACCATTTTCAAAACATTATACGTTGCGGAAGCTTTTAAAATAATTTGCAAGTTCGTGTGTATTTGTTAAAACATTTGTTTATTTTGAAAACTCGAGTTTTCCTACTTCTAGTCGTAATACCACAATCGTCACAAATCCCATATTTAAAACAAAAATCGTAAATGCCTTATTACATAAAAATTACCCGGATATAATCAAACCATAATTAAAAATAAAACCATAACAAAATGTCAGAACAGTGGTCACCGCCAGGAGTCCTCCGCGCATGCCGATCCGTCTACTACACGGGGATTACACAGCAGATTAAGCGAGAAAGGGTGAGTTTTCGCAAACTCAATGTGTAATCCCCACAAAAAACATGCACCTGATAATATCAAAAATAGACAAAAATTCACAATTCGTGCAGGCCCATTCCCATTAGAAATGGTGTGGACCTTAGCCCACTCGAGATCTGAGAATTAGATATATTCTAGGGCCTTAGCCCATTTCGGACATAACACGCAGGTCGAGCGGAGAATAGCGAATCCTACCCACCCCTACACACCACATCAGTCAACCCTACATACCATGTGGGATAAAATCAACCCACCCATCCCTACACATCATCTTTGCATCAGAACACGGCACATAATTAGAGAGTTGCGGTGAGTACTGCGGATAATGAGCTTAAGAGCCTTTCAGATACTTCCATCAAATATCATCAACCTACCCCGATGTAATGCAACATACATAATATGACATGCTTTCATGCAAATAACGATCCATACATTCAAATCGGTATACATGCCAAGGGTAACATATTCAATCTGATTTCACATAATCGGGTCACATAGCTACGGGTCTAAATGCGCCTCACAGAGCCCTTCATTAGGTTCACTGATCGACTTGGCGACAGGTGCAACCTTTCGAACATTTCATGAAAATGGAATCACACGCCCATGTGGCTGCCGTGTGGCCCATACGCCCGTGTGGCCCACACACCCAAATTGGCCTTGGCCATGTGGATCACGGCACGCCCGAATCCCCTGCGCGCGTGTGGGCCTGCACGCCCAATTGGTCGAGCTCGTGTATCGCACACTGACCTTCCCCACCGTCACACAATCGTGTCACTCGCACTGCGGCTGGCTCGTCGATCACATGGCGTGTGGTGACTTACTGATCTTGCACACGGCCTACCACACGGGCAACCACTGCGCTGTGTAGCATCGGCGGAGAGGTTTTAGCTTTCTTGAAACCTCATTTTCTACGTTTCAGGTACACACACGGTTCGTTTCGCTCTTCACGTAATCCCAATATCACCAGCACCTATAATTGAACAATGTTTACTCGAGTTAATTCCTTAAGCGATCGAATCAAACTAAACCCAAAGCGGAATGCTCATCTAATGAGCGACCAACTTACCTTTGGGCATGAAGTAGCATTTTTGTAACACGAGAACCCGATTAAAACCTTGAGCGCAGTACCTAAGCGTGAGTAAAACATTTCCTTCATTAATCGCTTAATGAAAACAACTCTAGAACTAACGAAAACCCACTTACCGAACAATGGAAAACAAGCGGTTGCGACGTGAACCGATTGAGCGAGGAACGCAAAGGAGAGGAAAGATGGATTTTGGCACAAGAGAATAAAGGGAAAATCTAAGGAAAAGGCGTGATGAGGAGAGGAAAAAGGAAGAAAGCGGTAGCAAGGATTTTGGGAAATAAAGTGAAAAACCAAAAAGAAGAGTAATCAGTTGGCAAAAAATTACGATAACTCCCTATCCCGATCTCCTTAATTATCTCCATCAACCTCTCCACTATCGAAATTTTAGTCCATCACAAACTCTTCACACGACACAAGCAGCAAAATAAATCCCTTGTTTGCATAGGGATTTGAACTTAGGACCTCAAACATACCCAACACTATACTTAACCACCAGACCAGCAGGTCCATTCTGATATAAATTCCCTAACAATTAATTAAAAGCCTACTGAACAGAGCTAGGGCTTACTTCATAAAAATGCAAAAATTTACCCAAGCTAATGCTTGAACTTGGAACCTCTAAGACACTTCCCAGAACACTTAACCACTGAAGCAGACACACAATTATGTGTCAAATTAACAAAAGCTAAAATTAGGAAAAATCAGGGCGTTACAACTTTACCCCCCAAAAAGAAATGTAACAGCCCGATTTTGACCCTAATCGGAATAGTGGTTTCGAGACCACAAATCCAAGTCCTAAAAATATTTTAAAATTATTTTGTGTGTTTATTATGTGTGAATTTGCTTGTGTTAAATTTTTGTGTTTTAATTTCGTTGTTTGAGTGTCCGATTAAATAAAAGGGCTAAATCGCGTAAAATGAAAATTTGATGGTTAGTTGTGAAAGTGCCTAATTGTTGTTGTCTTTTTAATATGGAGGATTTATGTTGCAATTAGGCCATTTTTTTAAGTAGTGGACGGTAACATGCTTATATTACATGTTTTTATTTATATGTTTATTTTATAAATAAAATTAATATTATATAATATAAAGTTATAATATAATATCAAAACATTAAAAGCCATTAACATTCTTATTTTACAACTGAAACAAAGAAAAAGAAAAAGAAATAAGAAAACAAGCTAGGGTTCAGCTTTGTGTTTCTTCAATTAAGGTATGTTAATTGTTCGGTTTTTGATAATTTTTACGTTTTTGAGATCGTTGCTTCGAGTACTACAAGAGCCATGCTTCAATTTTTGATTTTGATGAATATTTTGAGTTAAGCCATTGATGATAGCTTGTGATTTTTGTTGTTTGATGATGAAATATGAAATATATGTGTTAGATTAATATGTTTTGTCTTTGAATTTTTGATGAATTTGAGTAATTTAGACTAAATTGTGAAAATAAATTTTTGAGGGACTAAAATGTGAAAAAAATGAAATATATGGACTTGTATGGAGCTAGTGAATATTCGGCCTAAGCATAGCATAATCAAATTTTGTGTATTTTGTGTTTTATGCAATAGGGACTAAATTGTGAAAAGTGTGAAATGTCAGGGGCAAAATGGTAATTTGCCCATTTATGTGTTTTTAGACTATACTTAATGGAATGGTGTTTAAATAAGCTTAATTTGAATATGTTTAGATCAAGAACCAAAGAAATCGGATTTGGACCGGGGAAAAATGAAAGTAGTCGATTAGTTGATTTTACTGTCCGTCGACGTCCGAGGTAAGTCAATAAGCATTTAAATGTTAATATATATTTCTATGTGATAACTTGAATTATTTGATTAAAATTATGCCTTAGCCGAATATGAAATTGAGTATTGACTATGTTCCGAGTTTGATTCGATCGAGATTCGATGCCCGAAAGCCCGTATGAACCCTAGGAATAGTTAGGATACATATGTCATGACATAGGATATTCGATATGTTTTATCGTGTAATACCACGTCTGGGACGTTGGCATTGACTTGTGTTTACGTGTAAGACCATATGCAGGACACGGCATCGTATTTGATTGGTGTAAGACCTGTGCATGCGGGACGTGGCATCGATATGGGATTACATGTAAGACCACGTGCGGGGCGTTGGCATTATACGAGCTTCCTACTATCGGCGTATCCTTTTTAATTCCGAGCGGTTCAGCGGGCATTGTTAAGTGAAGATTCAATGTGAAAATCGAATTAAAAGGGCTCGGTATGTATTTAAAGCGTGTTTATGAAATAAGGTAAGTTGATTGTTTATTTGAACAAATAAATGCTAAACTATTAAATATAATCTATGCATAAGCATACTAATTATGTATATTCGGTCAAATGTGTTTTATGTGATCTTAACAATAAAAATGATATATGTTCAGGTGAATTTGTACAAATAGCAAATGATATGAGTATACAAGATTTAAATGATAAGCTTATAATTGTGGATATGTTAGGTCAAGAGGGGAGTCAAGTCTTAGAATTTTTCTTTTAATGGGCACCTTCTTCATGTTTTCTTTAAGACCCTTTCTTAGAATCCTTCTACTTTCTCCCCTTATCCATCTTTTCTTTTCTTTCTCCCAACCCCAAGTCTATATTTTCTTCTTGTATAGCCGAATATTTCACCCCTATTTGGAAGCCATAGCCAGAACCACTATAGCATTCACCTATTCTTCTCGTGACTTGTTTAAAAACAGAAAGTGGTAAGTGCTTCTTTTCTCTTTTTCTATTTGCTTGCTAAAGCCGAAATATTCCTTTTGATCCCCATTGCAGAACCTTTGAGTCTTTCATCCTCTCCACTATTTTGCAAGTCATTGAAGCCAAATCTCAATTCTAGTGAGAGTAGAATCCTTGTTAGCCAGAAGGGATCTATTGTTAAGCAGCGTGAGGAGCACTTGAGAAATTTGTTTGAATTCGGCTACTCATCAAGGGATTACTGACGGTTCAAGAGCAAGTGCAGCTTTTGTGATTTCGATAAGTAAGTGATTAAGGAGCTTCAGGATTTCAAGACTTTTTCGTGCCGTCGATGGATGCGAATACGGTCTAGAGGAAAAAGGAAAGTCCCTATCCGAGAAGTTTAAGAAAAGAGTTGTCTCGTGATTCGGAATTGGCCACCGGGGTGTGGGCGGAGAATGTGTGAAAAGCTATAGGCGGATAGCGTAGTCTCGCTTAGCGATAGCGTCGAGGATCAAGAGTCTAGAACTCCAAGTAATAAGGTGTGTAGCTAGCCCTCTTTGTTTTAGGGATTTATATTTGCATGTGTAATGTGTTTACTAACAAGTGCGATGATAATCGTGATATTGATACCCTTCAAGGGTATGGCGATGATCGAGTTAGTATCAAAATTTGTTGGAATATGATCATTGATTTGTATGTGCGAGTATGCTTATAGTTATGAGTATCATGTGCATGCGTTATCATGGTTGTATTTTATGTTGCATGTGCATGGGTGGGCTATGAAAGAAGGTGCGGGTGTGTGCCAGTGCGTGGTTGATGAGTGGTGTGTGCCTCATCGTGATTGATATCGACTATGTGCCATATCATGGATTGATGAGTGACTATGTGTCCCATCGTGATTTTGGTGTTAGCTACGGCTACATCGTGGATTAGCGTTGGCGAGGTCGCGTTGTGGATTTGTGCTTAATGCACGTGGTTGTATGAATGCCTTGTGGAGTAAAAAGGAGAGGGTGATTTAATAATCCCCTGGTGTGTAGTAAATTTGGATAAGGGGTGTGTAGGGGATGGACCTTAGGCTTGGGTCGGGATTCATTATTGCATAAATTGTGGTATGTGAATATATGTGTGATTGTGGACTTGAATAAATGGGCTAAGCCCGGTGTGTGGAAGTATGTGGATAATTACCCATCTGGTGATAAGTGTTATGAGTTTGGGCCAAGCCGAGAATGTGATATGATCCGAATATGTTATATGCATGGGTTGTTATGTGGTTAGCATATGGGTGGAATTCGGTGGTTAATTACACACTGAGTGCTGTGTGACTCACCCAACTTTTAACCATCGCAAGTGATTCGTGATTAATGGACCGGGTTGGAGTGGATACAAAGGTGGCCATGCGAGAAAGCGATTTTTATCTGAAGTTGTTTTTCTTTATTTAATAGTATTTATCATTTCGATTACTCTAAGTATTTGAATAAGTTTTGTTGTAATAAGGCCCAATTAAATTATTTGAGTATTTATATTGTGCTAAAGAAAAGGACGTCTAAATGGTTATTTTGAAATCGGTTTATTTTAACAAACTTCATCTTAAAACATGTAATAAAGTTTTAATTCGAATATTTTATATCGAGCTTATATTATTAATAATTTTTAAATGGACATAGTATTCAAAAGTTAACAAATTTTCACGGGTTATTCTAACATCAAAAATATTTTAAAATGTTTTCCATGATGACATGCCGAGATCCGGTCGGGCCTTGTGGGCGAGGTTTTGAGGTATTCTGATTTGGTATCGAGCCGGTTCAAAACTCGGCTTTGAGGTTTTGGGTCCAAAAATGTTGTCGAAAATGGGCTTTTCAAAATATGGGCTCTTATTTCAGGTTATTCTGGCATGGCACCTGTATCTCCGGCCCGAAGTCCACCAGGTAAGTACTTCTAATTATTGAAGTGATTCGTGAAATGTTATGGGCTTATTTGGGCTCGTAGATTAGAATATTAGGGCTATTGAACCCTAGGGCTAGTGCACTCAAACACATGCATAAGACTTAAGGACTATTAAACAAACCTGTGAACTAAGTCGCCGAGTTAAGGTGTGGCAACCATTGTACGCATGTCTAGGATTGGTATTGATGGAAGAGCTTGGTACTTAGCGAGTCCTAGCGACTCACCTCCTCTTTACTCGAATCCTGCAGTGCGTAGCCTCGGTTCACCCTAACCAAGAGGACTCGGTCATAGGCTAAACCCTAACTAAAACTCGAAGGGAACTAGCCTTATTTTATAAAAACCCTAGTTTTAAAATCCTAAATTACCCTTTTAATTGTAGTAAAAGATTATTGTGAAAATTTTTCCAAAATATCTCCGATTTACAAAAATTACAAAAATGCCCACTGTATTGTAAATTACTAAAATACCCTTATAGGAAAAATGGCGAAAATGCCCCACAGGATAGAAGCGGACATGACAATGTTCGAATAGTGAGTGTGGGTGGTGGATACCTTTGGATGAATATGTTGATGAATGAATGTGCCTTTATTGAGAAATGAATGTGATATTACTCAAGTAGAATAGTGAACTTGAATTGAACCTTTGTGTGATCGAAAGGACTACTTCTAAATATCTTCATTTCATAAAATTGTTCATGGTTAATAAGTGGAACAAAAGTCGATGCATAAAACTTTTTAATCGGATAAATCATAACGATAGAGATGAGTTCTAGGGACGCGGTAGAGGTAGAAGCAGCGACGCATCAGGCCGTAGGAGTGCGGCCATGGGTCGAGAAAGTGAAGTGCCGCCACCGGCGGTGGGCGCGGAGGAGCAAGATCGGATAGGTGAAGATGGCGCAGATCGCGAGCCATGTTGCGAGTGCTCGGCGAGTAGCGAGGAGCTAGTGTAGGAGGCGGGCTCGAAAGTCGGTGTCGGAAAGACTCGGTCGAGCGAGTGAAGTTTTTAGAGGAGTATCGGGAGTAGCTCGAATGTAGCGGAGTATTGGTTGGAAGCATTGAAAGGATTATGGGCGATTTGGACTGCACTGATGAGGAAAAGGCGAAAAGTCTTTGTTTCGTTGCTCAGAGGCGAAGCTTATCGATGGTGGCTCTTTGTCAAACAAGGTGTACCGGTAGATCGATTGAATTGGGATTACTTTAAGGCCAAGTTTGAAGGAAAGTGCGTGAGAGCGTTATTTGGACTTGCAAAGGAAAGCGTTTCTAAATCTAGTACAAGGGAATAAGTCGGTAGCGGAGTATGAAGCTGAATTTGTGCGACTAAGTCGATGCACGCCAAAGGAATCGTGGCTCACGATTATGAAAGGTGTGTTCGATTCGAAGATGGGTTTGCGAGATGAGTTGCGGGAGTTGATCGCTCCATGAGAGAAAGGATTTCGCCATTACGGTGGAGAAAGCCGGATCATTTGAAGAGGTTAAGAAGACTATAAGAGAAAATTGAGAAAAGAATAGGAGGCGAGAATAAGAGAAGTTTTGGACCGTTAGCATCATTTGGTAATGTCGAGAAAAGACCAAGGATCGAGAAGTGCATACGTGCACCGAGTTGATGTGAATCGAGAATCGTTCATGTGTTAAGTGTGGGAGAGCTCATGTAGGAGAATGTTGGGGAAATAGTAAGGAATGTTTCCGGTGTGGGTCGAAAGCTCACTTGGTTAAGAATTGTTCCCGAGCAACGAGGGTCGAGGTTCGAACCACAAAGGAAATGGTACCAAACGGAGGTGCTAAAGGATCGAGATCTTGAGACGACCAAGGACTTGATATCAGCACGTCCTTTGTGCAGGACACTATTTATTGTCTGTTTGATGTGAAGTTAGCTCATTCTTGTATGGCTAGTGAAGTGTAGGAACTTTGGATGTGAACCTTAAGGTGTGTCTAGAAGGCGGGATAGATTTACTAAGATCGAGAGTGCGCTTGTGAGGCGTAGGGTAGCGAGTTATGGTAGTAAGTAATTTCGAGGACGAAATTATTTTTAAGAGAGGGTAGAAGCTGTAACATCCTAGATTAGGGGTTATGCGTTTATGCATAATTCAGTGTTAGCATGCTTTGATGTGTGATTGGATGAATTTTAAGGGCCTTGAGAACTTTAAGATATAGGAGAATGCCTTAGGAAAATTTTTGGTTTTTAGGTGAAAAAGGGGAGTTTGGCTAGAGAGGCCTTAGGATTAATTTTAGGCGTTTTTGGGCATAAGAAATGCCTTGGTAAGGTGGCTTCCATGCGCCACTTAAGGGGCTGATTATAGCACCATCAAGGGCTTGGGTTCGAATCTAGGTGGCAGCAAGGCGTTTTTATTTTTGGGTGTTGGCGTTAATATGAGGGGGCTGAGTTATAGGGGGTTTAAAGGATGTTGTGGGCGTTGGTGGACAAGAAAGATGGGCTGGTAAAGTGGCTTGGGGCGTTGTAAGGGGGGCTTGGTGCAGGTCATGAGTTCAAGGCGCAAGGGAAGCAGAATTTTGATGTTCTTATTTTGCAAGCTGGCGTTAAAGATAGAGAAGGCTTAAAAGAATTGGTGGCGCGTTTATGACACAAAATAACGCTTTGGACGAATGGCCTGGGGCGCTACCTGGTCGCTTGTCCCAACAGGTCCCATGTTCGAACCATGGAAGCTGCAGTTGGGGTTTTATTTTTGCTGTTGGCGTGAAGGGGTGGAGTGAAGGTGGACGGCACATGGGAGCTTCAATAGATAAGATTAAGCCGATTTTGTTTAATCCTTTTGAATTAATTTTGGGGGGTAAGTGATAAGGGTTATGTTATTTTATTTATTTTAGATAATTGTAGGATTATTTTATTTAGTTTAAAATTAGTAAATAGGAGATAATGGTTGCTATTGGCTTATTTTTTTGAATATGATCAGGAGATAAAATATGAGGAAAAATAGAGAGAAATGTGGGATTTGAGGAGTGAAGAAGTAGTGGTGGCCAAAGGGCTCTTTGGATGGCAACATTGATCAAGAGGGGGAGTCAAGTGCCGAATTTTTCTTTTAATGGGCAACCTTCTTCATGTTTTCTTTAAGACCCTTTGCTTGAATCCTTCTACTTTCTCCCCTTATCCATCTTTTCTTTTCTTTCTCCCAACCCCAAGTCTATATTTTCTTCTTGTATAGCCGAATATTTCACCCCTATTTGGAAGCCATAGCCGAACCACTATAGCATTCACCTATTCTTCTCGTGACTTGTTTAAAAACCGAAAGTGGTAAGTGCTTCTTTTCTCTTTTTTCTATTTGCTTGCTAAAGCTGAAATATTCCTTTTGATCCCCATTGCCGAACCTTTCAGTCTTTCATCCTCTCTACTATTTTGCAAGTCATTGAAGCGAAATCTCAATTCTAGTGAGGGTCGAATCCTTGTTAGCCGAAGGGATCTATTGTTAAGCCAGCGTGAGGGAGCACTTGGGGGCTGTTTGAATTCGGCTACTCATCAAGGGATTACGACAGTTCAGGAGCAAGTGCAGCTTTTGGGATTTCGATAAGTAAGTGATTAAGGAGCTTCCGGGATTTCAAGACTTTTTCGTGTCGTCGATGGATGCGAATACCAGTCTAGAGGAAAAAGGGAAAGTCCCTATCCCGAAGTTTAAGAAAAGAGCTGTCTCAGCGGTTCGAGATTGGCCACCGGGGTGTGGGCCAGCAGCAGAAAGCTATAGGCAGATAGCCGTAGTCTCGCTTAGCGATAGCGTCGGGGATCGAGTCTAGAACTCCAAGTAATAAGGTGTAGCTAGCCTCTGTTTCCGGGATTTATATTTGCATGTGTAATGTGTTTACTAACAAGTGCAGTGATAATCGTGATATTGATACCCTTCAAGGGTATGACGATGATCAGGTTAGTATCAAAGCTGTTGGAATATGATCATTGATTTGTATGTGCGAGTATGCTTATGGTTATGAGTATCATGTGCATGCGTTATCATGATTGTATTTTATGTTGCATGTGCATGGGTGGGCTATGAAAGAAGGTGCAGGTGTACTTGAGCACGTGGTTGATGAGTGGGCTGTGTGCCTCATGCGTGATTGATATCGGCTATGTGCCATATCGTGGATTGATGAGTGACTATGTGTCCCATCGTGATTTTGGTGTTAGCTACGGCTACATCGTGGATTGGCGCTTGATCGAGGTCGTTGTGGATTTTGTGCTTAATTGCACGTGGTTGGCACTGAATGCCTTGTGGAGTAAAAAGGAGAGGGTGATTTAATAATCCCCGGTGTGTGGTAGGTGGATAAGTGGGTGTGTGGGGATGAACCTTAGGCTTGGGTGGGATTCATTATTGCATAAATTGTGGTATGTGAATATATGTGTGATTGTGGACTTGAATAAATGGGCTAAGCCCAGTGTGTGGAGAGTATGTGGATAATTACCCATCTAGCTGATAAGTGTTATGAGTTTGGGCCAAGCCCAGAATGTGATATGATCTGAATATGATATATGCATGGGTTGTTATGTGGTTAGCATATGGGTGGAATTCAGTGGTTAATTACACACTGAGTCTGTGTGACTCACCCAACTTTTTAACCATCGCAGGTGATTCGTGATTAATGGACCGGGTTGGAGTGGATACAAAGGTGGCCATGCAGAAGCAGATTTTTATACAGAAGTTGTTTTTCTTTATTTAATAGTATTTATCATTTTCAGTACTCTAAGTATTTGAATAAGTTTTGTTGTAATAAGGCCCAATTAAATTATTTGAGTATTTATATTGTGCTAAAGAAAAAGGACGTCTAAATGGTTATTTTGAAATCGATTTATTTTAAAGCCAAACTTCATCTTAAAACATGTAATAAAGTTTTAATTCGGATATTTTATATCGAGCTTATATTATTAATAATTTTTTAAATGGACATAGTATTCAAAAGTTAACAAATTTTCACGGGTTATTCTAACATCAAAAATATTTTAAAATGTTTTCCGCAGTGACATGCCAGATCCGGTCAGGCCTTGTGGGCCGGGTTTGGGGTGTTACAGAATGAGTTGATAAATATATAATATGTGTGGTATGAATGGATTTGGTAACTAATTGAGTTGGTTATGTCTTATAAAATGAAACATGTACATGAAGGTTGGAAACCATTTATAATTCGGATTTGTAATAAGGAAAATATGATTAATTTTTCAATGTGTATTGGTTGGATAATTATAAGTTTGGATGTATTAGGTAATTTTTTATTAGGTCGGTAATTGAAAGGTATTCATATGTTATGCTTGAATGATTGACTAAGTAGGTACGGTGGGTAAATTTGGAGTTGTTTGTATTTGATATGTGTAAATTAAGCTATACTATGAGAATTTGACAATTTGATATAGTAACTTTGAGTCAAGTTGAAATAGTATGTTTACATTGGTGAAATGGTTTAGAAATGTGGAATATGTGTATAAGAATATTCGCTAAAGTATTAAACTCATATAAATGGGTATGTGATATGGTTTATGTTATGTATTAAAGTTAATTTATATAACCGAATATATATATAGTTAGTGATTGGTTATGTGTATGGATTTAAAGAATGCAAATTGAGTGTTACTTTAGTGTAATTTGTGCTCAAATGGTTCAAATCAATATGGTTATTTATGCATGAACTTGTGTCAAGAAAAGAAATATATTTGGTCATTGAAATGATACTGCTTTTAAAGAGTATATGTGTAAATATGACTAGTATGCCGTGTGGTTAATTAATAGAATAAGTTAATATTTATTCGGTAATTATACGTAGATATGGTTTAGACATTAGAAAATATGCGCATGATATTATAGTAAATAAAGCATGTTTGGTTATGTTTTATATTACCAATGCTGTATAAATGAATAAATGAAAATTTAAAATAGTAAGGTTTGGTTTGTTTGAAGTTTTAAATTTGTGTATGTGCAAGAGTATATATATTTATAATAAAAATTTGATATATGACTAATGGAATAGTAGTTTTGCTATACGTTCTTTATATGGTATGTTTAGATAGATGCTGGATTATGTTTTAACTATGCAATGTTTTTGAATATATTTTTTTATTTTTTTATTTGATGTTTGATTAAGTTTCGATCTTTGATGTGATAGAATTTTGAGTTGTGAAATGTAATGAATATCTCGTATGAATTGTGATATGACCAGTAATGCCTCGTAACCCCAATTCACGATGGATATGGGTTATGGGTGTTACAAGAAAATTTCGTCCTCAAAATTTTACTCGACGAAGAAAAGGTGAGGATATCGCTGACGCATCGAATCCTCCGTAACACCCCTAACCCGTATCCATCGCCAAATTAGGTTACGAGGCATTAACGACCTAAACACGTTCAAGATGTTGATTTAATACAAAACATGCTTAAAATTATAAAAAATCTTTTATTAGTTTTCAAACTCAAGTCGACCTTCTACTCAATTATAAAAGTCAAATTCGTATATATTAAAACACTTAATCAAATGTAGTCAATCATGCTTTATTATTAATAATACATAAACAATACATACTTCGAAATTCAAACATTTCAATAATATCTATTTAATCGAATTGACAAATCAATTATCATGCATCAAAGTCATGCTACATATACTTTATAAAGCATAATTCAAATCCTATAACCATCAAATTTCATGACATTCGAATATCTAGCTTAAAAACAAGCATATATATTTTTATTTTTTTTTCATATACTAAGTATGTATATATTTCACAGCATTCATTTATATATATATCCTATTAACTAATTATCAAACATGCCATTTAACAACACGTTTCGATACTATTTATCTCATTTAAATAAACAGCTAAAACAAATCTAAATTATGCTCAAATCAGATCATAATAATGCAACCATTTCGAAATGCATTTTTGCCTATACCAAACATACCAAATTCAGACAGCATATATATACAAGGCATCAACTAACGCATAAATTCTACCCAAAAACATATCATTCATGCGCATTTCATACTTTTAAGCATCACCCAATATTATACCAATTTCCAACATCACATGATCAATCACCTAACCAACAAGACAACCATAATAATTTGGTCAAATACATACGGTATCTCAAAACATATTTAACTTCTACCTATCATTATTCCAAAGTAAATACACATTTTATACTATATTTATCGTGACAAATGACCAAAGAAATTTCATTATAACAAATTTATCGAATACATAATCAACCAATTACCAAAATCACATTTTAAACCATGAAACATATTCCCCAAAATGAGTTAAGTAACAAGGCCGAATACTCACCAACTTAAACACCATTTATAAGCCAATTCACAAAAAAAATTATACATCAACACATAGGTCATTAATTAATCATATCAAATATCTGAATTCATTGACATATCATAGTCATTCCATGGCAATTATAAACACATATCATAAGTCAAAGATGCATCCATCATTTACCTCATTACTTAACCAAATTATAAGACCATCCATCTCAAGCATATATCAACATTATTTAACTTATAAGTCACTCATGTCATATTCGATCAAGCCATATAATAGCAAATTATACCAACTTTCATGACTTCATGAAATATACTTACCAAAACATATTTATACCATGATCGAAATCATACACACAAACATAAACATTGTTTCAAGCCACTTTCGCATAGCTTATATTTACATACCCCAAAATCAAGTATATTATCTAGTCTATACATGCCATAAGTTTGAAATCAAACTTAATAAAATATCAAAACAGCTTGATAGTGTGATAGACTTCTCAGCGATCCCCGAGCTCGTAACCAACTTCCAAAATCTATAAAACAAAGAGAAAACATACACATAATAAGCTTTCACAGCTTAGTAAGTTATAAGCATTGAAAACATTTAATCATATACAAAAATTTATCTAGTCAATCCGAATTAAATCATTATTAACTCATGTAGTTTTCCAACTTAATCTCATATATCAAAACATATAAGTTTTGCATAAATTTTACTTTGACCGAATACTCATTCAAACATTAATATAACTAATCATTGCTTTCTACAATTCATATACATCAATAAGCCGAATTCACATATGTTCAAATATACCATCACATAATTCATATTACATATAACTTTATATCATGAATTCAAATATCCAACTTACCTTGTTTTCATAACTTAGTATGAGTACATACCTGAGCCTTTCTAACTCGATTTTACACCCAATCTTAACTTATCATTGCCCGTTGAACCATTCGAATTAAAAAGGATACTCGGATAGTCGAACATATCGCACAATGCCAGCGTCCCGCACGTGGTCTTACATGTAATCACATAATGATGCCACTGTCCCGCATGTGGTCTTACACGTAAATCACAAGTCGATGCCAACGCCCCAGCGTGGTCTTACACGATAACACATAACAGAATCCTATGTCATGACATATGTATCCTAGCTATTCCTAAGGTTCGTACAGGACTTTCGGACATCGTATCTCGATCGAATCGAACTCGTAAACATAGCTCCCAAGCTCAGTGACATTCGGCCAACACATATATATTTATCAAGAATTCAATTCATCATATAAAATTTACTTATATTCAAAATTAACAACATTTAAATGCTTATAAACTTACCTCGGATATCTAATTTGATGGAAATAAAGCGACTATTCGATTATTTTGTTTTCCCAGATCCAAATCCATTTTCTTTTGTTCTTGAGCTAAACAAATTCAAATTAAACTCATTTAAACACCATTTTATTCAATTTAATCTAAAAACACATAAATGGGCAAATTACCATTTTGCCCCTAACATTTTTTACACTTTTTGCAATTTAGTCCCTATTGCATAAAACACAAAATATGCAAAATTTCATAATACCATGCCTAGGCCGAGATCTACCCCATGATCATACAAGTCCATATATTTCATTTATTTCAAATTTTAGTCCCTCAATTTATTATTTTTACAATTTAGCCCTAATTACTCAAAATCATCAAAATTTCCAATACAAAACATTTTAATCTATCACATATCTTTAATATTTTATCATCAAACAAAAAAAATCACAAGCTATCATCAATGGAAAAACACAAAATCATCATCAAATTCAAAAATTAGAACATGGGCTTTGTAGTACTCGAAGCAACGATCACAAAAACGTAGAAATTATCAAAAATCGAACAAATTACATACCTTAATTGAGCCTAATGAGTGCCGAACCTAAAACTACATTCAAAGCTTTATTTTCTTCTCCACTTTCGGCAATTAGAAAGATGAACATGCAAACATTTCTTTAATGTTTTATTATATTACATTAATTTGCCAAATTACCATATTAACCTTTATAATTTAATATACACATTTTATATACAATGCACATAACCGTCCATCATTATAATTCATGGTATAATTGCAACATAAACACCTCTCATTAAAAGAACAAAGGAATTTAACACTTTAACAAATAGTTAGCAACTTTTACCATTTACGCGATTTAGTCCTTTTATTAAATCGGACACTCAAACGATAAAATTAAATCACAAAAATTTCACAGATATAAATTCACACAATATAAACACAGAAAATAATATTTAATTATTTTTCTAACTCATATTTGTGGTCTCGAAACCACTATTTCAATTAGGGTCGAAACTGGACTGTTATAATTCTCCCCCCTTATGGATTTTCGTCCCCGAAAATCTTACTGGTGAATAGGTTTGGATAACGTTCTCTCATAGCATCTTCGAGCTCCCACGTAGCTTCTTCAACCCCGTGTCGATGCCATAAGACTTTTACTTAAGAAATTTTCTTATTCCTTAATTCTTTCACCTCATGATCTAAAATTTGGATCGGTTCTTCCTCGTAGGTCATATCGGATCGAATCTAAACCTCTGCTGGAGAAATCACATGTGATGGGTCAGATCGGTACCGTCGAAGCATTAAAACATGGAGTATATTATGGATCTTTTCTAACTCAGATGGTAACAATAATTTGTAAGCAACCGGCCCGATACGCTCAATAATCTCATACTACCCAATATATCTCGGACTTAACTTGCCTTTACGACCAAATCTGAGTATTTTCTTCCACGACGAGACTTTCAAAAAACACTTTGTCCCCGATCACGAAACTCAATATCTTTACGCTTTAAATTTGCGTATGACTTTTGACGATCTCGATGTAGCTTTCAGACTATCGCAAATCATTTTCACTTTTCGTTCGATGCAGAACATCCGGAATTAGGGGCTTTGCATTTATTATGTTTCTGTGTGTTTGTTATGT